>CM038232.1:23449702-23762354 GCA_021442155.1 Cymbidium sinense | reverse complement strand
AGCTTTGCCCAGAGACAACAGATGATATTCCACCATCTATTACCTGAGGGCAAATGACTTAGCAGAAGCCTTCAACAAAACTCTCATCCATATATTAAAGAAGAAACTCGATGACAACAAGCGACAGTTGCATGAGTAGTTGGTTGAAGCCTTATAGGCTTACCACACCACACACAAGACTCCAACTCAATCTATCCCTTTCTCCATAGTGTATAGGTCTAAAGTAGTTTTACCATTAGAAGTCTAACTCTAGTTATTAAGGATAGTTGTGGGTAGTAAATTCATAATGGAGAAAAATGCCAAGTTATGGTTAGAAGAGCTCGAAGGTTTGGAGGAGAGACGGCTCTAGGCATGCCAGAATCTCGAGTTGTATAAAGACAAAATGATTCAAGCTCATAATAAGTTGGTTTGCTATTGAGCTTTTCAAGTTGGAGAGCTTATTTAATTCTAAAGAGACCAATTATTACCTGTCAAAATATGGGAGGATAGTTTGAATCCACTTGGGAAGGCCCTTTTGCTATAGAAAAGGCCTACCAAGGAGGATCCTATCAGCTTATAAATTGAAAAGGAGAGTGCCCTATGCTTCCAATCAATGGGATCTACCTAAAGAAATATTATCCATAAATCTTCTTTGAAAATAATTATCAATAAAATTTATTTTCATTTCATATTCCATCTCTTCATATTGGTTAGAAAAATATCTTCGCTTGCAAATCCAGCACGACTTATTTAGGGTAGGTGTAAGGAACCCAAGTGGTATCCTATTCCTTCTTTCATATGATGAACACACAAACACATATCTTTTATCTCGGGCTATTTTGATGTGGGAGCAAGCCCCATGTGGGACTCACTCATTAGCTGCTCTAGGTCGGGCTGATTTGTTACCCTGTTAGTACATCATCCCAATGATCCCTCATTCAGGAAGATGTAAGTCTACTACACTTTCTTTCCTGACTTGACCGCTACACACTGATGAGCACCTTGCTAGCATGGTAGGCCTTACTGCGTAGTTGGTAAGCTACCCTCATGTTGGATCCATTAAGAGGATGTAAGTCTGCTACACACTTTCTTCTTAAACTAGCCATCATGAACTAACTTGGTTGAGTATACATGACGAACACACAAAGACATATCTTTTGTCTCAAGCTATTTTGATGTGGGAGCAAGACCCCTGCGGCACTCACTCATTAGCTACTCTAGGTCAGGCTGACATGATACCTTGATAGTGTGTCACCCTAGTGGTCCCTTGTTCAGGAAGATGTAAGTTTACTATACTTTCTTTCCTGATTTGACCGCTGCACACCGATGAGCGACTTGTTAGTTTGGTAGGCCTTACTGTGTGGTCAGTAAGCTACCCTCATGTTAGTTTTGTTTAAGAGGATGTAAGTCTGCTACACCTTCTTCTTAAACTAGCCATCATGAACAAACTTGGTCGAGTAGAGGATTAGGGTATGTCCCCCTAGTGGTTCCTTTCATTCTGACTACTTCAAGTCTGGGTCCAGTCCTTACACGGGACTCCCCACATGGTAGTCACCCTAGGTCGGATAGCACTTGTTGAGCCGAAGACTGACTATCTTGGCAATCAGTTCTGCTTTAGGGAGATGTAGGTATACATGCCTTCTTTCTAGACTGATTATTGCACACCGATGGACACTTTTGGTTGGTTGGTGTTTGCCATGTTGACGATGACCCACACGATGGATACACCACTCTTAGCAGATGTAAGACTGCTATGCTTTCTCCTTGAGTTGGCCACCGAATACCTATAAGATTTCTTTTACAGGGCTCTAGATGAAGCCCCTAGCAGCACCTCCCCTCTGGGCACTCTAATTGGATCACGTCTTTAGTGACCCTATCTAGACACTACCCCGGTTACTCTTGGATAGGACAATCCCCCTTTCCTAGTAGCCACCCCTATAGTTGGAGAACTTGTCTCGTGGATATGCAGATTCTCCTTTGGTCTAGTAAGTCTAAGATTGGACAAGGCTGATATGTGCTCCTTCTCAGTGTGGTTCTTCGCACACCAACAGGTCCACACAAATGTAAATAAACAAAACATATATATATATATATATCTTTGCTTATGGATTAGAAGAAAACCCCCAGTGGTACGTTATCCCAAAGAGACATCCTATCTTTAGGGCAGTGTCAACAAAACTCCCTATAGAAATTGTCTGACTACTTTCGAGTTGAGATAAGTCCCTGGGTCGACACTCTCTCTATAGTCACCCCTAGGTCGGGTTCGACTTGTTGTGCCACCAACGAGTCACCCCTGAAGTCATCAATACTTTGAAAGATGTAAGCCTACCACACATTCTTTCCAGCATGACCATTGCACACTAACGGGCAGCCTTAGGTCGGGTTCGATTTGTTGTGCTATCAACTGATCAACCCAGTGATTCATTGTTCAAGAAGCTGTAAGTCTACAAGCTTTCTTCCTAACTTGACTATTGCACACCAAAAGGAACCCCTTAGGTTGGTTAGCTCTATCTCAAAGTTGGTAGACTATCCATTTGGATTTGTAAATCTAAGATAGTTCTAGGCTGATATTAGCCCCTTCTTAGTAGATCCATTGCAAACCGATGGGATCCATCTAAAATTAAATTAATTCTAACTATTCTTAAGGTAATATGAGTCCATAGTGACATTCGCTCAAATAGTCTCCTTATGTCGGGTTTAATTTATTGTGATATCAACTTATCACCCTAGTGGTTCCTTGTTCAGGAAGTTATAAGTCTACAAGCTTTCTTCCTGACTTGACCATTGCACACCGAAAGACAACCCATAGGTTGGTTAGCCATACATGATGGTAAGTAGATTATCCCTTTGAATTTGTAAATCTAAGATAGGACTAGGCTGATGTTATCCCCATCTTAGTGGATCCATCGCACACTGACAGGGTCCATTTCATCAAATCCATCATCCTCCCTCCATGGGAGTCCAAATTTAAATCTGCTTTATCCCCAGTGGATTTGAGCTCATATCTCTAGCAGATGTGTCTCAAAACCAGATAATAACCTCTCCCTAGTGGAGCCTCAAACCATAACTCAACAAATCAAATTAAATTCTCACCCCAAGTGGATGCCCCACCAAATCAAACCAATTTCCTCCCTAGTGATGCGTGAATCATATCCTCTCCCTAGTGGAGCCCTCATAATATAAAACTAAATCAGATCCCTATACCTAGTGGATGATCTGGACCTACTACCTTAGTGGAAGGTTCATGCACTCACCCCTAGCGAATCTTTTCTTCCCAAATCATATCAAAATCAAACTATTATCCTCTATGGATAACTTGAACCTTTTTGCCTAGTGGAAGGTTCACTTGCTTGATCCCTAAGTGGATGCTTCCTTTCTCTTTGATGCCCTTGGCATGTGTTGAGTCACATTGCACTAAGATCTTGATTCCTTATAAATCTCAAATTTAGGAGTAGATCCTTTCTGTTAGTGCTTGCAAGCCTTCAGATGTTGTTGATCGTCTCGGTCAACACCAATATATGTAGTGTGCCTAGTCAGTTACGCCACACCTATTAGGTGCCCTTTGTTGACCTCACTTTTGGAGTGAGCTCTCAACTTCCTCATCATAGATCTAGGGCTCTTGTAGGCACTATGAGCTCCTTAGTCTTAAGATACTTCTGGCAATTAGGTGAACACTTAACCTAAGCCTAGAGACTTAGAAGAGTTAGCCATAGGAATAGGTTATGCCTTAGGAATTTAGAAATACTTGCCTACCCTATAGACTTTAATTCAATCATTGATTCCTTCTTCCAAACCAAACCTCAAATTCAAATCCAAGATCATAAATCCAATCCTAAATCAAATGATTGAAACCCATGATTGAATTAAAATTCCAAATCCCTTCCTAAGCCCTTTGATTTTATCTTATGGACTTAACCTTAACCAAATTCAAATCAACCCCAATTCAATTGATTTTCTCAAACATCAAATTCAATCTCAAATCAAATCTCAACTCAAATTCTAAATCAAATCTAACTCCAAATGATTGAAACCCATGATTAAATTTAAATTACAAATCCTTTCCTAAGCCATATGAACCACCTTCATATGCTTAGCCAAAACCCCCTTCAAATCATTTCTAAATCATGATTTGATCCAAATTTGTTGCAACCAATGGATCAAGTTCACTCCAAATTGTTTATTAAACTTGACCAAAGCCATGATTGAGCCCAATTTGACCAATTGGTCAACTTAACCCAACCTAGCCCAAATTAGCCTAAAGGGTCAAATTGGCCAAAATTCAAATTAATTCTAAATTAAACTAAACCAAAGCCCACAATTACTTTCAATCAACCAATTGAACTTGACTCAACACCTAAACCAACTCAATTTGGTCAAATTGGTCAAATTAGTCAACTTGACCCATTTGACCCTTTTGAATCCAAATGGATCAAATTCAAACCTATGTCAAATTAATCATAACCAATTGAACCAAAATATCCCAAATCATCATATGAACCTAACCCAAGTTTTGGTTTGACTAAATTTGACCAAGTGGTCAACCCAACCTAACCCAAATGAGCCTATTTGACCATATGAAGCTAAATCCAAAGCCATCTTATGTAACCTTGGTGGCTAACCTAACCCGACCCAACCTGACCCTAGGTCAGCCCCAAGCTAGCCCAAATTTATGTGGGACCCAATCCAAGGGACTTGGCCAATGTGGAAAGCTCTTTGCATAGGATTCTTGCCATAAGTGAAAAAGTCCACTTTTCCTTTCCCATAACAGCCCTCCACTTACCAAATGAGGCATTCCTAAGACATCTTAGCCCACTCTAAACACCTAGAATTTTCCATGGACCAAAGGTAAATCTCCTCCTTTCCCTCTCTCATGGTCGAACACTCCATGGACACAAAGAAGGAGCAACCCAACACCATTTGCCCAAATCCTCCCTTGGGTGGCCTCACATAGCTTTGACCACTCTTGGTGAGCCATATACCGATGGCGACCCCTTTGGCAGGCTGGCGATGACGAATTAGTTGAATTTTTGTAAGCCATCTTGTCCGTCCATCACATGCAATTTTGGGGTATACTCCCCCAATTCGAGTGGGAAAGATCACAAATTTCATTGTGAGAGTTCCCCCAAGTGATTTCAAAACTCCTCAGAGCTTTTCTAAGCATTCCCCAAGTCTCCCTCGATCAAATTTCTCCTCTACGCATGAAACTGAAATAGGGCAGCCTTCTTCTGATCAATACTCCCTCTCTACTCAATCAAACTTTAATTCCTTTTTACCCACACCATACTCATACTTCATCAAAGCCAACCGAATCATCTCCAAACCTTCCCGATCACCGGAGGCCGGAGTTCAATCGAAGTCGAGGCTCCTATGTGCATGGCTTGATCGATTGAGAGATCTACACCAAATCAAGCCTGAATCTTCTCAACATATCTTCGTCTCTACTAGATAAAGCTACCTCCATCAATCCCACCATCGGACATTAGCTCCGGTGAGGTAATTTTGCAAAATTGAGCCTTGTATGGAAATTGGTTGGTCCTTTTCAAAGAGAAGTTGCATTTGAACCCATCCTAGCAGTTGGATCTATGTGGATCCTTCGCACAAGGTGTGGGTTGAGTTTGGAGTGGATCTAAGCTCGGGTGAGCTCGGATCGAGCAATCCATGGCAAACAGGCTCTATCATCCATTGCTCATAAGAGATAGATCATGAGTTGTCCATTTTGCATAATTGGAATGAATGGCTCTGATTAGATCCCACATTAGATCCCCTGATTTCCTTCTTAAATTGTAGATTGAATCCTGGCCATCTGATCTTAGATCAAATGGTCCACCGAGTTAGCACGTTCTCCGCCATCCGAGTCAGCAGTGTGTTGACCTCACTTTTAGAGTGAGCTCTCAACCTCCTCTTCTTAGACTTAGGACTCTTCTAGAAACTAATAGCTCATTAGTCTTAAGACACTTCTAATGATTAGGTGAGCACTTAACCTAATCCTAGAGACTTAGAAGGGTTAATCATAGGATTAAGCCATGCCTTAGGACTTAAGAAAATCACTTACCCTATAGCCTAAACCCAATCCATATGCACATTCTCAAATCAAACCTCAAATATAAATTCAAAATTTAAATCTAATTTAGAATTTAACTCCAAATGATTAAAACCCAAAATTAAATTCAAATCTTAAGACCCTTCCTAAGCCATATGAACCACCTTCATAAGCTTAGACAAAACCCTTTAAAATCAAATCAAATTCAATTGATTTATTTATAAATCAATTATTCCTTTTGTGGTGGAAATTTTATATCTCTGCCTTCATCTATCCTCTTTTGAAAAAGAGAATAAATGAAAACAAGAATATGAAATGCCTTGTTGGGAGGCCACGTAGATTCATAGATGTTCTTATTAGGGTGATCAGGTACAACATTGAGGAGAGGTGTACTATCTCAAAAGATAGAAGTCACCACCCTATAATGGACCTAATCACCTCAATAAGGACTCCTAAAGACTATGGGTCTTCAGAATATACCGAAGATTCTTTCCTTACTTTACATGGAAAAGTAAAACAAGGTTTATTTTAAACTGGGTTCATTAAGTTCCCTAAAGGGGAAAGCTCCCATAGTTAATTACATCTTAAGGAACGAGATTCCTCAGGAATACTGTCGATTAAGGTAAATGATCATTGTCTCCAAAGATTTTGAAAAGGTAGGACTATCAATCGATTGGTTTATTTTTAGAATGTCAAGTGAGATCGATCAAAAGGAGGGAGCTTTTTTTATCGAAGCTAAATGGAAACAAGTAGGGGACGCTTAAGATACTAGGAAGCCTAATAAGCATCCTAGACTACCCTATGCTTGGGATTTATATTTTTGAAATTGAATTAGTGTGTTTGAGTTAAATTTTTATTAGAAATGTAGGGCTTACAATTCCATGATACAAGATCACAAAAATTCCTAAGAGGTGAGGATTTATGCTCGTATCATGCAAAGGGAAGTTGCAACCTCAAAACCTATATCTAGGGAACTTTGGCGAGGGCCAAAAGCATGACCTAAATCTAAGAAAAAATTGAGAATTTGGTTTACCACCACAAGAGAGGGTAAACAACCCGACTATTGGACTTACAACTGCCCGGGGGTGGCCACCAACTAATTTCTCCTACAGTTTTAAAAATATGTAAGCAAGCCATATGTTTATGCAAGATAGCAAGGTTGTTATTTATTTAGAAAGAAACTAAGTCCTTAAACACACTCCCTAAGAGACTAGAACATATAAGGGCATGATTTTAATGACTTAAATCTAATGTACATTTTTCATATATTTTATTTTTATTTTTGGACAATCAATTTGACACAGGCTTTAAGACTCTTTACGCCTAATGCATGAGAAATTAGATTATGGGCCAAAATTAGCAAGATAAGGAGGCGTGTTTCCACCATGGCTCTCACAGGTAAAGCCAAGTTCTCTTGCAAAGGTGGAACCTCTCCGATCAAGAGCAAAATAATATGCTTTTTATGCATGATGTTAGAAAATAAAGTACACATCCAGCTAAAGAGTTGCTAATTCTTTTATCTTGATTTTAATTTAGGCTTTAAATGAGGTTATGAGTTGTTGAATTTTTTTAATTTTGAGTTGATTAATTTGGTAGAAGATTTATTTCTCTCTAAGAGCCTAATTATCATTCAGGCCATACATTAAAGCAAGAAAGAAATTAGAAAAGATACCATCTTAATGCACAAGCTAAACAAACATCAATCATTTATAAATCTAACACAAAAGAATAAAAAGTCATTTGTGGTCGGGCTCCACTGCACAAACCCGAAAAAATAAATAAATTGGGTAGCCAAGCTCTACCCCTAGACAACTCAGATTACAAATGAATAAATTACAATAAATCAAAGAATTCATGTTATGGGGGTCTTCATTCTTGACTTCTTCTTTCTTCTTTTCTTCTTTTCTTCTTTCCTTCTTTCTTCTTTCTTCTTTTGGTTCCTTCTTTTGGATGGTTGGAATGTGGTTGCTCCAAAAGTTTCACATAGTACATAAGATGAAATCTTATGACCAATGCTCATTCTAATCTCCCATAATAATCATTCCAAAATCTTAATTTCAAAATTACATAAAAAGAAAAACTAAATCTAACTAACACTTACAAAATAAAGATTAGCTAAACAAACCATACAAATGACAAGCATGTATGAACACATATTGGACTTAGCACCCCACACATGTGTAACCAAGTCCACCTGGCCTACTGGATTGTGCTTAGGGGTATAAGCATATGCATAACAAAAGTAATTTTATATTTTTATTATATCACCCCTTTAGCACAATCCCCTGCAGAAGATAATGATCATATTAAGTCATCCTATCATTCATTCCACGCACATTCATCCTAACATCTACACTAAAATGAAACATCACAAAATAAAAGCAAACATCAAACCATGCACCGCCCTAACCTAAAGCTAGGAGTGGTGACTTAGCATAATGTGTGTGTCATTTAAGGTTTGTGTGGTATACTTAGTAAGGGCTTTAAGGTTTAGATTTCCTAAGTATGAAAATGTTCAACTTAAATGATGGTTTCAATTTAAGTTATTTAGTTATTTTGGGTTAATTTTATTTTCTATTTTGATTAGGTTTGAATGAATCCTACAATTAATTACTAAGTTGCAAAGAGAGGAAAAGAGAAGAAAACTTGTCCTTCCTCCCTTACCTTAAGTAATTTCTATGATGGATTTATATTTGAATTTTGTTTTGTGAATGTTTTATTATGTATTTTAATTAATCCTGAGTTTAGATTTTTCCCTAAATAAACTTATTAAAAAAAGGCATTTTAAGATTAAGTAAAGTGAATTAATTATCATAAAACACACATCATTTCATTTCTTTCCCAACATGTATAACATGCATATGAATGAATCCTAAGCATATTTATACATGCAAATGGGAGTGTTTAGCACACTCTAATGATGAATGCCAAGTGATGTTACTTAAGAAAGTTTGGATGCTTTATGATGTATGATTTTCATTAAGTAGAAAAGAGGGATTCTCTTATCCATTTTTGACATGCACACTTATATGTATGAAATGCATAAGTGAGTACGGCGCCATTGTTAGCACTAGGGTGTAAAGTACAAGACCTACTTAGGGCTACTTAAAGCCTCACAATCCCGGGATGTCCAGACTAATATACCACTTTCCTTAAATACATATGCATGTACAAAAGAAATGAACAGAAAAGAAGGATGCAAAAGTTTCTATTTTTTTGTTTGATTTGTTTATGCAATTTATATATGCAAGTGTGAATGTCTTTCTTAAGTAATAACATAGGAATGAATAGGAAAGGATTTAAGAAAGTGTTGTGTTCTTTTCATATGAACTATACACTTTGCCAAATCCTATTAAAACTATTCTAAAAGAAAGAGAAGGAAAACTATACTATGCATATCTTTATATTTCTACTCACATACAAGCTTATAATAATCATAAGTAGCATACCTTTCAGTTTTGATAGTTGATTTTTAAGTTTTGAAAATAATTTTAGATTTAATAGTGATAATAGCCATTCATATTCTTATTTTAGCCAAAATATGCAATTTGACATAAAGGAAACATTTCATTTTAAATTTGATTTTTTTTTAAAAAAAGCATGAAAGCATGAATTTCATATGGCATACACATTTAGCAAGTTAGGAAAGAAATAAAGTGAAAGTAAGTAAATTCATTCACCCTAATTAATTCTAAAGATAATCCTATAAATAAGATTATTTAAAGTGAATCAAATTTGTTTTTAAAGAGAGTTTGAATTTTGTTTGAGTTTGATTTTAATTTGAGAAATGTGAGATGAGTTTGCTGGTCCTAACCCATTCCCTCATGTGTGAGCTATTTAAGTTTAATTTTTAGGTGATTAGCTCAATTTTATACCTTGGTTAGGTTAAGGTGTGAATTAAGTGTGTTAATTACCCATCGCCTACACCACTTTAATATATTTAATCACATAATTATGAGCCAATGATATGACATAAAATCACACAAGGAATTTAAATCAGCAATAGACCTAGGAAAGAAAGGGCCTAATGCAATTGACTCATAATTAGTGATTAATTAAATTAAAGGGTTTAATTTAAGTACTTGCAACCCACACATTTGATTTTGATTTTTTTAGGCCACTTGGGTTATTGAACACCCAAGCATCTACCAAAGATGAATTATTTAAGTTATGGAGTGTTTTGATTTTAAAACTTTGATTAATTAAGTTATTTTATTAAGTGATTGAATTATATAATTAATTTTGCACCTTTATTAGATTTTAATCTAAATGAAATAAACTTAGGGAAGAAGATATGGGAAAGAACCCCTAATCTCATTCCCTAATTCCACCCACTCTCCTAAGGTAATTAGTAGAATTAATTAGTGCATTTATCATTATTTAAAAAGTTAATTAATCATTTAATGGATTAAGAGAGTAATTAGAATGAGCCAAGCAATTACTAATTAAGCTACTAATAAATTCCAAGAAAATCATGGGAGGCAGAGGTCATCCCATTAATCAACCTTGGGAAGTTTAGAATTAATCAGTAGAATGATTAGGGAGTAATTAGTGTAATTACATTCCCAATAAAACCCTAATTTAGAAAATATCATTGTCAAAATCAAGCGAAATTAATGTTAGAATATTCTCCTTTGAATTACCTTTCTAATGCTTTTTATTTTATATTTTTAAAATTTTTCTACAATTAATTATGAATATTTGAAGTTTCCATGATTATTAAGTAACTAATCCCCTAATTATGTGACTAATCCCGTCGACGCCACATGGAGGCTGACATGATTCACACTTTCCACGTGATGTGATGAGAGAGGTCACTTAAGTTGTCACATCATAGCACCACGTCAGCGGTGGCGCTATGCGCTTTCTCTCCTTCTGTCCGATCAAGGATCGAACAGTTGAGATTAAGCCTATGGTGTTAAGGGATTAAATCAAATATCCTATGCATCTAGATCATGGCCATCCATCTAAAATGCACAGATGGACAGCCCATGAGCCATCTCTAAGTTCTCCTGTGGGAAAGGGGAGCCGTCCACCTTCCATGGCAAGATCTGAGCTCGATTAAGCTTGGATTGAACTCAAATCTTACCCACACCATCTAGAAGTAAAAGGGAATACAACCAATGGTCAAATTCTCATGAGGTGAGAATTTGTTTCACAAAGGACCACACCATGGCTAATTTAAGCTCGAGTTAATGGCATATCTCACCAGAGGATATCACCGATGCTCGAGTTTGATGAGGCAGCTTTGTCTTGTGGAGATGAAACCCTATTTAAGATTTGAAGTGGTTTGGTTGAGTGGATCTTCCTATGGACCAAACTCTCCTTCAATTGAACTCAATCTTGATCAAGAGCACTCTTGCTTGGAGAACTTGTGTGAAGGCTTGGGTGAGCTCGATTGAGTTTCCTCAAGGTGTTTGCAAAGTGAATTGGACTGAGTTTAAGTATTGGATGAGATTGAATTTCCCTTGAGCTCCCCTATTTTCAGTTTGAATAAATTGAAAAATAGGGAAATGGAAAATGCTTAGAAAACCTTGGGGGAGCTTGGAATCACTTTCTTTGAGTTCCTATGCTTCAATCGAATTAGAGAGAATTGAATTCAAGTGAAATTAGGGGGAGTATATCTCCCCCTTGAAGGATCGGACGGCCGCAAGCTCCTTTGCTATTTTGATCCAATTGACCCTATTCAATGGGTTGGTTGGGTTGTTTTGAGGGGCATGGCATTCAATTTTGTCCAGAGAAGGTAGTGGAGTTGTTTGCTATGTGCAAAATAAGGTAAAGGAAGGAATCCCATGTGCTCATTTCCATGGGGGTGGTCGGTTTTGACCTTGGGTTAGGTTTGGCTGGCCCAAACCCAATAGGTTATGTGCACCATATCTATTAGTGACCAGTTGGTCCACTAAGAGGATGCTAAGTATCCACAAAAAGGAATTGACCAAATTCAAGTTACCTTATGGCCTAAGGGTCAAATGGTCATTTGATATTGATTTTAGTTTGAATATGTTTAGTATGATTGAAAAAGGGTTAGGCCAAGTTTCATTGAATATGGAGTTGGTTGATATGATTTGGCTCATGTTGACCCATTTAGGTTGAAATGGGTCAACTTGGATCAAGTTGAACAATTGGTCAAATTAGGCCAAACTAAAAGTTAGGTCAAGTTCATATAACCATTTGAAATATTTTGGCATCATTGATTTGGTTCAATTTAATTTATATTTGGATTTGGTTCATGTGATTTCATTTAGGTCAAATGGGTCAAGTTGACCAATTTGACCCATTTGACCTATTTGGGTTAGGCCATGGGTTGGTTTATGTTTGGTTGATCATTTGAAATGGATTGGTATCTTTGTTTCCAATCAATTTGGTTTATATTTGGATTTGGCTCAATTTAATCTTTTAGGTCAAGTTTGGTTCAAGGTCAATTGGGCTAATTGGGTCTAGTTAGTCAATTGGGGATTTGGTCAAGTTCAATAAGTGATTTAGAATGAAATTGACCCATTAGTTTTAATCAATTTGGCTTAGATCAAGTTTTGACACATTTTGACTTTAGGTCAAGTTGGGTCAACTTGGGTCAAGTGGCCAATTGGGCTAGGTTAGGCTTAAATGATGACTTGGTCAAGTTCAAACATTGATCATGACTGAGTTTTGATTAATGGTTTCAGTCAATTTGGCCTATGATAGATTTTGGCTATTTTAGTTAAGTATTGACTTGGTCAACCCTTAGGTTTGACTTGGTCTGACCCAATTTGAGTGATTGATCTTCTTATGATAATTGTTGCTCACAATGTGAGGCTTAGTTGGGCTTAGTTCAATCCAATTTGGGTAGGATTAGAAGTTGGCTCAAAAGGGATACTTTAGGTCACTTTGGGTCAAGTGAACCTAAGTGGGTTAAATGGCTTGGTCAAAGCTTGATTTGAGTTTGATTGAACTCACATATGTACTTATGGTTGAAATATAAATCCATTTGTAAGTGGTTTGGAGTCAAATGAGATTTGATTCATTTGACAATTTCAAGTTCAAAAGGGTGAACATGAGTTTGACTTGGGTTTAATTTTTGAATTTAGTTTTAATTTGATGATTGGATTTTGTATTTGTATTTGGATTCATGATTGAAGAATTGATTGAATCATTAAGAAAAATCAAGTGCTTGGCTTGATTTGAAATTGATTTAGCTACGTTCAAGAATTTGACTTGAAAGGCTTACGTCAAATTTTGATTGAATTTGGATTTGAGTTTTGAATTAATTTTTTGGTTTGATATTTAAAGTTTATGTTTATATTTGGATTCATGATTGTAGGGTTGATTGAATCATGAAGGAAAATCAAGGGTTTGACTTGTTTTGAATTTGATTTGGCTAAGTTCAAGATTTTGACTTGAAAGGCTTAGGTTGAATTTTGATTGAATTTGAGTTTGAGTTTTGAATTGATTTTTGGATATTTGAATTTATATTTCATTTATATTTGTGAATATAAATGAGAATATAAATGGTTATGAAAAATTCTTGAATTTGAATTGATTTAGATTTCATTTAAGGCTAAGTCCATGAGAGGGAATCAAAGGGACTTAGTCAAGATTTTTGATTTGGAATCCAATCATGGGCTTCAATCATAGGTTTCAATTATTTGGAATTGATTCATGATTTGAGAAAAAACATTGAATTGGTTCAAGGTTTGAGTTAGAGTTGGAGTTGATATGAGTTTGGAGTTTTGACTTGGAAGATGGAAGTGAGGATTTAGTTCAAGCTATAGGGTAGATAAATCTTCTAACACCCCTAAGGCATGACCTATTCCTATGGCTAACTCTTCTAAGTCTCTGGGGCTAAGTTGAGTGTCCACCTAATCACTAGATGTGTCTTAAGACTAAATAACTCTTAAAGTCAAAGAGAATTCCTATGTCTAAGATGGAGGGGTTGAGATCTCATCCTAAAAATGAGGTCAACACCTTCATTTATATTCACAAATATAAATGAAATTCATATCCAAATGATCAAAACTAAATCGAACCAAAACCCCTTTTAAGCCAGATGGACCCACTTTCATGTGCTTAACCAAATTAGCCTTGAAACCAATACAAACTCAATCAATTTTCTTATAAATCAATTGTTCCTTCATTTATATTCACAAATATAAATGAAATCCAAATTCAAATGACCAAAATTATATCCAAAATCAAATCCTAACCCAATCTAAGCCCTTTGAGCCAATTCTTTGGACTTAGCCAAATTTTATCCAAATTAAGTCAAAACTAATGGATTTTCTCTTGAATCAATCATTCCTTCAATCATCTATCCAAATATAAATAAAACCTATAATCAAACCAAATTCAAGTCAACCCAAGTCAAGCCTATCTTGGCCCTTTTTACTTGAAACTTTCAATTGAGCCAAAACTTATTAGGCTCAAAATTGATTGTAGTTGGATTTATATTTCAATCCTAGGCTCACATATAAGTCACACTAGACCTAAATCAAGCCAAAACTAAATCAATTGACCAACTTAGGTCCACTTGACCCTAACCTAAAGGACCCATTTGAGCCAACTTCCAATCCAACCCAAATTAGATTGAACCAAGCTCACCAAAACCTTTCACCATGATTGTTGATCACCCTAGGATGATCAATTGCAATCAATTAGGTCAAACCAAGTCAATTTGGTCCTCTGACCAAGTCAACCGTTAGCCCAAATGAAACTTAAACTAGCCAAAATTTATCATATATCAAATTGATTGAAACCATTAATCCAAACACACTCATAATCAATGATTAAACATGACCAAACTCTCAATTGAGCCAAACCAAATCCAATTGATCATTTTACCCAAGTTGACCCAAATTGGCCTAAAAAGCTAAAATGGGTCAAATCTTAATCTAACCCAAATTGATTGCAACCAATGGCTCAAGTTCATTCCAAATTCATTATTGAACTTGACTAAAGCCATAATTGAGCCTAATTTGACTAATTGGTCAACTTGACCCAACTTAGCCCAAATTGACCTAAACGGTCAAATTAGCCAAATTTTAAATTAAATCTAAATTGATTCAAACCAAAGGCTACGTTCATCTTCAATTAGCCAATTGAATATGAATAACCCATAACCCAAGCCAATTTGACCAATTTTGGTCAATTTGGTCAACTTAACCCAATGTGACCCACATGACCCAAATTGAGCCAAATCTCTTGAAACCAAGCTATGACCCATTGGGGGCTGATCAAACCTTATCCAAACCCATTTGGGATCAGCCCAAAATCAACCCAACCCAATCAAATCTCACATAGGATTCCACCCAACCTCATTTAATTCTCCCCATCACATGCATTCTCCCCCTTCCATGGCATTCAATGGATCATATATAAAGAAGACTTTGGAGCTAAATCCTCAATCAAGCCATCATCCATCGCAACCACCTCCCTATCACATTTATTCAAAATTTTGGCCATCCCCATCAAAGAAAAAAAAAGAAGGCCCATTCCAAAAAATCCTGAGTTGATTCAATTCCCAAGAGCTCCCCCCAAGAAAAGACTATCCCTTCCCCACCTTCTTTGAGTGATTTTGAGCTAAAAGAACACAAAATTGAAGCTTTTTTGATGAGGAGGCGGCAACCATTGGTGAGGATGACATTCCAAAGGAAGGCAAAGGTTTAAACTCATTCCAAAGGAAGGCAAAGGACTTCACTCAGATCTTCACTGCCGTCGGAAACCATTCTCGATGAGGTAATTTCATCAAACTTTAGTCAGATGTAGGGCATTTTGTTTGATGAAATGTGTGCATGATTTTAGGATATTTCCTTAGATCACCCCTATATTTTTTTATCTTACATCATCCCCATACGTTTTGCGACATTTTCTGGCGAAGATCGCCGGAAAATTGAGCCCAAATAGCCCAAATCGGGCATTTTCTGGCTTATATTTCACTAGTTTTGTGCTTTGGTTCACCGGATTTGGAGAAGAAGAGTAGTTGCTGTCCGATCCCACATTCAAGTGATTAGACAGTCTAGATTTTGCATTAGAATCTCATGATTCAACCCCTTAGATCGTCTTGCATGATTTGGACTTTCTAATCACATGATTGGATGGTCAGATCGCATACGCTCGTCACAGGCTATTTTCCTACTCACAAAATCACGACATCCTATCCTTGCGCACCACGTGGTATCGCGTCTGCACCGTGCAGGCCACTCGTGCAACATTGAGTAACATCGCATGCCATGCGACACCATGCTAGCCAACCATGCAGCGCCGCATGGCGCCGAGTTGCCTCGTCAGCGCCCGTGCTGCGCTAACTAGGCTAAACAAGAAAATCAGATTTTTTTTATTTTAAAAATTATTTAAAATGCCTAAAAATTCAAAAATTCATAGAAAAAAATACTTATCAAAAAATTACAAACAAGGGCTAGTTGGATTCATCATTTTGAGAGAAATCCAATAAATAAAAAATCATCAAATTTAACTGAATAACTTAAGCTAAATTTGAGTTTTAATAAAAATCAAATTTTATTAATTACTTTCAAAATACATATCAGATTTACGTGAAATTTTCAAGGAATAAAATTAGTCTTAAGATATACTTACCATAAAAATTTCAAGACAAAATGACGATTGGATTAAAAGATATTGAATTTAGAATTTTAAATGGTCTATTTTAATTAAATAAATCAATATATCTTATAAATTTAGGTTAAATCAGCTGAGACTTAGGAAATTCATAACTAATCCTAGAAAAATCCAAAAAATATAAATAGGGTTCATTTAAAGGTATTTCAGAGGAGAATCCAAGAAAATTATTTTTAATTAATTTTTAATAGTAATTTCTGCTTACTTAAGGTTTAATTAAAAATTTAATTAACCAAATTACTCTCTGATTAATTACCTAATTAATCTCAAAATTTTTAGAGATGTTTAGGGGGATAACCTCTACCTCCCTCTATTTTTTCTTGGAATTTATCCGATAGTTGATTAGAAAAATTGATTAATTAAGCCTTAATTACTCTTTTATCTTAATTAATGATAATTAATCAAATGAACAGTAACTTAATCCACTAATTAAGCTTATTACCCTCTATTAATAGAGATGAGTCTTAGGGAAATGGCTTGGGTTCATTTCTTGTGACCATTTCATTAAGCCTCCTCATTTAATTTGAATTAATTAACCTTTTGATTAACTAACTTAATTAAGATATGAGCTATTTCAAAGCTTAATTAATTGGAAGGAATTAGTGATTTGGATTGAGACCTCTCTCTTGATCCCTCTCTCTAAGTTAATTTCACCATCTTAATTAAAGATATTCAAAGGTTTTAATTAATTAATTAATGGTTTAATTAAAATTAAATTATTTTAAAATCCAAATCACCTTTAAATAACCTAATCAATTTTGGGTAGCCTTTTAGATGTTTATAGTCTAAAAGAATTTAATGAAATTATGGTTAGTTTATATGTGTAAGTAAACCATGAAAGTAATTAATTAAATCCCTTAAGCCTAATTAATTATTAATCATGAGTCAATTGCATTAGGCCCCTTTCATTTCTTAGGAGCATTTTTAATTTACTTTTCATGTGGTTGCTTCTCATACTGGCTCATCATTATTTAGTTAATTAGCTGAAGGTGATGTAGGTAAGGGTTTAATTAGTTGGATTAATTCATACCTTAATTTAATTAAACCATAAAATCAACTTAATTACTTTTAATTAAATCAAATTAACTTACTCATGGGGAATGGGATTAGGATTAACAAACCTCTTTCATTTCCTAAATCAAATCAAACTTAAGATTAAAAATAATATTAAAAACTTTGGTTTATTTAAATAGCCTTATTTAGTATGATTGTCCTTAGGAATTAATTAGAATGAATGAGATCATGTGCTTATGTTCCTTTATTTCTTTTGAATCATATTAAATGTTGCTTGCCATGTGTAATCATGCATTCACTAACTAAATAAAATGATTTCTTTTATGTCAAATTGCATGTGTTGATTTAAATTAAAAATTGGTGTGGCTATTATTACTATTAAACTAAAAGTTATTTTCAAAATCCCATAAATCAATTATAATATATGGACTAATGTTAATTACAAATATCTATAAGTTTGCATGTGTTGATAATATAATATATGCAATATGAAGATCTCTTTCCTTGCCTTATATGAATTTGCATGGGATTTACAAATGTATAGTTCATTTGAAAAGAACACAACATTTGTCTAAATCTACTCCTATGCATCTCCATGCTAAGATTTAGGAAGAATTTCATATCACATATGTAAATCATATAATCAAATAAAATATGACTTCTTGCTTGACTTCTCATTCTTGTGGTTTTTTTTGTACATTCATATGTATATAAGGAAAGTGGTATATTTGTCTAGACATCCCGGGGCTACGAGGCTTTAAGTAGCCCTAAGTAAGTCTTGTACCTTACGCCCCTCATGTAGAACAATGTCATACTCACTTAAAACTTGTATACATGTGAATGTGTACTTAGCTAATGGATTAAAAAATCCCTTTTTTTATTAAAAGATATGCATTCATAATTCAATCAAATGAAATATTTAAATTTCAAACACACTTCTTTGCATTCATCATTTAAGTGTACTATGGCATACATTGTATATATAGGTATGCTTAGGATTTAATCATATGCATGGTATACATGATGAAAAGAAATGAATAAATATGTGTTATGTGATAGTAATCCATTATAATTAATCTTAAGATGCCTTTCTTATTAAATAAGCCCATTTAAGGTGAACCTAAACTTAGGGTTAATTAAAACATGTGATAAGCCATTCACCAAAGAGAATCAAGCTAATTAATTTGCTTTAAAAGTGACTTAAAGTAGGGATGAAAGAGGGGTCCCCTCTCTTTTTTCTCTTTATAACACTTAGTTGTTAAGTGTAAGCCAAATGAAATAAAAGAAAACATCAATTAAAACTTGCAAATTAATTAAGCAACTTAAAGTGAAGCCACCCTTTAAATTAAATCTTTTTACACTTAGAAAATTCTAACTCTAAAGCCTAGTTAGGACATACCACACAAGCCTTAATACACACATTAGAATTAAGTCACCACTTCTAACTTTATGTTAAGGCAGTGCATGATTTGATGTATGTTTTATTTTGTGATATATTATTTTAGACTGGATGTTAGGGTGTATGTGCTGATGATGTTCGATATTAGCCTAATCATGTTTTTTGTAGGGTTGTGCTTGGCAGTAATAAAATTATAAATATTGCTTAACGCTAACCCCTAAGCATAACCCACGTTAGGTCAGGTGGGCTTGGTTACCCATGTGTGGGGCGCTAAGTCCAAATTATTCATATAATTGCTTTGGTTGTATGGTGTGTTTAGCTAATCTTTATTTTATAGGTGTAGTTAGATTTACTTTTTCATTTAAATGTAATTTTGTAATTAGGAATTAGAATTACTGTTATGGGGGATTAAGATGAATGGTGGCTAGAAGGCTTTGTCCTGGGAGGCCCCATTATGCCTTTAAAGAAAGCACATTCAAATCATGTCAAATGAAGAAATGAAAATGAAGAATGAAGAATGAAGACCCCCCATAGCATTTATCATTTGTAATTTTGATTATTTTTTTGTAATCTGGGTTGTATAAAGGTAGAGCTCGGCTACCCACATTTCTTTGGGTTGTCCAAGCATCTATATCGATGTCTTATTCTTTTATGATAGTTTTATAAAATTGTTTGATATTTTATTTAGCTTGTGCATTACAAAAAGCATGCCTTTTCATCGTTTATTTATGATTGGTGATTGTTGTGTGGCCTGGATGCGATTAGGCTCCTAGGATAAAAATTAATTTTTTCTATCCAAATTAATAACTCATAACTAAATTTTCTAAAATAACTCATAAGTAAATATCTTAAAATAACTCATAACCTCACATAAAAGCCTAGGCATTAAGTCAAGATAATAAAAATGTTTAGCAACCTTTTAGCTGAATGGTTGAATGTTTCACAACATGCATATCATATTATTTAGCTCTTGAAAATAAGAGATTTCCATCCTTGCATGATAAAAAAAGGCTTGACCTTTGAGAGCCTTTGATGGAAAACACCTCTTTCTCCTTTTGATTTGGCCCATAATCAACTTCATCATACATTTAGGTATACAAAATCCCTAAAGCATTTATCAAAATAAAGAGTCCAAAATCAAATAAAATTTGATAAAATTTGCATTAGTTTAGAACATTATTCATACCACTCATGCTATAGTCTCTTAGGGAGTGGGTTTAAGGACTTTAGCTTCTTTTCTAAATAAATAATAGTCTAACCATTTTGCAAAGCATAATACTTGATCACATTATTTTAAAAGGAGTTAGTCTGCCACTGCTTATAAGTCCAGATGGTGGTTTACCCTCTCTTGTAGAGGTAAACAATATACCCACTTTCACCTTAGATATAGGTCATGCTTTGGCCCTCGCTAAAGTTCCCTAGATTCAAGATCTGAGATTGATATTTCTCTTTGGGGCTACAAGCATAAATCATCACCTCTTGGACATTTCCATAATCTTGTATTATTGGATTATAATTCCTAGCTCTCTAATAAAATTTTAACTCAAATAAATAAATCTCTTCAATTTCAAATATATAAAGCCCAACCATAGGATAGATTGAAATGCTCACTAGGTTGTCATAGTATCATGAGCATCCCCTACTCATCTTCCTTTGGCCTCGATAATAGGAGTCTACTTTCGATCTATCTCATTTGATCTTCTAAATACAATCAATTTGTTGATAGCCCTATTTTTGAATTCTTTAGAGACAATAATTGCCTGCTTTAATCGAAAGTGTTCCTAAGGAACTCACCTTTCTTAGGATGTAATTAACTATGGGGGCTTGCCTCCATGGGAAACTTAATGAACCTGGCTTAATATAAACACTGCTTTACTTTTCCATGTGAAGTATGAAAAAATCTCTGGTACATTCGAAGACCCATCGCCTTGTGAGTCCTTATTAAAGTGATTAGTCCAATATAGGGTGATTATTTCTCTTTCAAGATAATACATTATTCCTTAATGTCATACCCGATCACTTCAATAAGTATCCCCTAAGGTCTGTGTGGTGTCCCACATCCAAAAATTAACACCACACCAGATGTGATAAATTAAATAGCCAATCCCATCGCACCACGTGGAGTTAGCAGCCATGTGGCCAGACGGAATTAAGGCTTTAATTAGGCTTAATTAATCTACTTTTAAGCCTAAAACTTTTAAAAATCATATCTAATCCTAAAAAATCCAAAAATACAAACTAAGACTCATTTTAAAGATATTTTAGAGTAAAATCTAGAAAAATTATTATTAATTAATTTTGAATAGTAATTTTAGCTTAATTAAAGTTTAATTAAAAATTTAATTAGCTTGATTATTCCTTAATTAATCACCCAATTAATCACAAGTTTTTTGTGGATGTTTAGGGGGATGACCTCAATCTCCCCTATTTTTTTGGGATTTTATTAGTTGCTTAATTAGAGAAATTAATTGGTTAAGCCTTAATCACTCTCTTAATTTAATTAGTGATAAACAATGACTTAATTAATTATTTAAGCCTAATTACCTCTGTTGAACAGTAAGGGAGCTTAGGGAATGTGATTGGGATATTTTTTTCTAATTCATTTCCTAAGTTTTCTTTACTTTTGGGAATCAAATTAATTAATGATTAATGAGATAATTAGTTGATTAATTAATTAATTAATCTTCAAGATAGAAGCAGAGCTTTAGTGAGTGAATATAGGACTTAGGGATTGAGATTAAGGCCTCTTTCTTGATCTCTTTCCTTAAGTTAATTTTATTTCATTAATTGAACATGCTTAACGCTTAACCAAATGGATTAATGAGCCTAATTGACTCAATCTAAAATCCAGTTCACATATAATTACTTTTAATCAATTTTGGGAAACCCTTTAGATGTTTAATAGTCTAAATGAATTTAATAAAATTATGGTTAGCTTACATGTGTAAGAAAACCATAAAAGTAATTAATTAAATCCCTTAAGCCTAATTAACTATTAATCATGAGGCAATTGGATTAGGCCCCTTTCATTTCTTAGGAACATTGCTAATTTACTTTTCATGTGGTTGCATATCATAGTGGCTCATTATTATTTAGTTAATTATCTTAAGGTGATGCATGTAAGGGTTAATTAATTTACTTAATTCATACCCTAACCTAATTAAACCATAAAATCAACCTAAATATTCTTCATTAAACCAAATTAACTCACACATGAGGGATGAGATTAGGATTAGCAAAACTTTCTCACACTTCTTAAATCAAATCAAACATGAAAATGAAATGACATTAAAGAACTTTGATTTGTTTTAAATAATCTTATTTAGTTTGATTGTCCTTAGGACTTAGTTGATTTGAATGAAATCACATGCTTGTGTTATTTTATTTCCTTCCAATCATGCTAAATGTTGAATGTCATATGATTCATGCATCCATGTCTTTCAAATTAATCAAATGAAAATAATTTTTTTTATGTCAAATTGCATGTGTTAATTTAAATTAAAAATATGTATGACTAGTATCACTATTAAATCTCAAATATATTTTCAAAGTTTATTAATAAATGAATATATATATATTATAACTTTAGTTATATATACATAAGAAATGCAAGTGAATATAAATTTAGTGTATGAAATAAAGTCTCTTCCTTACATTCATGTGTTGATTTGTATAAGTAAGAATGTTAGCGGGTATATTAGTTTGGACATCCCAGGGACGCATGGCTCTAAGTGGCCCTGAGAAGGTTCCCACCTTGTTCCCTTGGTGCAAAATAATGGTGACGTACCTGCTTGATTTCATTCTTATGCATTTCAACATTAGAATCTAGATAGAGCTTTAATTCATATACACAAAATAAATAAATCAAATAAAAATATAATTTTTGCATGGCTTTTTGTTCTTATAGTTGTTTATACATCCATATGTATCTAAGGATAGCGTGTATATTAGTTTGGACATTTCAGGGACGCACGACTTTAAGTAGCCCCAAGAAGGTTCCTACCGTTCTGGTGTAATAACAATGACGCATGTACTTGCTTAAAACTTTTATACATGTGAATGTATACTTAGCTAATGAATGAAAACCCCCTTTTTCTATTAAAAAGATATGCATTCATATTTTGTTTAATTGGTTGAGTTGATTAGTCATGTGTTTTAAGGTTCTTTTCTTATGCTTTTGCATAAGAATTTTGATAGAGAATTAAATTAATATGATAAAATCATTCAACCAAATGAAATATTAATTCTAAATACATTTACTCACATTCATCATTTAAGTGTGCTAAGATAAAATTTATATGTATAGCGATGCTTAGGATTTAACCATATGCATGATATACATGATAGAAAGAAATGAGTAAACATGTGTTATGTGATAGTGATTCATTCCAAACTTAGGACTAATTAAAACATGTAATAAGTCATTCACTAAAGAAAATTGGTTAATTAATTTGCTTTAGATGTGACTTAAGGTAGAGATAAAAGAGAGTGATCCTCTCTTTCTTTCTTTTTCATAACATTTAGTTGTTAAGTGTAGGTCAAATGAAATAAGAGAAAACATTAAGTAAAAATTGTAAATTAATTAAATCATTTAAAGTGAAACCACCCTTTATAATTAAATGTCCTTCATACTTAGAATATCTTAACTCTAAAGCCTAACTAGGATATACACATAAGCTTTAACACACACATTAAATTAAATCATGACTTCTAGCTTTATGTTAGGGCGGTGCATGATTTGATGTATATTTTATTTTATGATGTATTATTATAGATTGGATGTTAGGGTGTATATTTTGTAGAGTAGATGTTAGGCTGTGATTAGCCTAATCATATTTTTTACATAAGATTATGCTTAAGGTGCGCTTAAAATAAATATAAATGCTCTCTTTTGCAGGTTGCTTTACCCTTAAGAATAATCTACATTAGGACATGTGGACTTGGTTACCCATGTGCAGGGTGCTAAGTCCAAATTATTCATATAACTGCTTGGGTTGTATGGTGTGTTTAACTAACACTTATTTTGCAGGTGTAGTTAGATTTATATTTCCTATTTTTAATCTAATTTTGTATTAGGAATTAGGATTAGTGCTATAGGAGCTTAGATAAACATTGGTTACAAGACCAAGTCTTATGTATCATGTGATCCTATGGAGTTTGCCCAACCAAATGAAAGAAGGAAATGAAGGAAAGAAGGAGCTTTAAAGATTTGAAGACCCCCCATAACTCCCATTCATTTGTTGTAATTAAATTGTAATTATTATTTCATTATACTAGGTTGTATAAGAGTGGAGCTCAGCTACCCATTTCTTTTTCGGGTTGTACGACGGTACCCGACCGCACCAATATGTTATTCTTTCATGTTGAGTTTATAAATTATTTGATGATTTATTTACATTGTGCAATAGAAATGACATGTGTTTTCTAGTTTCTTCATGTATGATAGTTTAATATATGGTGTGGATTTGATTAGGATCTTAGGGAAAAATTAATTTTCTACCCCAACAACAACTCATAATTAAATTTTTTAAAATAACTCATAACCTCACATAAAGCCTAGGCATTAAATCAAGATAATAAAATACTTAGCAACCCCTTAGCTGGATGTTGTATGCTTAATATCATGCATGTTATTTTATTTCACTCTTGCTAAGAGAGGGTTTCCATCTTTGTCAGATAGAAAAAGGCTTGACCCTTGAGGACTATGATGGAAAACACCTCTTTCTGATGCAGGGCATCATCATCACCATCATCGACATCATCATCATAAAGCTTAAATCTATGTATTGGACCTTTTGTTATAATTTAAGTTAATATTATTGGGCTTTTATATTTTGTATATGTCTTGAGCTTATATGTATTGGGCTATTCTTATATCATGGCCCATGAGTTATTATAGTAGGTATGACATTTTAGGTAGGTATGGAATGAGTGGTAGGTTTGATAATGGTGTAGGTTTGGTAGTAGGTGGTGGTAGGTGTAGCTATGATGGTGCTAGGTTTGAGTTTGGAGTTAGGTTTGAGTATTCTTAACCCTCTCTTTCAATTATATAAATAGGGAGGCTCTTGTAAACTTGGCACTTCGATTTAGAATAAAAGTTATCTTCTTAAATTTTTTTTACTATTCTTTTGTGTGCTTTCCTCCTGAGTTACGGACTATATGAGTGTGTGAGCTCACAACCCTTAGAGAAGGACTTCTAAGGAAGGAATATGATCTCCACAATGATGGAACTTTTGTAGAGGTCGACTTCAATTTATCCCCACTTCCCTAGTGGTTATTTTAAATCCACTATAGGTTAGATCGTTCATAACTTTTCAATTATTTCTTTGCACTTATAAGATTTAGATCTCTAGTGTGGTTAACATAACTTTAATCAAAATCTTTTCAACTTCACTAAATTCATAAATATTGTGAATGTGCTCAATTGTAGTGTGCATTAATCATTATTCTTTTGTGAGGTTTTAAGAATTATCGATGTAATAAATATCATATCATAAAAGGCACTCTTGTTCTACATCATATTTGGTATTAGAGTAAGTATGTTACTTTGGGAACATCTTGTTTAGTATTGAGTTTTATTTTTGCATTAGAGTAATCTTGCAATTCATTATTAAAAAACATACAAAATTTTTATTTAATTAGGTCATTTACTTACTTTTTTAATCATGTCTTTGATTTCATTACATTGCATATTTAAAAAAAATAAATTAAATATTTGCTTATATTAAAATTTTAAAAGAAAATCATCATGTCAACTTGTAGTGGTCTTAGATATCATGATCAATCTTTAGATGAAAAACATGATTCCTATGAATTTTTACTAGAAAAATAGAAAAGCTTACCCTTATGCACCAACAAACCTATAATGAATTCCAAAAAGGATTTGAAGCCTTATAACAAAAGGTTAGCAGGCTTACAACACATTCACCAGAAACTAACCCAATCCTAGAACACCAACTTGAAGAGAGGGAAGGTCATCCTATCGATCCCATTCCTCTTCCTCTTCCTCCTCATCCACATTCTCCTATTAGACCCCGTTATCGCCCTAGAAACAACTTTAATGAATATCCCAAGTTTGACGAGATACTTCCTCATCCACCTCATCGAATAGAAAGACAATTAAGATGAGATAAAGGTTATGATCATCGAACTCCTTATGAGCATTATCCTCGACATTATGAAGAGCCATTATCTAGTTTTGTTGCCCCTCGACGTACACTTAGAGAGCCTGATGTTGATGTTATTCGTAGGGTTAAAATTGATCCACCTACTTTTGATGGTCAACTTGATACTAAAATTTTCTTAGATTGGTTAGTAGATATGGACCAATATTTTGATTGGATGCCCATGTCGGAAGAAAGACAAGTTCATTTTGCCTGCATGAAACTAAATATCCATGCTAAGACTTATTGGATTAATCTCACATAAAAATTTCATTGATTAGGACAACCACCTATTGCTTCTTGGGATCAGATGAAAGAAATTTTAAAGTAAAAATATGTACCATTAAATTTTCATGATCAACTTATGGATGAAATGACAACGCTTAAATAAGGATCTTTAACTATTGTTGAGTATATGACACAATTTGATAAATTGATGACCCGTTGTGATGTTAGAGAGGATCACCACACCATAATCTCTAGATTTAGATCTGGGTTATGAACTGATATCCATAATAAAATGATAACTCAAGAAATTTATTCTCTTGAGGATGCATTTCGAGTGGCGACTCAAATTGAACAATATCTTAGATCACAACCTTATATGTGATTCATAACTTTATCTCGAAACACTCTCAATTGCATGTTAGCCTTCCTACCTTAGAAGTTTCTAAAGGACTTAGTGAAACAAAAGGAAAAGCTTTAGTGGGAACATCTAGTTCTAAGACTTCTAACATTACTTATTTTACATGTGATAAAATTGGTCATTATGCAAGTACTTGTCCTCATCGAAACTTACACTTAGATTATGAAAATGAGAATCAACAAAATGAAAGTAATGATAATCAAATTGTAGTTGACCCTTGTGAAGAAGCTAGTGATGCAAACGAAGCATTAGATGAGTCTCATATAGCTGTTATATGTTGAGTGTTAGCTACCCCACGAGCTAATATTGATTGGAGGCGCACATCAATTTTCTACACTTATTTTACGAGTGGTGAAAAGATGTGTAAATTAATCATTGATAGTGGTAGCTCCATGAATGTTATTGCTACCTCTGCTTTGCCTAGGATGAAGCTCACCCAAGAGACTCACCCACAACCTTATAAGATTGCTTGGGTAGATAAAACCTCTATCTCTATATCTCAATGTTATCTTGTACCCATTCAATTAGTAGAATATAGTGATAAAAGTTGATGTGATGTTCTTCTGATGGATGTTGCTCATTTAATTTTAGGTAGACCTTGGCTTTTTGATATGGATGTCATAAATTATTGGTGATCTAATACATATGCTTTTAATAATTAAGGTAAGAAAATTATCTTAAATCCAGCTAAGCCTAAAGAGGTCACTCCACTTCAACCCCAAAATTCTTCTCCTCCCATAGAAAAGAAATCCCTACATATTATTAATAAACATCAATTTCAACAAGAGATTAATGGGAATATCATTTTTGCATTAGTTGTCCTATCCTCTAAAAATCAACCTTGTGTTAAATCATTTTTATCTGAAGTACATGAACTTTTATTGGAATATCAAGATATTTGTCCTGAAGAACTTCCTAGTGAGCTTCCCCCATTAAGACGTATCCAACATGCCATAGAGCTAGTTCCTGGATCATCACTCCCAAATTTTCCATATTATCGTATGAACCCAAATGAACATGCAGAGCTAAAACGACAAGTTGATAATTTATTAGCAAAAGGATTTATCAGAGAAAGTTTATCTCCATGCGCAGTGCCTGCTCTTCTTACCCTAAAGAAGGATGGTACTTGGCGTATGTGTGTAGATAGGCGTGTTATAAATAAAATTACTATTAAGTATAGGTTCCCCATACCTAAACTTGATGACATGTTAGATATGATGGCTGGATCAATAATTTTCTTTGAAATTGATCTTAGAAGTGGATCTCATCAAATTCATATGAGAGAAGGTGATGAATGGAAAATAGTCTTCAAGATAAAAGATGGTTTGTATGAATGGCTAGTAATGCCTTTTGGATTGACTAATACTCCAAGTACATTTATGCGAGTGATGACTCATATCTTGCGTCCGTTTATTAGAAAATTTTTAGTTGTATACTTTGATGATATTTTAATTTTTAGTTAGACTAAGAGCGATCATGAGAATCATTTACGATAAGTCTTTAAAGTACTTCGTAAAGAAAGACTATATGTTCACTTAAAAAATACTCATTTATGATGTCTTCAGTAATCTTTGTTTGATTCATTATTTCTTGTGATGGCATCTCTGCCGATCCAGAAAAAATTAGGGCTATTCAAGAGTGGCCTACCCAAACCATAATTCATGATGTACATAGTTTTCATGGGTTAGCCACATTTTATCGAAGGTTTATTCATGGATTTAGTACTATTATGGCCCCAATAACTCAATATCTTAAAAAGGGAGACTTTGTTTGGACAAAAGCAGCTACTGATGCCTTTTCTAAAATTAAAGAACTTTTAACAAGTTCACCGATTTTGAAATTGCCAAATTTTGATAAAGTATTTAAGGTATCGTGTGATACTTTTGGAGTTGGTATTAGAGGTGTTCTTAAACAAGAAGGTTATCCTATTGCTTTCTTTAGCGAAAAATTAAATGAAGCACGTCAATGATATTCAACATATGATCGTGAGCTGTATAATGTCATCCAAACTTTACATTATTGACGACATTATCTTCTTTCACGAGAATTTATACTTTATTCTGATCACAAAGCTCTTAAATATCTAAGCACCCAAAAGAAACTTAGTTCTCATCATGCAAAATGGGTTCAATTTCTTCAAAAATATATGTTTGTTCTTAAACATAAATCTAGTGTTAAGAACAAAATAGCAGATGCCCTAAGTAGAATATGTACTTTATTAAATACCATGAGTGTGAATGTTACTGGATTCAAAAAGGTTAAAGATGATTATCCTAATTATAAAAAATTTTCAACAAAATTTTGAATCTTTGAAATTTGATGTTTCAATTAATAGTCCTGACTATCAAATACAAGATAGATATCTCTTTCGTGGCACACAATTATGTATCCCAGATTCATCTCTTCAAAATTTTCTTGTCGAGGAAATTCATTCAGGAGGTGTGTCTAGTCATTTCAGTCATGATAAGATAATAGCCATGATGGAGGATAGGTTCTTTTGGCCTAGTCTTAAGAAAGATGTTGCTCGTATCATTGCCCAATGTCATACTTGCCAAGTAACAAAAAGTGGAAAACAAAATTATGGTCTATACACACCACGCCCAATTCCCCACAAACCATGGGAAGATCTTAGTATGGACTTTATCTTAGGATTATTTAGTATTGTACAATGTTTTGACTCTATCCTAGTAATTGTTGACTAATTTTCTAAAATGACACACTTCATTCCATGTTATAAGACATCAGATGCATTACATATAGCGACTATTTTCTTTCGTGAGATAGTTCACTTACATGGACTTCCTAAGACAATTGCGTCTAATCGTGATGTAAGGTTTATGAGCTATTTTTGAAAAACTTTATGGAAAAAGCTTGGTACAAAACTCTTATTTTCCACAGCTTACCACCATCAAACAAATGGATAAACTGAAGTTGTTAATATAAGCATAGAAAATTTACTTAAGTGTCTAGTGATCGATCATACTACTAGTTGGGACCTAGTTCTTCCTGCTGTAGAGTTTTCTTATAATAGTTCAATTAATAAGTCAACTGGTATGAGTCCTTTTCATATTATAACTGGTTATGATCCAAGAAAACTAATTGATCTTGTTGAATTTCCTGTAACATATAGGTCTAATGCATTTGCATCTTCATTTGTACAAAGCATGCATGATTTACATCGTGAAATTCAACAAAAACTTACTCTAAGTTATGATAAATATAAAGCTAATGTTGATGCACATAGACGATATGTAAAATTTAATGAGGGAGATTTGGTTCTTGTTAAAGTTAGACCTGAGAGATTTCTAACTGGAATTCTTAAGAAATTAACTCTCAAGAGTTTGGTCCTTATAAAGTTGTAAAAAAGATAAATGATAACGCTTATGAAATAGATCTTCCAATGAATGTTGCCATTTCTCTAATATTCAATGTATGAGATTTAACGTTGTACCATGGGTAAGCCACAGATAATACTATTCCCTCTACAAATAATACAAACATGCAGGTGAATACTTCATCACTAACTCCTCTCCCATCTCATCGCTTAAGATCACATCGTTCAGATCAAATTTTAGAAAATCAGATTATTATCACATCTGATGGAGGCACTCAAAGGTTCCTCGTTCGTTAGAAAGGTCTTTCTCCACTTGAAGATTCATAGCTTAAGCTTGATGAGTTACATCAACTAGACTCACAATCATTACAAGAGTACCTAGATTTTCATTCTTCAGAGGAGAATCTTTAAGGAGAGTGCGAGTATATCATCATCACATCGACCATCATCATAAAGCTTAAATCCATGTATTGGGCCTTTTGTTATAATTTAAGTTATGTATTATTAGGCTTTTATATTTTGTATATGTATTGAGCTTATATGTATTAGGCTATTCTTATGTCATGGCCCATGAGTTATTGTAGTAGATATGACATTTTGTGTAGGTATGGAATGAGCCGTAGGTTTGATAATGGTGGTAAATTTGGTAGTAGGTGGTGGTAGGTGTAGTTATGATGGTGTTAGGTTTGAGTTTGGAGTTAGGTTTGAGTATTCTTAACTCTCTCTTTCAATCCTATAAATATGGAGGCTCTTGTAATGTTTGGCACTTGGATTTGGAACAAAAGTTATCTTCTTAAATTTCTTTTACTATTACTTGAGTATGTGAGCTCACAATCCCTTAGAGAAGGACTTCTAAGGAAGGAATGTGATCTCCACAATGACTGTGTAGAGTCAATTTCAATTTATCCCCGCCCCTCCCGGTTATTTTAAATATTATAGTTAGATCGTTCATAACTATTCAGTTATTTCTTTGCACTTATAAGATTCAAGTCTCTAGTGTGGTTAATATAACTTTAATCGAAATATTTTCAACTTTATTAAATTCATAAATATTTTGAATGTGCTCAATAGTAGTGTGCATTTATCATTATTATTTTGTGAGGATTTAAGAATTATCAGTGTAATAAATATCATATCATAAAAGGCATCCTCGTCCTACATCACTTTCTCCTTTGATTTAGCCTATAACCAACTTCATCATATACTTAGGCATATAAAATCTTATAGCCCGTGTCAAAATAAAAAGTCCAAAATCAAATAAAATTTGATAAAATTTGCATCAAACTAGTTCATTACTCATACCACTCATGCTCTAGAATCTTAAGGAGTGGGTTTAAGGACTTTAGTTTCTTTTCTAAATAATGACAACCTACCCATCTTATAAAATCATATAACTTGACCACATAGCTTTAAAATGTATGAAGAGTGTCGTTCCTCTCTTATGGAGGTAAACAATATACCCACTTTTACCTTAGATGTAGGTCATGCTTTAGCCCTCGCTAAAGCTCCCTGGATGTAGGATCTGAGGTTGCTATTTTCCTTTAGGGCTACAAGCATAAGTCCTCACCTCTTAGGCATTTCCACAATCTTGTATTGTGGAATTATAAGTACTAGATTTCTAATAAAATTTTAACTCAAATATATAATTCTCCTCAATTTCAAATATATAAAGTTCAACCATAAGATAGTTTGGGATGCTCACTAGGTTTCCTAGTATCATGAGCAACCCCTACTCATCTCCCCTTGGCTTCAAGAATAAGTCTTTCCTTTCGATCTATCACATTTGATCTTTCAAATATAATCAATTTATTGATAGTCCTATCTTTGAATTTTTTGGAGACAATAATTACCTACTTTAATCGAGAGTATCCTATGGAGCTTACCTTCCTTAGAATGTAATTCACTATGGAAGCTTGCCCCCATAAGAAACTTTAGAACCTGGTTTAAATAAACCCTACTTTATTCATCCATATAAAGTAGAAAAAAATCTCTAGTACATTCGAAGACCCATCATGCCTTAGAGTCCTTATTAGGTGATTAGGTCCATCATAAGGTAGTTATTTCTATCTTTTGAGATAGTACATTATTTCTTGATGTCGTACCCGATCACCTCAATAAGTACATCCTCATATCAGTGCGGTGTCCCCCCTCCCCCTCCCATATACACACATATACACACATTGAACCAAAAATAAACACCACAGCAGGAAAAGAACCACAACATAACAAACTTTTGCCCCTTGGGGAAGGACCTTATGCGGTGGTTACTATGGTTAAACCTAGAACTTTCAAGCTCAAAGATTTAGAGGGAAAAATTCTTTCACGCACTTGGAATGTTGAGAACCTACAAAGATATTATCAATGAATTTATGATGTAACATTTGAATTGAACTCTATGTTTTCATGTTTCATATTTTTGTTTGAAAAAATGATAAATTAAAATAATAATAATAACAAGAAGAAAGAAAAATTGATCCCAAGTGGCTTCGATTAGACCTACCCCACACATGTTAACATCATCGAGCAAAAACTCTGATAAGCAACCTCAAATAGGCCAAAACTTCGCACCAACTCCACACAGGTTAACACCATTGAGTGAAAACTCTAAAAAATAATCTCGGATAGGTCAAAACTTCGCACCTACTCCACACAGGTTAACGCCATTAAGTGAAAACTCTGAAAAATAATCTTAGATAGGTCAAAACTTTGCACCTACTCCACACAAGTTAATGTCATCGAATGAAACTCTGACAAATAACTTCATATATGTTACAACTTCACACCTACTCCACATAGGTTAACGTCATCGAGCGAAACTCTAACAAGCAAGCTCGGATGGGTTAGAAATCCTTGCTGGATTTTCTCTTAAAATATATAGGCTAACGTCATTGAATAACTTTCTGATATACAGTCTAAATTGATAATAAATCATTTTAAACATCAACCATTTTATTTTAAAATGAAAATTCAAAGCACTATCACACATCTGTAAACATGATCATATGTCATCTACTAAGAAGATCTCAAACTAAAATACAAATAAAATAAAAATGTAATTAAACAACATCCACATCTTTACCATTATCACTAGAAAAGATGAAGAAGCGCTCTCTACGTCATCCCCTGATGATGAATCTTTAGAAACCTGACTCGGTGAAAGTCATTTAATATCTGCACCTATCATGTGATGAACCAGGTGGGTCCCTTTCAGAAAACCACGAATAAAACCTTCTTCAAGAACTTGATGTTCTAGATTCTTCACCTCAATATCGTATATATGATCGCGAGCTTCCTGAAATCGATCTTGAATTATACTCTTGAAGGCCATGGAATTTTTGAAGCTCTCTATAATCTTCAAGTTGGTGTCAACTTCTATATTCTCCTTTACCAAGATCTGTGCTAATAATGCCTTATTCTATGCCTCTAAAAGTCTGTATCTTAGCATTGGTGACTTCTAAGGTCTTCGTAGTCTGATTTATTTCAGCTCATGCATCCACTAGCTCATCCCGAGTCCTATCAACCTTCTGAAGCTGAAATGAAAGTGATGTCATCATAGTCGATAGCTCAGTCCTACACTCGGCCAATTAATTCTCTAAAGCTATAACTTCTTTAGCCTTAGATTCATATCACAGCTTATATTCACTATGAATATATTTGATCTTTACAAACTCAGTATTTCATGCCTTCAAAGTAGTATCTAATTTGAGCTCGATGAGTATATATAAGGGAGATGGGGGAAAGAAAAAGAGAAGAAAATTTAAAAGAATGAAGATTTTTCACTAACTCTTCAAAGACGCTACCTTACATGTGATTTAACACTTCTTCTGGAATAGAAATTTTGACTGGCACATTTTATAATTCTTATCAGAGGATCTAATCTGTGGGTCACCTTACTTTTCACTCTTGGAAAGAATTGATACACGTTTTCCTGTTGGTCGTTTGGAGGATACTGCGAGAACGGGATTAGATCTTTCATTACCCTTATCAAACTTCTTCAGCATAAGAGCATGGGATCTCTTAGTTTGAATTGAAAGGCCAACTTTGAATAAGGATTATTCCTTCATATATTGATTAATATAGCAGGTCTCATATTGAGGATCTTCGACTTTCACAATGTTAAGAGCCTTCAATATATCTTTTTCAATTATTTGGGAGGAGGATATTTCTTTTAGTTTTTGCCACTATTCAAGAAGCCCCCATTCATTTTTTATAAAAAAAAAAACCTATTGACCCAATTTCTTGGAGGATCTTTTCTGCTAAAATCCATCCATTTACTCTTACAAGATAATCGACCATGCACATCACAAGTAAATTTACACATCTTTGCCAAAACCTTTGGAGTAAGCGTCGCACCATGTGTTTTAAAGAAAACAATAAACCCATTAATGATTGTCATAGCTCAAGAAGAAAATTGAGATAAACAAATCTCAAATGCTGATAAAATGATAATCAGCTTAGGAGCCAAAGGAAATTGAAGACCCATAAGTAAGCTCATCTCATAAATAGTAAGGTACCCCGATAGAGGAGAATAAGCTCATTACGATCTTTTAGGAGGAATAGCCACTAAATTATTTGAAAAATAAAACTTCTTTCTGAAGATTATCAAAGTATCACTGTTGATAGTTGGCGTTATATTATCGGATTTCTCTGTCTCCTAATGCTTCTGTAACCCATCATCTTGTGCAAGATTTGCTTGGGAATCTTTAAGCATTGCGATATTTTTTGAAGGATGCTCACCCATGAAAATATTCTCTATTTTCAGGATTGGAAGCACACTCCAGCCTAAATTCGAGATGCGCCCCACCTAACCAGGTCAATTGGAAATCCTGAGATCGGGAGAACTGACTGTGAAGGGGCACAATAGGTTTCTGGAGGCTATCAAAGAGAAGAAAGCAAAAGCACACTAGAGCTTGAATTTGGGATGCACGCCGCCTAACCAAGCTAGTTGAAAATCCCGAGATCAGGGAGAACTGGAGCCTGGAAGGGGGGTTGGCACCGTTATACAGGTCAGTAGAGGCTACCAAAGAGAAGAAAGTGGAAGCACACTAGAGCTGAGATGCACGCCTAATCAGTCGGGTTGGAAACTTCGAGATCGTGAGAACCAGTCTACAGGGGATTTTTCCTTACCCTATGGGGATATTTATACTAAAAAATGACTTTTAAAATATATATATATATATATATATTATTATAGGGTTGCACCCATCCTTCCTCTCATTATGGCTGGCAAAATGCCAGCCATTTAATAAAAAGATAAAAAAAATCTCTTCCTCTATCCGCGCCTCTCTCCCTCTCTCTTCCTTCTTTCCGTCTCTCTCTCTCTCTCTCTCTCTCTCTCTCTCTCTCTCTCTTTTTCTTTCATATAAAAATAAAGTTTAATATATTTTTGGATGAAATAAGTTTTATCATCCAAAAATATGGGGCAAATGATATATCACACATGAAATTTTAAAATAATGCACATATGTTATTTTGCATTATAATTAAATGTCTCAGTAAGACAAGTTCAATGTCACCAAAATTGTGTGAAGTATGGCTCAAATGAGCTCAAATTAAGCTTAAAGGCTAATCTGAAACCTTCGATATACTAACTGAATAATCACATGACGTCCAAATTTAATGTTCTTATAGCTGAATCGAGCGGCTCGACGAGACGAATCCAACGAACCTAAGATTATTCAAATCGAAGGTCATTTGATTTATCAAATCACCAAATAAACTATATATGATCAAATGAATCGATATGAACCGTCTGATGGAGTGTTTTAAGATTTTTGCTACAATGGCCAAAATGCCCTCTTAGAATCCTATAAATAGGACCCCATTCTTGTCATGGAGGGGAAGAAAGAGCTAGAAGCAAACTTGAGAGAAAGTTGAGAGAGAGCTAGAAGTTTGAAGTTCATCATCACCACCATTGTCGCCGATCGGCCCCTATTGCCATTGTCGACATTGTTTTATTGCCGCCGCCATCGCCACCACCAACTTACAACCCAACTATCCCGCATAGCTATAACTGATTTTGAATTCATTATCGATTTTTCACATAAAATCCTGTAATCCAGCTATCGGGAAGACTTAAATTTTGTATCCAAAGCAGATATATAGTAAAACATTTTTACTAAGCTAGGCCCCATGAACTTTTCCCCTATTTTTGGAGTTTTTTTACGTAACAATTTTTGAGTTTCTTGTTCACTTTTCAACTATTAGTGTGTGTGCTGGATTTCTCAATAAAGCTAAGATGTTAAGTTTTATTTTACCGCTATAAGTTTTCTGGCACGCAATAAATCTAATTAAATATAATAATATTTTTAATTAAATAATCTATAGATAATATTAATTTATTTAAATCTAATTAAGGGTCTGTTTTGTAGCTTTTGAAAACTAGTTAAATCGATGTGGAGAAAATAGCTTTTTAAAAAAACTATTGTGTTACAAATTATTTTTTTTTAAAAAAAATTTAAAAAGCAGCTCTTTGACATCAACTATACTCTAACAACTCTAGTTCTCAAAATAATTTTTTACCACAAATTTTTATAAAAGCAACCAAAAAGTTAGTAGCTAAATAAAGCTGCTTTGATTTCAAGCTGCTTTCTGAAAAATCAAAGCAGCCAGAAAGCTATCACAAACACACCCTAAACATAATAGCTTCATCTTTTTTTTTTTTTTTTTGATGCAGATTACATATCCTCTTTATTGCAAAAAAAAACTAATAAATATTTATGATAAATTAAGTATGATTGGCCTTTATCTAATGATAAACAAAATATGACATCCCATAAATAAATAAGTCATTCTCTTCATGTCTTGTATTGTATATAAGAAAACTTTGTAATAATTTTGTCTTTTCTTTTATTAATTTTTTTTTCATTAAGATGAGCTATTTATTTATGTTTATTAAAATATTTATTTCAATTAATTATTTTATAACTCAATCAAATAAAATATCATTACTATATGCTTAGCAAGCTACTTGTTGAGAAGCTTGATAAGATTCATTTGATAAACTTCTTGATAGTTTTATTCATGAAAAGGCTAGATAAGATTTTTTTATTTAGCTAATAAGCTATGGTCATCAAGTAGATAAAGCTCATTTGGTTATCGAATAAGTAGCTCCATAGTACCCCTCATTAATTTACTCGATAAACTTATTTATTTCTCTAATAATTTGCTAGAGAAACTCCATATGATTTAGGGTCCTTTTGGGCGCTGCATATGCTAATGCCGCACTACCGTTTGGTTACCATTTTTACAAGCAAAATTCAGAATTTTAGGGCCCAGCTGCTGCAACTCGATCAAACTCCGCACTGGTCGCAGTGCTAAAATTCTATTTCCTAAATCACCCCTCAGCATTTTTATTAGAACTCTCCTCTGTTTCTCCCCGTGCCTTCGAAACAACAATCAGACGAGGGTTTTTCCTGGCGATCTTGCCACTGCGGATCTTTCCTGGCAATCTTGCCGCTGTCGATGTTGCCACCACCGATCTTACCACTGCCGATCTTGTCACTACAGATTTTGCCACTACTTATCTTTATGTTGTTGATCCATCTATTGACGAGGGAGCAGAATCTATAGAAGGTATGCTCCTAATCATTTATGGTGTTAAGGTAAACGCTAGGATGTGTTGGCATCGTGAAGCTTCTTTATTCTCTCAAGAGTTATTTTCATTATTTGAGCATTCTTTTATGCAATCAGTTGTCTTGTCTCCTTCTTGAAATACAATTGTGGCCTTAAGAAGATTAGTGCCACACAGAAATAAGTAATGGTGTTGTTGTTATCTCTTTTATGTGTTTAAAAGTTTTGTCGGCAATGATGTTGTGGTAATTTTAGAATGGCAATTTTTTTTAAACTAAGTATGGTTAGAAGCTTAATTAGGTAATTAAGTATTATTAAAAAAAATTTAAGAATAGGTATAGTCGCCCAATTAGTAGGATCACGCCCACGCCGACTGACGTGCGTGGTTATTGTCAAGCCAATCACTAATTGGGCAAGGCTTCGTGTTATTTTTAAGGTGTGATTTGTGGAGAGATAAGTACCATGGTTTAGGGCTATGAAAAGAACCAGATTTTCACGATACATAGAGTTTCGACTCATCAAACAAATCTTAATCCTTCAATTTTGTTCTTCTAAAAGTAGAGTAATAAACCTACTTTAAAAATAAAGAAAAAAAGTGCAGTTTAAACTTGAAATGGTTCGTGACCGCATCAAGTTGATAATAGTTTAATGGATGACAATCATATGAAGTTAACAAATTCATTTCAGAAATGGACAAATAATAAGAAGTTCATTATGACATAACCAAATTTAACGTGTACATGACTCTCAAGTTTATAATGAAACAGATAAATAAAATGTAGTACAGACACAAAAGTATATTGTCCTAAACATCTAACGCCTCCGGCATCTGCGTGGAATCGCACCACTCCCAGGTGTGTACTGGTCAGGTGCACGGGATGGAAGATCACACAACTGATGGTGGCCCTCTACTATAAGATCCTTAGCAGTGTGCGTCATATCATCCTGTGACTGGAAGATAGGTGGCTGTGACATATGTAGGCTGATATGTAGAAGGACCGATCGATACAGAAGGACCGGATCTTGGAAGTAGATGGCGGCTCCGGCCATGGTGTGCGACACCCTCTGTAGGCACCGATCCATAATATGTGTCACCAATATGTACACGCTCATCCAGGTCTCTGCATATCAGCTCGTACCTATCAACACATCCCTTTAAGGAGTGATCATCCACAATGCCGAAGTATGACTAAAAGATGTCCCGAGTCATCGCGATATGCTCCGCCTACATGAAAAATAGTATGTAAAATTAGCACTTACATAAATATTGAATTCAGATGAATACTTATATCAGGACTTACATAAATACGCCACCGGGTGCTCAGCGTAGTAAGTGGTGAGAATCTGCCGAGCTGCTAGAAATACGTAGACGACCAACCAAGACATGTACTGGTTGATAGCTGTCTTCCTATCAACATCCTCATCTAGGCCCTCGATGAGACAATCCCTCCACCTCTCCCAAGCAAAGAATGTGACGGTGGTAATCAACCCGCCGACATCCGCTTATTTCACCATCATTGACCCTTTTGAAACTAGGTCAAGGGGCTACATCTACTGGAAATAAGAACTAGCGCAACACTCTATTCGATAAATGTCACTCAACCCTCTTCCAATAAGAGGGACTCGTATAACCATATGTCGAGCTCGAGCATGTATCGATAGATGTGATGTGATCGCCACGTATGGCTCATCACCACAGACTTATAGTAAAATTATGTTAAAACATAATCTGCATTACAAATATTTGAACTAAAGTGTTATCTGCAGATCCAACTTGTGTTTGCACCATCTAGCTCATTTATTTCGCAAATATTTCGCCATCGTCACGGGCGAATATACTTCTCATTTCATCTGCACACAGAAAACAGTTTAAACATATATATAAGCTGCATAATTTGAAAGTGCAATTAACAACACATACCTCAAACCAACGCTGAGACTAGCAAGCTCAGCAGGATATGGAACATGTAGAGTCGGCCTGCCCACATGAATATGCTCCCAAGCCCAAATCTGAAGGAGGTGTAGGCAACTGCCATGTTTGGCCTTGGGCTGACTGCAGCCCCTATATAGATGAGCTAGAACCTCTACTGTAGACATCGAAAGGAATCAAGGTCATCTAGAGTGGTAAATACCGTAGTGGACCTCAACCGGTATCGTGAAGTAAGTAGCCAATCAAATAAAATATAAGCACACACGGAAGAACTCCTCCGTACTGTATGACTCCTTGTAGAAAGTCCACGAGCCACCTTAGGCATGCATGTCTGCAGGTGCACGACCGAATGTCAACCGATCTGACTAATCGGATCATGATACATCAAATCTGGTAAGGGGTGTCGTCCCAACAAATCATCGCAGCAATCAAGCCAAGTGTGCCATCTATTCCCCTCGCCAATCACAATTGGGCCTATGATTAGTGGCCCATCAACCCGTAGTCCCAGGATCATCGCCAAGTCCTGGAGCGTCACTATCATCTCACCTACAATAAGGTAGAAGGTATTGGTCTGCAGAGACCATCTCTCAACCAAGGATGTCGAATGATGATCTATGGAGCATACGACTAACACGGCAGCCCACCGCTTCTACAGGATGAATCGTCGCACATGATGAGCCACTCCTTGAAATAAGCAAGTGTGATGCGCTGCACGGTGCTCGCAAAAAAAAAATAATGTCACTAAGAAATAAAAGTAAGGTGTATAACGCAGAATAAAAATAAAATCACTTATAAGATCAAGCCGATGCCGCCTTGTCGCAGGAGGTAATGCTAGGATGAACCTCCAGTGTAGGCTCCAATGGTGGGGTGGCCTCCCTAGATGGCTCGTGGCTGTCAAGGACGGTCTCCGCCATCGTACTAAAAAAGAAGTGCAAATATAATAGTGTTAATATTATAAAATTTAAGTAGAGCAGTACAACCGAAAAGAGAAAGATAAGCATTATCCTATGTGTGCTTCCGCTTTCTCGTAGTTTGACACATATGGACATACTCGTTTGTGGACAACATATGACTCTCACTATCAATATTGTGAAATGAGTGATTTTTCAGCATATTATGACTGCTTATATTCTCAAGCACGCGAGTTTAACCCGAATCAACATCATCACTAATATCCCCGCCGACTCACTACTGAGCCACTACTCATACCGATACTCATCTTCGATCAAAGACTCGAGGCACATACAATTCATCTAAATGATAGACAAATTTTTATATTAATTATAAGTTGAGCAACAAATTTTATATTAATTATTACAAGTATAATCAGATAAATGTTGATTATATACTACATGGGAATCAACTCATCAAAACTGCGTTGTATCCCCGGAGGTGCTTGGCGATGAAATCGTATGTGCACGGTATATCTACGACCTTACTACGGATGATGTGGATGCAATATTAACATCTTCCACTTCGCATACAACACCAACATTTGACGGAAGCTTCTGTAACTTCACAAACGCCATCGCCGATATTACATACTATAAATCACCACCGTGATAACAACTGTTAGAGTGACTGTCCTAGATCAATGTGCAAGATTCTCATAATTCTTGCTTCAATTCCGCAGGTGTCGGTGACGCGTAACCTTAACTGACGATTTTGACCTCCCACATAACTTGACCGAATCGCTCATCGATACTTACGCTTCCATAAAAGGATCGATAAACAAATTCTCGCTCATTCTTGCCAAACAAACTATATAGCTACTTAACACCTGAATCACAATGCCTACGCAAACATGCAACTCAAATCCCAAACAAAAGTCTAAAAATACTACTCAAATTCCTACCATACATACTCTATTACTTTAGAAATTGATAGAAGTAGGGATTTACCGTGAGTTTACAAATAACGATGGGGATGTGCAAAAAACAAGTCGACCACCACGTGAAATTTCCCAACAAAATGGAGCCGCCGAATCGCCGTAAGTTAATGTTGGCTTCCAAACCCCGTTATGAGAGAGGAACTCAAACGCCAGAACACATGGCCGGCAAGAAAAGCAAGTTTATTTCGAATACCCGGGAGACGGCACAATGCTGGTTCGAGATACCGGTGATGGAAGTCATGTTGGCAGAATGGTGACGGATCGGATGCGCCGAAGCTCGAGAGTGCGGAGAAATCGCAGAGGAGCCAAGTCCAAACAAATCGAGGCCTCGGCCGATCAGCCCTAATAGTGTTGGGGCCGGTCGAGTAGTGGCGGCTTCAATGATCGTAACGATCGCCTTCGTCAACGTGGCGTGTGACGCCCTAATTACGACTATACCATTCTTAATTTTTTTAATAAGCTTCTAATTATAGTTTAAAAAAATTACCTTTTAGAATTAAGCAATTGTATGTGCGCGGCTTTTATGAAATATCTCTATGTTTCTATACTTATTTATTAAGTGATGTGCAATCTGTCAATGTAATTTAGTTGACTTATAACTATATATGAGTATTAGTTATTCTATTTTTATTCATTCTATTTAAATTTATTCAACTCATATAACCATAGGGACATTTCAGTCATTTTTGCATAAACAGCTACAGCACAACAGATTCTAAATAGAGTTTTCCAAACATAAACAGAATGACTTCTTACCACCAACATTTTCTATAACTTCATTTGCTTAAAAAAACTGCCCCAGCGGCCTTAAATTCAAGCAAAGATCAAACAATCATGATATTTAATAAATTAAGTATGAACACAATCATAAAAAATTATATTAAGCTTAAATTGAGCTAAAATAAGATTCTGACAAATAAGAAATACATATTATTTAATTCACATAATAATAAATTTAAAAGTTATTATCAATTATTTATTTTTTCTAGAATTCGATTATTATTATCTTTTTTATTTTATTATATCATGTGGCACATATTTATGCCATTTCTTATTTATGATTATTTAATAAGATAGTTTAATGTGCCTCAGATACATATTGGATGTAATCATAAATTTGTGAAAGATATATCAGAATACTTGATATATTTTGTATTTAAGAGGCTAATTTAATAGCATGTGTCTTTAATTTAATGCATTTCATTATTATTCATTATTTTTTATTTTGCCCACCTAAGTCTTAAAGATGATAATTTATTATCACGTATGCAAAATTTTTAAACTTTATGCCTTCACAATAATTTTAGATATTTTGGTAAGCCTTATCAACCTTATTAATGGGCACCTATATATTATAACTCAATGTAACTAACTTATTAGACAATACAATTATATATATATATATATATATATATATATATATATATATATAATATATATATATATATATATATTATATATATATATATTATATATATATATATATATATATATATATATATATATATAGAACTAAATTATGAGATATCCTAATTAAATTATTAAACAAATAATATTATAAAATATTAGTGCTTCCTATAACATTCCTAATTTATTAATATGAATAAAAAAATAAAGAAAAATATGTGTTAAAATAAACAAATGGCCTCGAAGGATGAAATCACAATTCCTAGGGGCTTTTCGTTTTGAATAAATTAAGATGTTCAGTAAAGTAAATACAGGGATTATAATTTTTTTGCGTTTGAGATAATGCAAAGTAAAATTTTAAAGTAATGTAATGCATTTAAAATTTACTATAAGATTAAATTTTGGTGTATTTGAAATTTGACTAAATCTAGATAAATTTCAAATATACTAGCCAATGTAAAATATTGCAATCGCTCTTCCCTCCACCCGCATCACTTACATCGCAACCTACCATACGTCATTATCATGCAGACTTTCAAAATACTTAATAACATTACATTTATTTTACCAAATAGAAAAAAATAAACTTATATATTTATAAAATTTTTAACAAAATAACCTAAATTAATTAAAATATATTATATTCCTTTTACACAACATTCTTTTTTTTTTTAGCAACCAAACATGCCCTAACAAGATTCTTAAGAAAATTCAGCTTAAAGTCAAAGACTTTGCATGGACGATCAACTAAGGCAAACCGATATCTAATAATTCTCTTCTAGATTTCAGTATTTGGCAAATATTCAGAAATAATTTAAAATAAACAAATAAGATAGAAGCTAACTCATCATCTTAGAGCCATAAATATAACTGTGCAAAATAATACAATTATATCTAAGATTATAAATATGAGATTGAACATTATAAACATGAATATAGATTCCTACTCCTTATATGCTCAAAATTATATATATATATATATATATATATATATATATATATATATATATATATATATATATATATATATATATATTTTTTTTGAATGAAGAGAGTTTCAAATCTTTCTCTTTCTATTGTTATTCATTTCTCAATAATCTTTTGTTCTATTAGATATGCCCATAAACTTTCGAGTTCTAACATTAAAAGATCTATGACAAAGAAATGCTAAGAATAAATTTGAATCAAAATATATCGATCAAATTATGATCATAATAAATTTATAATTATTAAATTTTCTAAATTCATAAAAAATATCCTAAGCCATTTTGTTTTCGAATGATAAATCTCATTAACCATTGCAGTATTTTTTTGAGATTTTTTTTAATATTTGAATTAATTTAATGATAAATTCATATATAAAATATATGTGTAAAATTTGAACTCTAGATTTTTTTAGTTGAATGCAGAACTCTTAGCCACTAGATTAAGAGTGTATTTGACATGATGGCAGCATTGTGGCATATCATACTGCAGCACTATTTGGGCATTGTATTTTGTCCATTTTTTGAATTATGAGATTAAAATATTATATTTTTTAATCTTATCTGATTCTTATATATTTGTAGCTAAAATCTAAAATTTAACTTTTTAAAAATAAAAAAAAAATTATTTGTCTTATCATAATTTTTTAAATATCGAATTCTTCTATAAAAAATTCTATCATTTTTTTTTTTTTTATATAATAGTAGCTATCCCAAAAAACTTAAGATGTGATGCGCACTCTCGGGGTGTTTTACCATCAAATTTATTTTTTCTGTACTTAATAACTCTATTGCCAAACGGAAATAGCTGCTCCAAAATCCGAAGGGCAAGGCTGGCATGCAAAACGACAAGTCCAACTTAATACAAATAAAATTTATAAATTATATAAAATTATATTTAATAAATTTGAAGAGTAATAAGATATAAAATTACTATAAAAATTTTTAAATCTTGGCAAACTATAAAATCATTTATTTATATGTGAAAGAAGAATTTTGCATCATGTTATCATGATTAAAAAAAATAATTAGGAGGGATTTAAATTTATTTGGGATGAGTATAATATTAATAATCTTTATATTGCACTCATTTTTAAAATAGATTCACGTAATTGAGATACATCAAGATCAAAATTTAGATCAGAATAATTGAATTTAATTTTTTTTATTTAAGAGAAAGATAAAATCTTAAATTACTTAAATCTTATAAATAGTGGAATTTAATAAATTTTAAATTTAACTAATAATGAAGCTAAAATAAGACGTATGAAACATAATCTAGGAAAATTTACACGCACATATATATATATATATATAAATTAAAATCATCAATAGTTAAATCATGCCAAAAGTTTTACTTTAAGCAACTCATAAATTTTAGAAAAATTATTACACATGATGAATTGATATATTATATATATTTATATTTAAACTCTAATAATATAATCTTATATATCGCACAATTAATATATAATTATTTTTTATTGATCATAAACTACTATATATTATTCTGTATTAATATAATATTAACTATAAAATAATATATAATATTTATATTTATATTTATATTTATATTTATATATAATAATATATAATAATTATATATTAATGAGTATTATATTAAATTATATTATTAAAATCTAAGCATGAAAATTGCACCCCAAACAATTTCTCTAAATTTTATAAATGAAAGAAGAGATTTCAGAGAACGAGCCTTCACTGGCTTTCTCCCTTTCTTCTTGAGCGGCCTCGTCTTCTTCTTATAATTGAAGTTGCAGAGATTCCCACCATCAACTACTTCATCGTCTGCAACATTAGGACTCTCAGCGAGAGCTTCACTGTCAGACTCGTCATCCAACTCTGAACTCTCGTTGCCTCCACCGGCACTTCCACGGCTATCGATTCCCAAACCGGAGTAGTTATTGTAATAGTTAGAGGCCATTCCGGTGCCGGCCTCCACCGCCGCCGCAGATTTCTTCGGGCGGTTGGCGAGCCATCTATCATCGCCGGAGATGTTCTCTTCCAAGCGAGCGAGATAGGAGCTAAGCGGTTTGAGGTTGCAGTGCCATGCTTCGCCGTTCATCTTCTCGCGTTTTATCATGCCCGTTTCTTCCGCTTCTTTCTCCCTCCTCTTCCTCGCAGCTTCCTTCTCATTTTTGTTTTCTTCCTTATATTCTACTTTCTCCTCTTGTTTATCATCGGAGACTTTTCCGACGATGCCTATCTCCTCTTTATCATCATTTGCGATCCCTAATTCTTCCTGTCAAAATCCCAAATAGTTACAACTCAATATCAACCATATTGAAGCAAGCCTGATTGATTAGTAATTTTTCCCAAATTCGGCGTTTAGGTTGACGGTCTAACTATATAACAATCACGATTTCGCGCTACAACAAAAGTTACAGCTAATATCCACCACAACGCTTATAATCTCGTTTTTATTTTTACTTCCAGTAAAGGATTCATTTGATTAGGCAGGGAATCAGAGCGAAGTCAAAACGGAATAGATAAAACCCTAAAAGATGATAACTGGAAGAGAGAAGATAGGGATCATACATAGGGACGATCGATCTAACCTTCTGAGGATTCGATGACCGAAGATTGATCGAACCGTTGACGCAACACGAACGATTGATCTCGCATAGAAGCCCTGCCGCGGCCACGATAGCAGCGGCGGAATCCCACGGCGTCGGCGGTGACGGACCTACGGGATTCTCGGATGTGAAGCCGAGCAGCTTCTCCGCCTTCCGAATCCTCATGCGAATATAAGAACGCACAGAACGAAGCGATCAGAGGGATTTGAGGGAATCAAAAGCGCAGATGAAGATCGAATTCCAGCAACCCCTAGGCTTTGTTTTGGCCTGAAAAAAAAATAAAGACCGGAGATCTCAGTTTTCTCTTCTCTCTCTCTCTCTCTCCTAGTTCCTGCTTCGACCTATGCCTTCTTCATTAATTTTCTTTAATTTTGGTTCCTTATGAGTTCCTGAAATTATTCCAAAAATGACCTTCAGGTTAAAAATAAATAAAAAAATATCACACAATTCTCTATACATTTACGTATATAATAATTAAAGTTTTATATTTATAAAAGTAATCTTTTTTATGTATAAAAAAAGTAAATTTTATTTTAAAAAAGTACTGATAATTTTATTTTATATAATAATAAAAATTTAAATACTATTTAAATAAATATTAAATATTAAATATATAAGAATTATAAGTATATAATAAAATGTAAAAAAAAATAAAAAACTTCGGTGACGTTAGTCCTCTAAACCTAACCGTATGGCTCACTTGTCCAAATTAGATGGTTGAGTGACTCAATTGCATCTGCAGTGCATATTTATTTTCAAATTTTGAAATTAGCTTATTAATTGTTTAAATTTGTTTAGAATATTTACGTTATTTTTATGACAAATTAATACATCTGTACATTCTTTAAGATTTAAACTTAGAATTTTTGAGAATGAAGTAATACTTCAACTAATAGGCTAAGGATTTGTTTGAGTTAGCTGAAGCTTCTTGAAAAATTGATTGTAAAGTTGTTGTGGATACAACTTAAAAAAAAAAAAGCTGTTGTATGTGTTATAAAATTTTTTCTTTTTAAAAAATTAAAAAATCAATTTTCTGACACTCATCACAATAATGTTCCGAATAATTTTTCACCAGAAAATAACCAAAAGCAAGAAATAAACGAAACTATTTTGATTTCTATACTTCATTGAAAAGTAGTTGCCTTAAATGCACTAAGATAAAAAAAAAATTTTATTTGAATTTTGATCAACTTATAATATACATTAATTTACATCCATATACTACCTCAGCCATTGTCAAATCCCTACTCAGGCTAATTATCTATCCATTGAGAAGCATTGCTTAGTTTTAATCTTTGCATCCCAAAAGCTACATCACTATATGCTTTCTCATAAGGTGAACTTGATCACTAGATTAATCCATTACAGATCTCATGACACAACAAGCTACCGATGGTTGGCATATGGTCCATGATCCTCTCATAATTTGTCATTACTCATCATATATATTTGTATATATATATATATATATATACATATATATATATATATATATATATATATATATATATAATAATAATAATAATAATAATAATAATAATAATAATAATAATAATAAAATCAAAATGTCATCGCTCTATAATCATGAGTATGACATCTCTCAACATTAATTATAAGGATCACCACATTCGTATCCTACATGGCCTTCAACCTAACTACTCTCTAAATAAGATAATGAGTGTTGAGCATGATCTTGTGATACATGAATATGTAGTAACTCACCATAATGTTTATAAATATTGATTTAATGTTGAATAGTTATTTTGGATTTTTTTAAACAAATTTTATTTAAATGTTTTTATGACTTGAATGATCCTCTTATATGCATATTTAAATATGTATTTTAAAGAATTTTTTTTCCTTTAAGTGATCATATAGAAGATTATTTGAAAGTGGTTGTACGCGTCATTAGATAGTTATGCAATACGATTGACCAATGCATGTGTGAATGGAATTTTCATATTCATTTTTGCTAGTTTTATTAATCGTCTTCATTATATTTGCACATTTTTGTAAATTTTTAGAACACTGAATATTTGAGATATCTACCAAATTGTCACTATTTTATTATAAATATTTTTTTTCACTTCTTGTCTTGGTTTCATCTATGGTAACATTAGGATAAAGAGAGAGAGGGGGTGATAGATTTTAGATTGATTAGTTGTAAATTTGGAAGACTTAAAGTTAAATTAAGGAGATGGGCTAGTTGAAAATGTTTTTCCACATGAGGCAAACTACTCTTATCTACTTTAAAATTTGTGATTATTACTTTTATATGTTTTCTCATATTTTATTTATATATGTGAATTTCAATAAAATTAATATATGTTCATATTTTAATAATTTTTATCATATAACTTTCAGTAATTTATTATTCTAGTTGTTCTTCAAATAGTTATAAAATCACCTTTAATTTTCATCATATAGTTTATAATCCTATTAGGTTATGTTATATGTTTGATAATGATTACCAATGTAACATCATAAATAATGATGTAATGTTATTCTATGATCATACTACTCCTCAAGTTTAACCTAACATAAGTTGTGTCTATGATTTGAATGGTGTATCATTTAAAAGACTTAAGAAAATGGTTTTGGGATGATACTTTTACTCACTCTTTATTGGTTATATGATTATATATTTTTGTGTACATACTAAAATCATATAATTACAAGTCAAATGGTTTTGGGCTAAGCTTAAGAAAATTTCAAGTGTATGTGAATCGAAAAGAACCCAAAAATAGAGATAATTATTGTGCAACTAACTTCACTTGAAGATTGACATGATTCACATCTTTTATATTAGATTCAAGATAAGCAAAAATAAAAATCAACTTTGTAGGTTTTACCCAACTCAAGTCATATCTCAAGGTTTACCTTTGAATCACAACTCCAAGTCAACTAATAACTTAACTAGATAGCCCCTTGACAGTAACTTGGCCAATCAATAATCTTTAATGATGATTATTATATAGCTAAATTTGAAACACCATAAATGAGAATCTTCAAAAGTTTTTCAAAAATTATATCCTCTTAAGAAAATTAAATTATTACTTAAAAAAATTATATGTGGTGATTAAAATGCGAGAACATTGCAAAAATCTTGTGGGTTCTTATTTATGTGATAAAATATACATCGAGAAATAATATACTATCTTGAGAGATAGAAATATCACTCTACGATGGATTCACTCACTTAACAAAAACTCATGAAGCTGATGGTTACTTGCACTAGAGAATTTTCTCTTTCCTTATATGGGTGAAGCAAGATAAGATTTATTTTATGTGAGTTACAAATTTTCTATAGGGGCAAGCTCCAATAGTTATTTATATCTTAAGAAAGGGAATCTCATTAGAAAACTCTTTATTAAGATAGTTATTTATCATCTCTATAAATTTAATATTTAAAATCAAGATTATTAATTTGAATATCAAATGGGAGATCTCAATTACAAATTTTTTTTTCATATTCTAAAGGAAGATGAATATAAAGTACTTGTATATTGGGAAGCTCAATAAGCACTTCAGTTTATTATATGATTGGGTTTTATGTTTTTAAAATTAAGATTTATTTTTATTTTGAATTGACATTTCATTAGATTACTAGAGCTTATATCCCAACAACACAAGATTGTGAGAATGCCTATAAAATGAGAGCTTATACTTGTGGGCTCCAAAAATTCACCACCGACTTCTCACATTGAGAGTATAATTTATGTCAGTAAAATTTTTAGAAGGTAGATGGAATAGTAGATATGACACTACCCAGAGATTTTGCCGTCATTTTGTGAGGACTTTATATCTGGTTCCAGGTTTCCTATAGGCGCAAGCACTTATAGTTAATTACCCCTCTCAATGCTGAGAGAGAACTTTCGATTAAGGCTAGTTGTTAAATCACTAAATGCGTAGCATATAGTAACAGCATGTGGAGTTTTAGAATTTTGGGTTTAGAATTTATAAAATTCATTATTATTATTTTAAAGCGGATGGTTGGGAGAATGATGATGTGCCCGATCTAGATCCCATGATTCCGTCATCCAGGGCTGTCGTGGTTCCTAGTCTATTTAGTCAGAGGAGGTAGTAGTCTCTACCAAACCGAAGGATCCTTGTCAGCAACACATGGGTTACGTCGTCCAAAGTGTCCTTGTAGACCCGGGATGGAGTTTATCTAAGGAGGCATATTTAAGTCTACCTTAGCTGATAAAAGTGCTTTGTGCCTGTCAAATATACCCTATGATTCTTAACTCAAAGAGATGAGCCATTGGGAAACATACAGGCTACAATCATGACTGTAATATAATGATGTCATTTGACGACAACCACCCAATCAGAGGACTCTGGTAGTAACCACATAATATGTGGAGCATACTGACCAAATCACTTAAACAGAAGATACGGGCCACGTCTTTACTAGCGTGAGATTATTTGAGTTTGAATATAGTGATTTATTTGACTTGACATTAGCTCCTTTGTGAGCTAGAGTTTTCTTAATCTATCATCCCCAATAAACGATGGTGGATGGGTGGATGAATTATTTGCTTTAAGTATTTAAATAATAAATTTCACTTAATTTAGATATTTATTTAGTTGAAATTTAGTTATATGATGAATTAGTTTAGAGCTCAAGTATCTTTTGATGATAATATACCCCTCCGGTTTAGATTTTCAATCAACGTGACCATCATCGGGGTATACCTTATCAACTCTACTTATTTGCTAGTAGAGGGTTGAGTCTATGACTTAGATGTTTGGTTATGCGCATTTGAGCGATGCATTTCAAATGCAATTTTAACTTTTTGTTGCAAGTAAAGTAAATTTCTAATGTAATGTAATGTATTCCAAATACATTAGAAGACCATTTTTTATTCTTTGAATTTGATTGACGACCGACCCATCAAGCCATATGCCATCATTTGCCATCCGGCCATCGCTTAATACACGCCATGGCCGCTAAGCCAGATTGCCATTACCACCGCCGCAGATTTCGCTTACCACTGCCGTACTCGCCGCAGGCTAATTTCGCCATTCACCGCCATCGCGGTCACCATCGCCAGACATCAAAACCTTTAGATTACTTTACATTACATTTTTTCAACCAAACAGCAAAGTGAATTTGTAAACTTCAACCAAACAATCAGAACATTTTTACTAATTCATTTTACATTTAAATGCAACAAAAGCCTTATATGTAATTTAAATTCTTTAAAAATTGATATCATAATAGCCTTGTCATCAAAAATATAGAGGATTGGGTCTTATGATCTAATGTAATTTAAGTTCATTTAGAAGTTGATCATTTAGTAGACCTTGTCAACTCTCTTTCAAGCATAGAGGATTAGGCCTACTGTGATCATATTCTATGGAGCTAAACATTTATATCTTTCATTAACTTGGATTAGTTTGAAGACATTCATTAGCTTGCATACATATAGTCATGAAGAATTGAATTAACTTCATCATTCTTTTTCCTTAACCCGCGCAACATTCTCTGACACTAAGTTTAAGCACTTAGTATAAGTGTCAGGGCCCATGTGGGTATTTAGTGATTTAGGTAATTTTATTTCTAAATTATGATATTAATTTTATATTTATTTAATTTCAACTTAGCCTGCATAGCCTTTTTAGACATTAAAATTTATACTTTAATTCTCTATGTCCAAGCACATGCATGTATTTATGACTTAAATAATTTCATCTAATTAATGAAATCATTGATTTTGAAAATCATAATTAGAATAAAATTTATTTTATTTTTGGATTGAAGGAAGCTCCTTCATTCATGCAGCATTTAATTTAGGGTAGTCTTCTATCTGCTTGTATAAAGAATTATATATTTGGTGGCGAGGAAGGCATTTTAAATTAGTCTAATAGCCTATTAGATCCGTTGGAATAACATTTAATTACTTTATTTTATTCAAAATTGATTAGTCTTTGAATGTTCAATAGACTCTCATTTATGTCTATTGAAAATTCTCAAACTCTTCATAAACTATATTCAACTTCTCCTTGATCCAATTCGAGTATTTAATAAGATAAATAATATGCTTCAAATATTTTTCAAGAATTTATTGATTATGCTTATTAGCAATCATTCGATCTCATTGAAAATCTCTTATGAATTCCTTGATTTTTTCCAATTCATTTGGAGTGAATTATGATTTGAAAATTATATTATAATTCTAAGAATATCTTTTATGCTCTCATTGGATATTCAATCATATCATCTTCTAAATCAATTGAAATGAGATATTAAAGTGTTAAATTTATATTTATTTCCAAAATATTTAGTTCACTTCAAATTCATAAATCCGTTTGAGTTTAGTCAATCTTTCTTTTTTTAAAATATAATCTTTAAATTCATTTCAAATTTATTGTCAACTCTTTTATAATTCAAAATTCAATTTGATATCAATTTTATTTCAGCAAGCTTAGGAGTGCTATTTGTTTAGCTTAAATTTTGTTTGTTTTAAGTATAAATTTTGAATAAAATTTAAAAGATTTTGATAAGATTCGAATCATCCGATAGTGCATCAAAATTGCTTTGGCTTACCCGATACACTATTATATAGTGGATTGTTTTACACCACCGAAGTCTTCATACCTACTAAGACCTATTGAGCATTAATGGGGTCTTCGATCATCTGCATAAAAATAAATATATATGTGATTTCAAATCATTCAAATTTCATTTTAAATTATTTATTTTTGATGTGCTCGATTTCTTTTTTAAATGAATCTTGATTCTTCCCCCCTTTTATGTCTAAAATTTAATCAAAATTTTAGCAGTATTTTGGCAAGATTCCCGCATCATCCAAGGGGTCAATCTAACTTGGCTTACCCGCATGCCCTATCGAAAGTGAGGATCAGCTTCATGCCACAACCTAGTCTTCATACCACTCAAGCCTTTACTGAAACGATCACGCATAAGAGTAAATATATATATGCAATTTCAAATCATTCGAATTTTATTTTAGATTATTTATTTTTGATGTGCTCGATTTATTTTTTAATTGAATCTTGATTCTTCCTCCCCTCCCTTTTTAAGTATAAAATTTAATCAAAATTTCGATAGCATTTGGTATTCCAAAGATCATCCCCATAGAGCATCGAATAGCTTTGGCTTACCCGGTACGCTCTATTGAGAGTAGCGGGGGATTGTCTTCGACAACCGAAGTCTTCATATCCACTAAGCACATTGAGCATTAGTGTCACCACATTCGATTTTCATCTCATCATGTCCTAATGAGCATGACAAGGCATTCAAACCTGCATAAAGACAAGGGGTTGTTTGACAGTAGGATTTGGGCAGAATTTAAGCCAGATTTAACTTAAATCCAACTTCAATCCTGTCGGTAGCCAAATTTATGGGATTTATAGAAGCAAAGTAAAATTAAAGAGGGATTGAGGAGTGGCGAAATTCGGTGATCGAGAGAGGTAGAATGGGAGAGGGAAATTGAGGGAGAGCGAATGCGGCTTACGGTTCATTGGTTGCTATAATCGAACGGATGGGAAGGAAAGGGAAGCACTCATTGAGTCTATCTAGGTTTTCTTCATCTTATTTGATGAATTCGAGCCTCAGATTGATCATATTCAACATTGATTTGAGCCCACTAACAAACAATGAAGAATTCTTCATTTCTAAGTTGAGGAGGTTACAACAATGTTAGATAAGTTATTATTGGAGCGCCAGCACACAAGTCTCCAATTGAGAGTGAAGTCCTAATCTCTGATGACCATTGGGAGAGAAAATCAACAGTAGTAAGGTGGGGATCATCAGCCTCATCAAATCTGACATCATCCTTCTCCCCTGAGTGCCGGCTCCTCGAGAGAGAGAGAGAGAGAGAGAGAGTGTGTGTGTGTGTGGGCGGAGGCCACTGCTCGATAGTAAGGAAAGTAGATTGAGGACAAGGGATCAAAAGGGGATAGTGAGCTCCCTCACCGCAGGATCGCGAGCTCGGAGAAAGTGTTCATGGGAGAAAACCACTGATATGGATTGAACGTTGCAAGAGAGAATTCACTGTGTTCAGGAAGCGAGACGGGATAAATTTTCTTACGGTTAGAGGAAGGGTGGTCGGGCTCGATTTGTGTGATTGGGAGGGGAGAACGGAGCTGTGGACTTCAGTTATGTTTTGAGTTTCTTATCGAGAGGTTTGGCTGAGGCTCAAGAGCAGCTGTGATGGTTTTCGAATGGAGAACCCGTGAGGGAACGAGTGGATTGCTTGCAGCTTTGTGGCTTAACGGGAGACACACCAAGCGAGAGAAAGAGAGGATTTAGGGAGGCTTACAGGATTAGCATTTTTTTAGGGCTTGAGTCAAACGAGTCGGGAGAGCGATAGAAAAGAGGGATCCTCCTTTGGCTCCTCCTCATCACAGTCTCATGACTTCGATATGCGTATAGGCGTGTCAACAAATCTTCTTCTTGATCGATCGACCGATGAATTATGCAATATGTATATTCTAGCTAATTTTGATGTTCTGAACACGATGACAAAGTTTTTTCATCGAACAGATTTCATTTCAACTAGTTTTGGCCACGTCGAGTGTATTTTGCCTTCGATTTGAGCATTATTTTACCCGAAGTCCCTTAAATCTGACTTGCGAGCTCGACTCAACTTATATAGTAGACATTGAGGTCAACAAATGCCCCCCAATAAATGTGATTCACGTATGGAGTGAGTCATGTTTGTTGAAAATTGGTTGACCTTTCGTGTCGATAATGAATCACTTCAGCTTCAATGAGCACATTGAAGATCTTCTTCCACCAACTACTCTCTGCTTTGAAGGGTTTGCTGAAGATCTTTTGATTTTATGTCTTCGTAGATTTGGATTTTCTCTGACCCTAGCTTCATGCTTGATCGAGTTTTATGGAGGAATTGGTTTGTTTGCTATGAGATTTGAAACTCTTTCTGTTCGAGCTTTAGTTTGACGGACTTGATGAATGATTGACTTGATTAGCCCAAATTGACTTGTCAGGAGGATGTGCATACCTTCGGTCCTTTGCTTGTTGCTTTTGGCAGACTTGTTGAAGGATGCGAGCTAGTGACCTAGCCTTCAAGACGAGCATTAGGTCTATGGCAAGAAGTCGTCAGTCCAACACTTGGTGTTTTAGTGGATGGGTTGACTATAAAATTCTCTTAGTTTAGCTATGAGTTTTTTATGAACTCCAAGATAGCTTCTTCGGCCCTATACTTATTGCTTTGTCGGACTTATTGAAGAAGTTATATAGGTCAATGCCTTGTGGCTACTTAGACCTCTCCTAAGATCCTCTCTTGATTCATCTATCAATTGGAAAAATTCTTCAGATCTAGCTCGCTTAAATTCATTGAGTTGGATCAGCTTTGGACGATGGACAACCGTAATCATTAGAAAAATAAGAGAGGGGCTCTTTCCTTGTGGCCTTTCTTTTACAGTTTGCTGGTGACTCGATCACATTTGGGCTTAGTGAGTCAGATAGAACTTGGAAGATTTTTCTTTTGATCTTTGAGATTCTGATGAGTTCGGGAGGCGGACCTCCAACCTTTGAAGTTGTCATCTACATGTTATGAGTGGACGTAATCTTGCATATTATTCGCATAGCCACCTGCGACTTAAGCAAAACTAACATTAAATGTTATTTAGAGATTTTAGCACAAGTCATGATATTAATCCAAAATAGACATGAGTACTTTTCTAATATAAAATTTTAAAATGTCCCCTATTTGATAAGGGGATTTTTTAGCTAAGTTTAGATGAGACTTATTATCGATCATCATATGTATATATACTTTCATCTTGGGATATCTATAGAAAATGTAATACCAACCTAAATAAAAATGTAAAAATGCCCCCTATCTTGTAGGGGAATTTCATCGCAACTCAAAAATGCATTCTCGTAATTAAAGAGAATTTTTGAGTGTCATTTTATGTATATATCATATGAAGAGTCATGAATATAATGTTTACCTAACCATGCAATCATATGCACTCAGACATGATACTTCTTGAGATAATGACCATTAATGGGTGCCATGGGCCATCGACCTCTTGAATCAATAAGCTGGTAGGCTCCTCCTTCATATACCTTCTCTACAATGTAATGACCTTCCCAATTAGCTTCAAATTTATCATCAATTCTTTTGTGAGGGATTATCAGTCTTCTTAGCACTAATACCAACTCTCCTCTTTGAAAAGTTTGAGGACACACTGTTCCATCGAAGGCTTTAGAAATTCTTGCTCGATAGATTTCTAAGCTTTGTTGGGCTTAAAGTCTAATTTCATCGAGCATGTCAAGCTCTTCCATCCATAAACGTGTGTTCTCCTCTTGAGTGAGATTATACTGAATGGCTACTCGAAGTGGTGGTAATTCAACTTATAGTGACAAAACTGCTTCAATCCCAAAAGTTAAAGTATAAAGAGTAGCTTTAGTTGGCATCTTGTAAGTAGTTTTATATGCCCATAACGCCTCGAGCATATTGACATGCCACTCTCTTTTGTTCCTCATGAGGATCTTTTTGAGTAGCTTGATCAGTGTTTTATTAAAAGCTTCTGCCAAACCATTGGCTCTCAGATTGTAAATTGATGAATATCGCCAATCGATTTTGCATCGATCAGCGAATCTATAGATCTTTGAACTATTGAATGCTGGGCCATTGTCTGAGATGACTCGTCGTAGTCTACCAAATCTATAGACAACATTATAAGTGAAGAATTTGACAGCTTAATCAATAGTAACCTCTTTAAATGGAGCTAATTCGTCCCACTTGAAAAAATAGTCAGTTGCTGTTAAGATAAAGTGATGACCTACTGATGATGGTAAATCAATAGGTCTGATTATATATGTTCCCCAACACTTAAACGTCCAAGATGTGACCATTGGATGCAGTGAATTTGGAGGTTGATGAATGAAATTTCCATGGACTTGGCACTCATAGTACCTTTTGGCATGATCAATACAATCTTTCACCATTGATGGCCAATAACATCCTATTCTCTTAATTTTTGTTGCCATTTTAGAACCTGATTGATGTGCCCCATAAAGTCTTTTATGAATTTCAGACATAACTTTGTTGGCTTCATCCATCCCTAAGCATCGCAGCCACATTTGTTCAAAGGATCTACAGTACAATGTATCATTAACATAGGCATATCGTAGGATCCCTTTCATAATTTGTGTGGAAAGTGATTTATTGCTTAACAATTTGCTTTCCTTGAAATAATCGATGAAGGGTTGTCTCCAATCATCAGGCTCTTCCACTATGAAAGCTTCACATGATTTCTTTGTAGTACTTTTGAGTTTTTTTATCTCTTGTACTTGTTCTTTGGGAGAATGAGGAGCAAATTGAATTGTTTTTCCTGGCTTGAGTTTGATGTCCCCCTCCTACGGGAATATGCGTGGTGAAAATTCTATCAACATGTGCTCGTCATTCATGCTTGCCATGTCTTTGGCTAGTTTAGCTAAGTAGTCTACTTTACTATTTTTGGATCGAGAGAATCGAGCCAATTTAACATTCAAAAGAACTTCAAACATGATAATAGGCTAATGTTCACCTCACTTTTGGAGTGACCTTTCAACTTCCTCATCATAGGTTTAGGACTCTTATAGACACTAAGAGTTCCTTAGTCTTAAGACACTTCTAGCGATTAGGTGAACACTTAACCTAACCCTAGAGACTTAGAAGAGTTAGCCGTAGGAATAAGTTGTGCCATAGGGATTTAGAAAGACTTGCCTACCCTATAGCCTAAACCCAATCCTCGCTTCCTTCTTTCAAAACAAAATCTCAAATTCAAAATTCCAAATTTCAAAACCACATCCAACTATCCAATGATTGAAATCCATCACAAAATTCAAATTCCAAAAATCCCTTCCCAAGGCCTTTTGATTTTATCTTATGAACTTAGCCTTAACCAAATCCAAATCAACCCCAACCCAATTGATTTTCTCAATTATCAAATACAACCTCAAATCAAATTCCATATCACAATTCAATTCCAGATTCTAAATGATTGAATTCCATGATCAACTCCAAATTCAAAATTCCAAAATCTCTTCCTAAGCCATGTGAGCCACCTTCATGTGCTTAGCCAAAATTCCTTCAAATCAACTAAAACTTTGTTGATTTCTTTATGAATCAATCATTCCTTGATTTATATTCATAAATATAAATGAAACCCACCCTCCAATGCCCAAAAATAAATCAAACTAAGTTAAAACTCAAATTAGCCCTTTTCAACCTATATCCCTAAGCTTAATCAAATTTGTTTTCAAATCACTCCAAACTAAAGTGATTTTTTCATGACCTATTTATATCTTCATTCATATTCACAAATATAAATGAAATATAAATTCAAATGACCAAAACCAAACTCAAATCAAACCAAATTCCCAATTTCATCCCTTTTAGCCAAATTTGAACTTGGCTAAATGAATAAACTCATAGATTTCTTCATGATTCAATTATTCCTATCATTGATCCAAATATAAACATAAACTACCATTATCAAACCAAATTCAAGTCAACCCAAATCAAACCTAAACTAACCCTTATGACTTGAAATTGTCATATAAATCAAAACCTACTTGGCTCCAAACCAATTGTAGTTGGATTTATATTTCAATCCTAAGTCCATATGCAAGTTCAACTAAACTTAAATGAAGCCTTGATCAAGCCAATTGACCCATTTAGGCTCACTTGACCCAAAGTGACCTAAAAGATCTTTTTGATCTAAGCTCTAATCCAACTCAAATTAGATTAAACTAAGCCTATCTAAACCTCAATCATGATCAACAATCATCATGGGGTGATCAACCACATTGAATTGGGTCAAACTAAATGAAACCTAGCCTTTGACCAAGTCATCACTTAGCCCAAATGAAACCCAAACTAGCCAAAATCTACCATATGCCAAATTGATTGAAACTATTGATCCAAACCCATTCATGGTCAATGATTGAACATGGTCAAGTCATCAATTGAGCCAAACCAAGCTGATTGGCCACTTGGCTTAAGTTGACTCAAATTGGCCTAAAAAGACAAAATGGGTCAAATCATGATTCAATCCAAATTGATTACAATAAATGACTCAAGTTCATTCCAAATCACTTGTTGAACTTGACCAAAGCCATAATTGAGCCCAAGTTGACTAATTAGCCAACTTGACCCAACCTAGCCTAAATTGACCTAAAAGGTCATATTGACCAAAATTCAAATTAATTCCAAATTAAACCAAACCAAAGCCTACAATAATTTTCAATCAACCAATTGAACTTGACTCAATACCTAACCCAACCCAATTTGGTCAAATTGGTCAATTCAACCAATTTGACCTTTTTGAATCCAAATGAGTCAAATTTAAACCTAAGCCAAACCAATCCAAATTAATTGAACTGAAACATTCAAAATCGTCATATGAACCTAACCAAAGCCTTGGTTTGACCCAATTTGACCAATTGGTTAACCCAACTCAACCTAACCCAAATGAACCCATTTGACCAAATGAGCTCATGTCACCGAAAACCAAGCCATGGAATCCTATTGGTTGACCAAAGCATATAACAAACTATCCTTAGGCCACTCCCAAGTTAACCAAAAATCTAAACAAACTCATCCCATGTTGACTACCCAATGGACAAAGCTTCCACCTTGGATTCCTACTCCAAGTGGAAAAATCCATTTTGCACTCCCCATGGCAGCCCTCCTTTTACCAAATGAGTTATCCCTAGAGCTCACTAGCCCACTCTAAGCACCCTAGGACTTACCTTAGACCAAAGGGAACTCACCAAGCCAACCTCGCTCTTCTCTATCCATGGCCAAACTCAACGGGTGCAAGGAGAACCAAATCCCCTCCCAACTGCACATATCAAGCCTTGAGAGACCCCTAACATGGATTTTGCCACTCATGGCATGCCACCTCGGATTGACGGTGACCCCTCCGACGACTTGACGGCGGTGAAATTGATGGAATTCGAGGGAATGATCCCACTCGTCCACCTAGCTCAATTGAGGGATATACTCCCTAAATTCAACTAGTTTGGAGAGAATTTAATCCCATTTGACCCTAGAATAATTTTAAATTCTCATAGAGCTTTCCCAAGGCCTCCCCGACCTCCCTCGATCAAAATTTCTCCTCTACGTGAAAGCCGAAATAGGTCATCCCCATTCCGAGCAATTCTCCCTCCTCACTTTACCAAACCTAAATTCCTTTTACCCACACCCTTACCACACCTCATCGAGCTCAATCAAACCATTTCCCAAGCTTCCAAGCCACAAGAAGTGCAACTTCGATCAAGACCAATCACCATTGAACAAGAGCTTGGTCGACCAAGCAACCCACTTTAAATCAAGACCGGATTCCTTCAACAGGGTTTCGTCTCTTCTAGACGAAGCTACCTCCATCATTGGAAGCGCTAGTGATAGCCTCTAGCGAGGTAATTGTTCAAAACAATAGCTATAGGCGATTTTCAGTTGGTCATTTTTGAAGAGAATTGTCATCCCATGCAATTTTGACTGTTGGATATGCATCCCCCTCCTTCTCAAGGTGTGGGATCATTTTGATCCCAATTCGAGCTCGAGTGAGCTCAGATTGAATGGGGAAAGATGAACGGTGTTCATCTTTTATTGCTTGTGAAGGAGAAGGATCATGCGCCATCCGTTCCATGTGATTGGAATGGACGACTATGATTAAATCACACTAGATCCACTGTAATTTTTAGCCTAAACTGCGGGTTCCCACAGAGAAAGCGTATCCACCACCGTGTCAATGTGTGGATGTGACAATTTAAATAACCAATCCCATCGCACGACATGAAAAGTTCACCATGTTAGAAGCCACATTGCCCAACGGGATTAAAGGTTTAATTAAGGTAATTTAATTAGTTTTTAATACTAAAACTTCCTAAAATCAAAACTAATTGTAGAAAAATCCAAAAAAATGCAAACTTAGGCTCATTTTGAAGATATTTCAGAGGAGAATCCAAGAAAATTATAATTAGTGGATTTTGAATAATAACTTTGGCTTAATTAGGATTTTACCAAAAATCTAATTAGCTTAATTACATTTTAGTCAAGCACTCAATTAATCTCAAATTTTTTGTGGATGTTTAGGGGATGACCTTTGCCTCCCCTATTTTTTTAGGATTTAAATTGATTGCTTAATTAGAAAAATCTTTTGGGTAAGGCCTAATCACTCTCTTAATTGAATTAGTTGTAATTAAGGGGTGAATAGTAGCTTGATTAATCATTTGAACATAATTATCCCTATTAAACAGTAAGGTCACTTAGGGAATATGATTGGGAACATTTTTCCTAATTTATTTCCTAAGTATTCTTTACATTTGAAAATTAAATTAATTAATGGGTTAATGGAATGATTAGTTAATTAATCAAGTGATTAGAGCTTCAAAATGGGGGAATCAAAACCTAATGGAATGTTTGAATGATTTAGGGATTAGGATTGAGGCCTTGCCCTTAATCCTTTCCCCTAATTTAATTTCACCATTAAAATTAAAGAATAATTAAAACATTTAATCAATTCATTAATAGTCTTATGAAATCAAAATTAAAAATCAATTCATCCTAACCTAAGCAACCTTTAATTGACCTTGGGTAGCTCCTTAGGTGTTCAATAACCCAAGGTGAGAGGTAATGAAATTATGATTGGCTCACATGTGTGAGAAAATTATAAGAGTAATTAAGTGAGATCCCTTAAGCCAAAATAACTATTAATCATAAGCTAATTGCATTAAACCCCTTTTATTTCTTAGGAGCACTGCAAATTTACTTTTCATGTGATTGCATATCATATTGGCTTATTATTAATGAGTTAATTAACTTAGGGTGATATAGGTAAGGAATAATTAATTCATTTCATTCATACCTTAACCTAATCAAAACATAAAATTGACCTAAATATTCTTCATTAAACTAAACTAATTTACACATGGGAAAATGGGTTAGGATTAGCAAACCCTTCTCATATTTTCTAAGTCAAATCAAATTCAAAGATAAAAATGTCATTAAAGAATTTTGATTTATTTTAAATAATCTTATTTGATATGGTTGTCCTTAGGGATTAATTAGGGTGAATGAAATCATGTGTTTACATTCCTTTGTTTCTCTCCAATCATGCTAAATATTATTTGCCATATGAAAATCATGCATTCATCTATCTTGAAAATTAATTAAAAAAATATTTCCTTTTTATGTCAAATTGCATGTGTGTTGACCTCACTTTTGAAGTGAGCTTTCAACTTCTTCATCTTAAGCATAGGACTCCTCTAGACATTAAGAGTTACTTAGTCTTTAGACACTTTTAGTGATTAGGTGAATACTTAACCTAACCCTAGAGACTTAGAAGAGTTAGCCATAGTAATAGGTCATGCCTTAGGGATATTAGGAAAACTTGCTTACCCTATAGCTTGAACCAAATCCTTACTTCCTTGTTTCAAGTCAAACTCCAAATTCAAATCAACTTCAAAATCAAAATTTTAGAATTAATTCCAAATCAAAATGATTGAAACCTAAGATTAAATTCAAATCCCAAAAATCTTTCCTAAGCCATTTTGATTTCATCTTATGGACTTAGCTCAAATCAAATCAAAATCACTCCAAATTCAAAAGATTTTCTCATAACCCATTTATATTCTCATTTATATTCACAAATATAAATGAAATATAAATTCAAATAGCCAAAACTAAATTCAAAACTCAAATCCAAATCCAACCAAAATCCAACCTATACCCTTCAAGTCAAATTCTTGAACTTAACCAAATCATTCTCAAATCAATCCAAACCTTTGGATTTTCTCTTCAAACAATCAATCCTTCAATCATAAGCCCAAATATAAACATAAACTTCAATCATCAAACTAAACCTAAATTAAAAACACAAGCCCATGTTCATTCTTTGAACTTGAAATTATCAAATGAATCGAAACCCATTTGACTCCAAATCACTAGCAATTGGATTTATATTTCAATCATAAGTCCATATGTGAGTTCATTCAAACTCGAATCAAGCTTTGATCAAGCCAATTGATCCACTTAGGCTCACTTGACCCAAAGTGACTTAAAGTACATTTTTGAGCCAAATTCTAATCCAACCCAAATTTGATTGAACTAAGCCCATTTAAGCCTCACATTGTGAGCAACAATTATCCTGGATGATCAATCATTCAAATTGGGTCAAACTAAGTCAAATCTAGCCTTTGACCAAGTCAACACTTAGCCTAAATGACATATAAACTAGCCAAAATTCACCATAGGACAAATTGATTGAAACCATTGATCTAAACCAATTCGTGATCAATGATTGAGCTTGACCAAGCCATCATTTCAGCCAAACCTAAACTAATTGGCCACTTGACCTAAGTTGACCCAAGTTGACTTAAAAAGTCAAAATGGGTCAAATCTTGATATAAGCCAAATTGATTGCAACCAATGGGTCAAATTCATTCTAAATCACTTGTTGAACTTGACCAAAGTTTCAATTGACCAACTAGACCTAACCTAGCCCAATTGACCATGAACCCAACTTGACGTAAAAGGTCAAATCAACTTGAAATCAAATCAAACTAAAATTAATTGAAACCAAAGCTTGCAAAATATCTAAAATGATCAACCAAGCCTAAACCAACCCATGACCTAACCTAATTGAGTCAAATGGGTCAAATTGGTCAACTTGAACCATTTGACCTAAATGAACCTAAATGAACTAAAACAAAATCTAAACTAAATTGAACCAAACCAAAGACACTCATAGGCTTCAAATGATCATTTGAACTTGACCTAACCCATGGTTTGACCCAATTTGATCAATTGGTCAACTTGACCCAAGTTGACCCATTTTGACCTAAATGGGTCAACTTGAGCCAAATCATATCAAATCAACTCCAAATCACTTGAAATTTGGCCCAACCAATTTTTGAAACATCTAAAATCTGTCCAAATCAAAATCAAGAGAAAATGACTTTTTTACCCTTGGGTCAAAGGGTAAGCTATGGCCAAATTCACTTAGAATTTGGCCAATTCTTTCTCATGGCCTCTTGGCATCGTCCTAGTGGACCACATGGACACTAAGGAGGGTGGTGAACATGACCCAATGGGTTTTTGTTAGCCATGGCCCAACCCAAGGCCAAACCGACCCCTCCAATGGAAATTCTCCACTTGGATCACCTCCCACACTCACTTAGCATACGTGCACTTCCTCTCCTCCACTCCTATGCTAAAATCGAAGCACATGGAATCCCTAACAGCCTAAACAACCCATTAAATCTAAGCAATTGAAAGAAAATGGCAAGATGGCTCTCGATCATCTGATCCAAGTACGGGGAGATATACTCCCCATCATTCCAACTCAATGCACACACTCTGAATTTAATTGAGCCTTAGGAACTAAAACTAAGCTTCTCCAAGCCTTGGCAAGGATTCAATCTCATTCCATTTTTTCCTCTTCGATTTTCTCCGAAGCCAAAATAGGGGAGGTGAGGGAATTTTCCAACTTATCCAATTCTCCACCAAACCTCAATTCACTTTGCAAGAATTATCAAGGGAAGTGGAAGGGGGGTTTCGATCAAAGCTGCAAGCCAATGAAGGGGAGCTTGGTCAACCCACATATTCACTTCAAATTGAGGCTTGAAACTTTCAACAGAGCTTTGTCTCCACTAGATGAAGCTACCTCCTCCATTGGAAGCGCTGGTGATAGCCTCCAGTGAGGTATGACTCAAAACTGATCCTCCATTGAAAATTACTTGGTCTTTTATGAAGGGAATTGTAATCCCATTATATCCTAGCCATTGGATGTTTCTCCCTACACCTCTTAATGGTGTGGGGTGAATCTCTGCCTAATCTAAGCTTAGGTGAGCTCGGATCAAGCCATGGAGACGGACGCCTCTGTCTCCCACAGCTTAAGTAGGGATGAATCATGGGTCATCCATCCAGTGTGTTTTAGATGGGCGGCTCTGATTAAAAAGATTAGATTCATTGATTTATTTCCTTTATAACCACGAGATTTACACATGACCATCCGATCCTTGATCCGGTGACGTTGTGATGCGATGTGACAACTTAATTAATGAATCCCATCGTGCCACATGGAAAGAGTACTGCGTCAGTAGTCCACATGGTGCCGACGGGATTAGTTAATTAATTAGGGTATTTTAATTATCATTAATCATAAAAACTTCATAAATTCATAACTAAATGTAAGAAAATCCAAAAAAATTTAAACTCAAGTTCATTTTAAAGATAATTTAAAGGGGAATAATACAAAATTAATTTCAATTGATTTTAAAAAATAGATTTCACTCAATCTAGGTTTTATTGAGAATGTAATTATGTTAATTACTCCCTAATTACTTCAATAATTAATTTCAAACTTCCTAAGGTTGATTAGTGGGATGACCTCTGCCTCCTATAATTTTCTTGGAATTTATTATGGATTAATTAGGGGAATTGCTTGATTCACCCCTAATCACTCACTTAATTAATTAAGTAATTAATTAACCTATTAAATAATGATGAATCCATTAATTAAGCTTGCTAATCACTATGAAATAGTGAATGGACTTAGGGAATGAGATTAGGATTCTTTTTCCAATCTCTTCTCCCTAAGTTCACTTCATTTGGAAAACATTTAATCAAGTTGTAATTAATGGATTAATCACTTCATTAATAAATTCAATTAATCTAAAATTCAAAATCAAATCAATCGAGAACTTAATCATCTTAGTTCTTGGGTAGATCCTTAGGTGTTCAAAAGCCTAAGGTAAATTTAAGGAAATTATAATCTAACTCACATGTGTGGGAAGGTTATGAAAGTACTTAATGAAAACCCATTAGCTTAATTAATCAATGATTATGAGCCAATTACACATAAGAAATTGATTTTTGTTTATTTCTTAAGTGCATTGTTGATTTAAATTCCATTTGGTTGCATATCATATGTTGGTTCATAATTGTTTGGTTAATTATATTAAAGTGGTGTAGGTAAGGAGTAATTAATGGATTTGATTTACACCTTAACCTAAACAAAATATAAAATCAATCTAATTGTTCTAAAATTAAACTAAATCAATTCACACATGTGGGGAATGGGTTAGGACCAACAAACTATTTTTATAATTCCTAAATAATATCAAATTCAAAAAAATAAAATAAAAAATAAAAATCTCTTTAAGGAATTTTGATTCACTTTAAATGATCTTTTTTCATAGGATTGTCTTTTGGAATTAATTAGGATGAATGAAGTCACATGCCTAAATCACTTTATTTCTTTCCAAGCATGCTAAATTTTATGTGCCATATGAAATCATGTATTCATATCTTTTGAAAAATCAATTAAAATAAAATATTTCCTTTATGTCAAATTGCATGTTTTGGCTAAAGTAAGAATATGAGTGGCTATTATCACTATTAAATCAAAAAATATTTTCAAAACCTATAAATCAAAGATTATAAATGAAGTGATGCTACTTATAAATACTTATAAGCTTGCATGTGGTTATAACATAAAATGTGTTATGTGATTTTCTTTTCTTCTCTTAACATGGATTTGAATAGGATTTGCAAAGTGTATAGTTCATTTGAGAAGAACATAACACTTGATTAAATATATTCCTATGCATTTCTATGTTATGACTCAAGAAGGATATTCATATTTACACATGTAAATTGTATAACCAAAAATAAACAAAAATCTTTTGCATAATTCTTCATCCATTTGTTTTTTTTTTGTACATGCACATGTATTTAAGAAAAGTGATATATTACTCTGGACATCCCAGGGTTGCGAGGCTTTAAGTAGCACAAGTAGGTCTTATACCTTACACCCCTGGTGTAAAAAATAATGGCGCCATACTCACTTATATCTTTTATTAATGTAAATGTGCATTTGATTAATGGATAAAAGAGTCCCTCTTTTCTACCAAAAAATATGCATTCATGGAATATCCATATTTTCTTAAACAACATCTTTTTGCATTCATCATTAAGGTGTGCTAAGATTTGCTTTTCATGTATTGCTATGCTTAGGATTCATTCATATGGAGGGTATACATATTGGAAAGAAATAAAGGGTTGTGTGTTATGTGATAGTAATTCAACCTAATTAGTCCTAAGATTCCTTTCTTATTGAATATGTTTATTTAGAGTAAATCTAAACTTAGGGTTAATTAAAACACATGATAAAACATTCACTAAAAAAATCATTAATGAATTTACCTTAGAAATTACTTAAAGTAGGGATGAAAGAGAAGTTCTCTTCTCTTTTCTTCTCTTTACAACACTTAGTAATTAAATGTAGGTTCATTCAAATAAAATCAAATCATCAAATAAAATTAATAAATCAACTAAATCACTTAAATGAAACTACCCTCTAAGTTGAATCCTTCACACTTAGAAAATTTCAACCTTAAAGCCTAGCTAAGACATGCCACACAAGCCTTAAATGGCACACACATTAGGCTAAGTCACCATTTATAGTTCTATGTTAGGGCAATGCATGGTTTGATGCCTGATTTTATTTTGTGATGTAATATTTTTAGACTGAATGTTAGAGTGCATGTGTGTAGACTGGATGATAGGATGATCTTAGTCTAATCGTATATTCTACAGGGGATTGTGCTTAAGGGGCGCTGTAATAAAAATATAAATGCTTTTGTTATGTAGGTTGATTATACCCCTAAGCATAATCCAAATTAGGATCAGTGGACTTGGTTACCCATGTGTAGGGTGCTTAGCAAAATTCATTCCTATAACTACTTGGGATTGTGTGGTATGTTTAGCTAATCTCTATTTTGTAGGTTTAGTTAGATTTATCCTTCTTCTTTTAATGTAATTTTTGCCATTAAGATGTGGAATGAATGTTATGGGGGAATTAAGGTGAACATTGGTTTTAAGACCATGTCTTATGTACCATGTGAAGCCTTGGAGCAAACAACATCCCAAATTAAAGAAGAAATGAAGAAAGAAAGAAAAGAAGAAATGAAGAAATGAAGAATGAAGACCCTTATAACATAAATTCCTTTTTTGATTGTAATTATTCATTTGTAATCTGAGTTGTATAAGGGTAGAGCTCGACTACCCACAGTTCTTTTTGGGTTGTACGGTGGTACCCGACCTCATCGATCTCTTACTCTTTTGCTCTAGTTTTATAAAATTATTTGATGTTTGTTTAGCTTGTGCATTAGAAATGGCATGATTTTCCTAGTTTCTTCAATTATTTTATGAATGGCCTAGATGTGATTAGGCTCTTAGGGAAAAATAAAATATTTATCCAATTAATCAACTCAAAATAAAAATTAACAACTCATAACCTCACCTAAAGCCTATGACATAAATCTAGATAATAAAAGATTTAGCAACCCCTTAGCTGGATGTTATATGTCTCACATTATGCATAAAATCATATTGCTTCACTCTTGCTAATGGAGGGCTTCCACCTTTTCTAGAGAACATGGCTTGACCTACATAGATTTGCAAGTGTGATAATAGTTACAAATATTTATAAACTTACATGTGATGATAGTATAATATGTATAATGTGAAGTTCTCTTTCTCTACTTTAATAAGGATCCACATAGATTTGGAAGTGTATAGTTCATTTGAAAAGAACATAACGCTTGCTTAAATCTATTCCTATGCATTTTCATGTTAAGACCTAGGAAGAATTTCACATTGCACATGTAAACCATACAACCAAATCAAACATAATTTCTTGCAAGATTCCTTACCCATTTGATTCTTTTTGTACATTCTTATGTATTTGAGAAAAGTGGCATATTAGTCTGGACATCCTGGGGCTGTGAGGCTTTAAGTAGCCCCAAGTAGGTCTTGTACCTTACGCCCTTGGTGTAGAAAAAAATGGCGTCATACTCACTTAAAACTCTTATACATATGCATGTGTGATGTGTTAATGAATAAATAATCAAAAATCAAACAAATAAAACATAATTTTTGCATGGATTTTCTTATCCTTGTAGCTATTCATACATTTACATATATTTAAGAAAAGTGGTATATTAGTTTGGACATCTCGGGGCTGCGAGGTTTTAAGTAGCCCTAAGTAGGTCTTATACCTTACGCCTCTGGTGTAGAAAATAATGGTGTTGTACTCACTTATAATTTTTATACATGTGAATGTGTGTTTAACTAATGAATGAAAAATCCCTCTTTTCTACATAATAAAGACTTGCATTCATAATTTAATCAACAAATGAAACATCTAAATTCAAAAATACATTTCCTTGCATTCATCATCAAAGTATGCTAAGATTTGCATTGCATGTATAGGTATGCTTAAGATTATGCATATGTATGGTATACATGATGGAAAGAAATGAATGGGTGTGTGTTATGTGATAGTAATCCACCCTAACTAATCCTAAGATGCCTTTCTTATTGAATGAATCTAAACTTAGAATTAATTTAAACACATAATAAACCATTCACTAAAAAAAATTCATTAATTAATTGACCTTAGAATTACTTAAGGTGGGGATAAAAGAGAGACTCTTCCTCTCTTTCTTCTCTTTATAACACTTAGTTGCTAAGTGTAGGCTATATGAAACAAAAGAAAACACTAAGTAAAATCTCCAAATCAACTAAACCACTTAAAGAGAAATCAACCCTTTATAAATTAAACTTCTCACATTTAGCAAATCATATCCCTAAAGCCTAGTTAGGACATACCATACAAGCTCTAACACATGCACATTAGGCTAAGTCACCACTTCTACCTTTATGTTATGTCAGTGCATGATTTGATCAATGTTCAGTTTTGTGATGTATTATTTTAGACTGGATGTTAGGGTGTATGTGCATAGCCTGAATGTTAGGTCGATATTTGCCTAATCATGTTTTATGCAAGGGCTGTGCTAAAGGGGCTGCTGTAATAAAAATATAAATGCTTTTCGATATGCAGGTTGCTTACCCCCTAAGCATAGCCCAAGTTAGGATAGGTGGACTTGGTTACCCATGAGTGTGATGCTAAGTCTAAATTATTCCTATAACTGCTTGGGTTGTATGGTGTATTTAGCTAACATTTATTTTGCAAGTGTAGCTAGATTTACTTTCCTTCATTTTAATATAACTTTTTTATTAGGATTGGGATAAGTGTTATGGGGATTAAGGATAAGCACTGGTTATAAGACTATGCCTTATATACCATGTGATGCCTTTGGAGCAAATTACATCCTACTCAAGCCAAAAAAAGAAAGAAATAGAGCAAATAAAAAAATGAAGAAATGAATGATGAGGAGTGAATAACGGAGGATGAAGAATGAAGACCCCCATAACACTTATCACTTCATAATTGTAATTTGTTCTTTCATTGTATCGGGATGTATAAGAGTAGAACTCGGCTACCCACATTTCTTTTTGGGTTGTACGGTGGTACTCGACCGCACCGGTCTTTTATTCTTTTATGATAGTTTTATAAAATTATGTGATATTTTATTTAGCTTGTGTATTAGACATAGCATGCCTTTTCATAGTTTCTTTATGATTGGTGATTGTTGTGTAGCCTGGATGCAATTAGGCTCCTAGGATAAAATTAAATTTTCTATCCATTAACAACTCATAACTAAAATCTTAAAATAATTCATAACCTCATATAAAAGCCTAGGAGTTAAATCAAGATAATAAAATTTTTAGCAACTCTTTAGCTAGATGATTGAATGTATAATATCATGCATATCATATTCTTCCCCTCTTATTAAGAGAGGGCTTCCATCTATGCCAAAGAATAAAGGCTTAACCTGTAAGAGCTTTTGATAGAAAAACACCTATTTCTCTCCTGATTTAGCCACAACCAATTTCTCATGCATTTAGGCATACAAAATCCTATAGCTTGTGTCAAAATAAAAGTCCAAAAATCAAATAAAACTTGAAAAAATTTGCATTAAATTTAAGTTATGACTCTTGCCCTTCATGATCTAGTCTCTTAGGGAGTGTTCTTAAGGTCTTAGTTTCTTTTCTAAGTAAACAACAACCTAACCATCTTGCAAAGCATAAGACTTGCCTACATGGATTTAAAGCGTAGGAGGAGTTAGCTGACTACCAGTCCAGGTGATAATAAGCTTAGCAGTCGGGTAGTTTATTCTCTCTTATGGAGGTAAACCATATGCCCAATTTTGTCTTAGATTTAGGTCATGCTTTGGCCCTCATCAAAGCTCCATAGATTTAAGATCTGAGGTTGTTGTTTCCCTTTATGGGCTATAAGCATAACTCACCTTTAGGAATTTTCACAATCTTGTATTATGAAATTATAAGTCCTAGACTTTTAATAAAAATTCAACTCAAATAAATAAATCTTCTCAAATTCAAATGTATAAAGCCCAACCATAGGATAGACTGGGGTGTTCACTAGGCTTCCTAGTATCATGAACACTCCCTACTCATCTCCCTTAGTTTCGATAAGAACTCTTCCCTTTTGACCTCTCTCAATTGATTTTCAATAATATAACTAATCCTTTGATAGTCCTATTTTTGAACTCTTTGAAGACAACAATCATTTACTTGGGAAAAATCTCTAGAATATTTGATGACCCATCATGCCATAGGAGTCCTCATTAGGTGATTAGGTCCATTATAGAGTAGTGACTTCTATCTCTTAAGATAGTACACTATTCCTTAATGTCATACCTGATCACCCTAATGAGTATATCTGTGAATTTGCATGGTGTCCCTTCACACACAACACACACAACATAAAAATAAATACCACAGATTTTTCTGGTGATTCCGCTAGGGATGGTTCCTCTCTCCATCTCTACTAGACGATTGTTGTCTCCAAACATCAATAGAGGACTTGAATTTTGTATGAGTCTGTGACTATCTTTCTTTCCGTTAGCACTTAGCTTATATCATTCTTAGGCAAAGCTAGCCAACATCCTTTAGGTTTTAGGACCTCACTCTGTGTAGGTCTTGAAACCCCTATTGGGTTCCCTAATAGGTGAAAATATAACTTATCATTGAAAGGGGAGATAATACAAATTTAGAACCTCCTCACCACTAGCTTGGTGAGGCAAGGTTCATCATAAGATGTAAAGAATATAATTCCTTTCACAAAAATAACACTTTCCAAAAGCACCTTTCACAAAATCACAAAATCAAGGCCCCTCCATGATTGCTACATGGAGGTTCTTTTTAAAAAGCAAATCATACCATAATTAGTTCTCACTTAACATATCCAAGCTTGTTAAGTAAGAATCTCTATTTGAATTAAATATAAAATGTGACCTTCCCTTAACAAATCCAATTTGTTAAGTGGGGGTCTCATTTTGAAAGCATGAATTTTACCCTCACTTAACAAATCCAATTTATTAATTGGGGGGTCTCATTTTTGAAACACAAAATTTGATCTTCACTTAAAATTTTAATTTATTAAGTGGGGATCTGTTCACCCCACTTTTGGAGTGAGCTCTCAACTTCTCTATCTTAGGCATATGACTCCTCTAGACACTAAGAGTTCCTTAATCTTAAGACACTTCTAGTGATTAGGTGAACACTTAACCTAACCTTAGAGACTTAGAAGAGTTAGCCAAAGAAATAAGTTATGCCTTTGGGGTTTGGAGGACTTTACCCACATCTTGCCTTCTTTCAAACTGTAGTGTATTTTATTTTCAGTTTGAATTGAAAATATAATTGGGACACCACATAGATCTGTAGATGTACTCATTGGGTGATCGGGTGTGACATTAAGGAATGATGTACTATCTTGAGAGACAGAAGTCACCATCCTATAATGGACCTATTCACCTAATAAGAACTCGTAAGGATAATGGGTCTTCGAATGTACCAGAGATCTTTCCCCTACTTTACATGGAAAAGTAGGGTTTATTTCGGGTTCTAAGTTCCCATGAGGTAAGCCCCCATAGTTAATTACATCCTAAGGAATAAGATTCCTTAAGAATACTCTCGATTAAGGTAAATGATCGTTGTATCCAAAGATTTCAAAGATAGGACTATCAATAAATTGGTTATTTTTAGAAAATCAAGTTGGATTAATTAAAAGGAGGGAGTTATTATTGAAACCAAAAAGAGATGAGTAGGGATGCTCATGATACTAGAAAACTTAGTAAGCATCCCAAACTATCCTATGGTTGGGCTTTATATTTTTGAAATTTGAAGAGGATTATATGTTTGTGTAAAATTTTTATTAGAAATAGGGCTTACAATTTCACAATACAAGATCGAGGAAATGCCTAAAAGGTAATGATTTATGCTTGTAGCCCACAAAGGAAAACAACAACCTCAGATCCTAAATCTAGGGAGCTTTGGCACGAGCCAAAACATGACCTAAATCTAAGGCAAAAAAAATGGGTATATGGTTTATCTCCACGAGAGAGGATAAACCACCCTACTGTTGGACTTACAACCGTTTGGGGTGGCTGCCAACTAATTACTCCTATGATTTTAAATACTTGTAGGCAAGTCTTATGCTTTGCAAGATAGCTAGGCAATTATTTATTTATAAAAGAGGCTAAGTCCTTAAACACACTCCCTAAGAGACTAGATCATGAAGGGCATGAATAAATGACTTAATCTAATGCAAATTTTGTTAAGTTTTATTTTCATTTTTGAACATTTTTATTTAACACAGGCTATGGGATTTCATATTCCTAATGAATAAGAAATTAGTAATGGGCCAAAATCAAAAAAAAGTAGGAGGTGTGTTTCCACTATGGCTCTCGAAGGTCAAGCCATTTTCTATAGCAAAGGTGGAAGCCCTCCATTATCAAGAGTGAAGCAATATGGTTTATGCATGATGTGAGACATACAACATCTAGCTAAGGGGTTGCTAAATATTTTATTATCTTGATTTATGTCATGGGCTTTAGGTGAAGTTATGAGTTGTTTAGTTTTATTTTGAGTTGATTAATTGAATAGAAAATTTATTTTTTCCCAAGAGTCTAATTGCATCCAAGCCATTCAACAGCCATCAAAAAATTAAGAAATTAAGAAAATCATGACATCCTAATTATGCAATCATAAACTTAACATCAATCAATTTATAGAATTAGTGTAAAAGAATAAGAGGCCGATGTGGTCGAGTTCCACTGTACAACCCAAAAAGAAAAGTGAGTAGCCGAGCTCTACCCTTATACAACCCGTATTACAAATGAATAATTATAATTGAAAGGAATTAATGTTATGGGGGTCTTCATTCTTCATTTCTTCATTTCTATCTTTCTTCATTTCTTTCTTCCATTTGATTTGACTTGGGATATAGTTTGTTCCAAGGCTTCACATGGTATATAAGACATGGTCTTATAACTGATATTCATCATAATCCCCATAACATTCATTCCAAATCTCAATTGCAAAATTTACATCAAAATGGGAAAGATAAATTTAACTAAACCTGCAAAATAAAGATTAGCTAAACATACCACACAACCCAAGCAGTTATAAGAATAATTTGGACTTAGCACCCCACACATGGGTAACCAAGCTAACCTATCCTAATTTGGGTTATGCTTAGGGGTATAAGCAACTTGCACATCAAAAGTATTTATATTTTTATTACAGCACCTCTTAAGCACAACCCCCTACAAAAAACATGATTATGCTAGGATCACCCTATCATTCTGACTACGCACATGCACCCTAACATCTAGTTTAAAAATATTACATTACAAAATAAAATCAAGAATCAATCCATGCACCACCCTAACATAGAGCTAGAAATGGTAAGTTCTCCTAATGTGTGTGCCATTTTAGGCTTGTGTAGCAAGTCTTAGCTAGGCTTTAAGGTTGAAATTTTCTAAGTGTGAAAGATTTAATTTAGAGGGTGGTTCCATTTTAAGTGATTTAGTTGATTTGTCAATTTTAGTTAGTGATTCGATCTAGTTTGAATGAACCTACACTTAGTTATTAAATGTTATGAAGAGAAGAAAAGAGAAAAGAACTTCTCTTTCATCCCTACCTTAAAACATTTTTACGGTAGATTGATTGATGAATTTCCTTTAGTGAATATTTTATTATGTGTTTTAATTAACCCTAAATTTAGATTTCCTCTAAATAGCCCTATTTGATAAGAGAGGCACCTTAGGATTAGTTAAGGTGGATTACTACCACATGACACACAACCATTTATTTCTTTCCACCATGTATACCATGCATATGAATGATCCTAAGCATACCTATACATGCAATGCAAATTTTAGCACACTTTGATGATGAATGCTAAGAGAAATGATTTGAAAATTTGGATATTCCATGAATGCATGTCTTTATTATGTAGAAAAGAGGGATTCTTCATCCTTTAACATAATGCACATCCACATGTATAAAAGACATAAGTGAGTACGATGCCATTATTTTCTACACCAGGGGCGTAAGGTACAAGACCTACTTAGGGATACTTAAAGCCTCGCAACCCCGGGATGTCGAGACTAATATTCCACATTTCTTAAATACATATAAATGTACAAAAAAAAAACAAATGGATGAATAATCATGTAAAAGATTATGTTTAATTTGGTTGTATAATTTACATGTGTAAATGTGAAGATCCTTCTTAAGTCATAACATAGAAATGCATAGGAATAGATTTAAGCAAGTGTTGTGTTCTTTTCAAATGAACTATACACTTTGCAAATATTATTCAAATCCATGTTAAGAGAAGAGAAGAAGACAACATAAAACACATCTTATGCTATAATCACATGAAAGCTTATAAGTATTCATAAGTAGCTTCACTTCATTCATAATATTTGATTTAGAGGTTTTGAAAATAATTTTTGGTTTTATAGTGACAATAGCCACTCATATTCTTAACTTTAGCCAAAACATGCAATTTGACATAAAAGGAAACATTTTATTTAATTACTTTTTTCAAAATAAGTGGATGCATGATTTCATATGTCAAACAATATTTAGCATGCTTGGAAAGAAATAAAAGGATGTAAGCACATGACTTCATTCACCCTAATTAATTTTTAAAGACAATCCTATAAAATAAGATCATTTAAAATAAATCAAAATTCTTTAAGGAGATTTTTATTTTTGAATTTGATTTGACTTAGGAAATGTGAAAAGAGTTTGATGGTCCTAACCCATTTTTCCCATGTGTAAATTGGTTTAGTTTAATTTTAGAACAATTAGGTTGATTTTATATATTTTTTAGGTTAAGGTGTGAATTAAATCCATTAATTACCCCTTACCTACACCACTTTAACATAATTAAATAAGTAATTATGAACCAACATGTGATATGAAACTACATGGAATTTAAATCAGCAATGCACCTAAAAAATGAAGGGGCCTAATGTAATTGGCTCACAATTATTGATTAATAAGGTTAAAGGGTTTAATTAAGTACTTTCATTACCACCCTGCATATGCAGTTTGATTATAATTTCCTTTGGAAGCCTCTTAGGTTATTAAACACCTAAGAATCTACCCAAGAATTAAATGATTAAGTTCTGGAGTGATTTAGTTTTGAGTTTGATTAATTGAATTAGCTAATGAAGTGATTAAGCCATTAACTAAGTGTTTATCCAAATGAAGTGAACTTATGGAAAAAGATTGGAAAAGAAATCCTAATCTTATTCCCTAAGTCCATTCACTATTTCATGATGTTTAGTAAGCTTAATTAATGAATTTATCATTATTTAATAGATTAATTAATCATTTAAATAATTAAGAAAGTGATTAGGGATAAAATAAGCAATTCTCCTAATTAATCCAATAATAAATTCCACGAAAATCATGGGAGGCAAAGATCATCCCACTAATCAACCTTAATAAGTTTGGAATTAATTTCTGAAGTAATTAAGGAGCAATTAGCCTAATTACATTTTTGATAAAACTCAAATTGAGTTAAAATTACTATTTAAAGCTATGTAAATTTAATTTTCTATTATTCTCCTCTGAATTATCTTTAAAATGAACTTGAGTTTATATTTTTTGGAGTTCTCAATAATTAGTTATGAATTTTTGTAATTTCTCTATTAAAATCACATTAATTAGGCTTAATTAACTCCTATTCTCGTCGGGCCACGTGGCGGATGATGTGGCCCGCTTTCCATGTGGTGCGATGGGATAGGTTATTTAGGTTGTCACATCGGCTTGCCAATTCACCCGACGGTGGATGCGCTTTCTCCACGGGTCGTCCGATTTAAGATCAGATGGCTAGGATTAATCCTACGATTTAGGTTTAACTCAGAGAGGGATCTATCATGATTTAGTCACAACCATCCATTCCAAGCACACAGAATGAATGGTGTGTGATCTATCTCCTCCTGAGTGGCGAGAGACAGATGTCGTCCGCCGATCATCGCTCGATCCGAGCTCACCCGAGCTTGGACGGAGTTCAAACTCACCCCACACATTTGGGGAAGCTCAAGCAATGTATCCCAAGGTCAAGATCTCAATGGATAACACTTTCGTTCAAAAAAGATCAAGCAATATTTCCTATGGCTACGGTTTCAATGGCATATCTCGCCGAAGGCTATCACCGGCGCTTCCAATGGAGGAGGTAGCTTCGTCTAGTAGAGACGAAACCCTGTTGAAGGTATCAAGTCTTGATTTGTAGTGGATGGCACGGTTGACCAAGCTCCCCTTCAATGACGATCAGCTTTGATCTAGGTCCTCCTTCCCGTGGCTTGGTGACTTGGGAGATAACTTGATTGAGCTCGATGAAGTCCCTTGATGGTGCTTGCGAGGTTAATTCAGTTTTGATGGAGAATTGGATGAGTTTGGCTTTGGATTGACCTCCTCTATTTCGGCTTTGTGTAAAACTGAGAAGGAGAAATCAAGGGAGCTTGGAAATGGCTTTGGGAAGCTTAGGGATGCTTGGTTTCGATTCCTAAAGCTCAGATATAGTGAGGTTGAGGTGGGAATGAGTATATCTCCCCCCTCCTTGGATCAAATAGTGTAGAGCAATTTTGCCATTTTTGATCAATGGTGGAGATTGGTTGATTGGTTTGGGTTATTTAGTATCCTATGTGAGTTGTTTTAGGCAGAGGAGTGGAGGAGAGTGAGTACCCATGTGCTTGGTGAGTGGATTGGGTGATCCAAGTGCTCAATTCTTATTGGAGGGGTTAGTTTGGCCTTGGGTTAGGTCATGGCTGACCCAAGGTCATTGGGTCAAGTTCACGACCTCCCTAGGTGCCCATGTGGACCACTGAGAAGATGCAAAGTGGCCTTGAGAAAGGAATGGCCAAATTACAATTGAAAATGGTCATAGGATACCCTTTGACCTAAGGATAAAATGGTCATTTGGCCATGATTTTGATTTGGACAGATTTGAAATGATTTAAAAATGGGTTGGGCCAAATTTCAAGTGATTTAGAGTTCATTTTATTTGAATTGATTCAATTTACCCACCCATTTAGGTCAAGTTGGGTCAAATTAGGTTAGGTTGACTAATTGGTCAAATTGGGTCAAACCATAGGTTAGGTCAAGTTCAAATGATCATTTGGAGCCTATGGGTATCATTGGTTTGGTCCAATTTAGTTTACATTTGGTTTTGGTTCATTTAAGTTCATTTAGGTCAAATGAGTCAAGTTGACCAATTTGACCCATTTAACCCAATTGGGTTAGGTCATGGGTTGGTTTGGGCTTGGTTGATCATTTGAAATGTATTGCAAGCTTTGGTTTCAATCAATTTTGGTTGGTTGATTTCAAGTTGATTTGACCTTTTAGGCCAAGTTAGGTTCATGGTCAATTGGGCTAGGTTGGGTCTAGTTGGCCAATTGAAGCTTTGGTCAAGTTCAACAAGTGATTTAGAATGAATTTGACCCATTGGTTGCAACCAATTTTGCTTAGATCAAGATTTGACCCATTTTGACTTTTTAGGTCAAGTGGCTAATTAGGCTTGGTTTGGCTCAATTAATGGCTTGGTCAAGTTCAATCATTAATTATGGATTGGTTTAGATCGATGGTTTCAATCAATTTGGCATATAGGCGATTTTGGCTAGTTTCAATTTCATTTGGGTTAAATGTTGACTTGATCAAAGGCTAGGTTTGACTTGGTTTCACCCAATTTGAGTGATTGATCATCCTAGGATGATTATTGCTCACAATGTGAGGCTTAGATGTGCTTAGTTCAATCCAATTTGGGTTGGATTAGAACTTGGCTCAACTCTCACTTTGGGTCAAGTGAGCCTAAATGGGTCAGTTGGCTTGATCAAGGCTTGATTTAACTCTGGTTGAACTCACAGATGGACTTTTGATTGAAATATAAATCCAATTGTAAGTGATTTGGAGTCAAATGGGTTTTGGTTCATTTGATAATTTCAAGTTCAAAAGATGATCATGGGTTTAATTTAGTTTAATTTTGATTTATGATTGAAGTTTATGTTTATACTTGGGCATGTGATTGAAAGAATGATTGTTTGAAGAGAGAATCCAAGGGTTTGGATTGATTTGAGGATAGTTTGGCTAAGTTCAAAGATTTGACTTGAGAGTGTATACATTGGATTTAAGTTGGATTTGGATTTGAGTTTTGAATTTAGTTTTGGTTATTTGAATTTATATTTCATTTATAATTGCGATATAAATGAGAATATAAATGGGTTATGTCAAAATATTTTGTGTTTAGAGTGATTTGGATTTGATTTGAGCTAAGTCCATAAGATGGAATGAAAGGGCTTAGAAAAGATTTTGGGATTTGAGTTCAATCATGGGTTTCAATCATTTTGATTTGGAATTGATTCATGATTTGGATTTTAGAATTGATTTATGATTTGAGAAAATCAATTGAGTTGGAATTGATTTAAGATTTGATTTGAGCTAAGTCCATAAGATGAAATCAAAGAACTTAGAAAATGTTTTTTGGATTTGATTTAAGATTTGAGAAAATCAATTTAGTTGGGATTGATTTAAGATTTGATTTTGAAGTTTTGTTTGAAAGAAGGAAACAAGAATTATGTTCAAGCTATAGGGTAGGCAAGTTCTCTTAGTACCCCTAAGGCATAACCTATTCCTATGGCTAACTCTTTTAAGTCCTTAGGATTAGGTTAAATGTTCACCTAATCACTAGAAGTGCCTTAAGACTAAGGAACTCTTAGTGTCTAGAGGAATTCTATGTCTAAGAGGAAGAAGTTGAAAGCTCACTCCAAAAGTGAGGTCAACAACACCCCACACATGAGTAACCAAGTCCACATGTCCTAATTTTGGGTTATACTTAGGGGTATAAGCAACCTTCACTACAAAAGCATTTATATTTTAATTACATCGCCCCTTAAGCACGACCCCCTACAGAAAGCATGATTAGACTAATATCAGCCTAACATTTAGACTATGCACATGCACCTTAACATCCAGTCTAAAATAATACATTACAAAATAAACATTCATCAAACCATGCACCGCCCTAACCTAAAGCTAGAAATGGTCACTTAGTCTAATGTGTGTTGCATTTAAGGCTTGTGTGGCATGTCTTTGCTAGGTTTTAAGTTTGAAATTTTCTAAGTGTGAAAGATTCAATTTAGGTGATGGTTTCATTTTAAATGATTTTGTTGGTTTGTCAATTTTAGTTGATGATTTTATTTTGTTTGAATGAACCTACAATTAATGATTACATGTTTTGAAGAAAAGAGAAGAGAGGAGAGATCTCTTTCATCCATACCTTAAAACATTTCTAAGGTTGATTGATTAATGAATTTTCTTTAGTGAATGTTTTATTATGTTTTTTAATTAACCCTAAGTTTAGATTTGCTCTAAATAGCCCTATTTAATAAGAAAGATATCTTAGGATTTGTTAGGGCGGATTACTACCACATGATAGACACTTATTTATTTCTTTCCACCATGTATACCATACATATGAATGATCCAAAGGATACCTATACATGCAATGCAAATTTTAGCACACTTTGATGATGAATGCTAAGAGATATGATTTGAAAATTTGGATATTCCATTGATGCATGTCTTTATTATGTAGAAAAGGGGGATTTCTCATCTATTAACTAAATACACATCCACATGTATAAAAGTCATAAGTGAGTATGGCGTCATTATTTTCTACACTAGGGGCGTAAGGTATAAGACCTACTTAGGGCTACTTAAAGTCTCGTAGCCCCGGGATGTCCAGACTGATATACCACTTTTCTTAAATACATGTAAATGCACAAAAAGAATGAAATGGATAAAGAATCATGCAAAAGATTATGTTTGATTTGGTTATATAATTTACATGTGTAATATGAAGATCCTTCTTAAGTCATAACATAGAAATGCATAGGAATAGATTTAAGCAAGTGTTGTGTTCTTTTCAAATGAACTATACACTTGCAAATCCTATGTAAATCCATATTAAGAGAAGAAAACAGAACTTCAAAATACACATCTTATGCTATAATCACATACAATCTTATAAATATTTATAAGTAGCATCACTTTATTCATAATCTTTGATTTATAGGTTTTTAAAAATATTTTTTGGTTTAATAGTGATAATAGCCACTCATATTCTTAATTTTATCCAACACATGCAATTTGACATAAAAAAGAAACATTTTTATTTAGTTAGCTTTTTTTAAAAAATGAATGTATGATTTCATATGGAAAATAATATTTATTATGATTGGAAAGAAATAAAGGGATGTAAGCACATGACTTCATTCACCCTAACTACTTCCTAAGGATAATCATATAAAATAGGATTATTTAAAATGAATCAAAATTCTTTAAGGAGATTTTTATTTTTGAATTTGATTTGACTTAGAAAATATGAAAAGGGTTTATTGGTCTTAACCCAGTTCCCCTATGTGTGAATTGCTTTAGATTAACTTTAGAACAATTAGGATAATTTTATATTTTATTTAGGTTAAGGTATGAATTAAATCCATTAATTAATCCTTACCTATACCACTTTAACATAATTATCCAAGTAATTATGAGCTAACACAGGATATGCAACCACATGAAAATTAAATCAAAAATGCACCTAAGAAATGAAGGGGCCTAACAATTATTGATTAATTAAGCTAAAGGGTTTAATTAAGTACTTTCATAACCATCCTACACATGTAGTTTGATTATAATTTTCTTTGAAATTCTCTTAAGTTATTGAACACCTAAGAATCTACCAAAGAATTGAATGATTGAATTCTGGAATGATTTGGTTCGAGTTTGATTAATATTATTTAATGTGGTAATCAAGCCATTAATTAATTGCAAATTGATTAAGTTTTTATCCAAATGAAATAAACTTAGGGTAAAGATTGGAAAAGAGGTCCTCATCTCATTCCCTATGTCCATTCATTATTTCATAATGATTAGCAAGTTTAATTAATGAATTAATCACTATTTAACATGTTAATTAATTATTTAATTAATTAAGAAATGGATTAAGGATGAAATAAGTAATTCCCCTAATTAATAAAGCAATAAATTCCATGAAAATCATGAGAGGCATAGGTTATCCCACTAATCAATCATAGAAAGTTTGGAATTAATTGCTAGAGTAATTTGAGAGTAATTAGCTTAATTACATTGCCAATAAAATCCAAATTGAGTGAAAATTACTATTCAAAATTAATTGATTTTAATTTTATATTATTCTCCTCTGAATTATCTTTAAAATGAGTGTTTATTTATAATTTTTGGATTTTTCTATAATTAGTTATAAATTTTTAAAAGTTTTACCATTAAAATTGAATTAATTAAGCCTAATTAACCCCCAAATCCCATCGGGCCACGTGGTGGCTGACGCGACGTGCTTTCCACGTGGCGTGATGGGATAGGTTATTTAAGTTATCATATCCATTGGTGAGTTTGTTGGCGGCGGATGCGCTTTCTCTACGAGCCGTCCGATCTAAGATCGGATGGTCAAGATTAATCCCGTGGCTTAGGAATGAATCAGAGGGGATCTAGCATGATCTGATCACAGTCGTCCAATCCAATCATGTGGAACAGAAGACGTATGATCCTTCTCCTTCACGAGCGATCATTCATCTCTCCTCATTCAATTTGAGCTCACCTGAGCTCGAATTGGGATCAAAATGATCCCACATCTTCAGAAGGAGGGGGATGCACATCCAACGATCAAGATTTTATGGGGTGATAATTTCTTTCAAAAAGGACCAACTAAATTTTCCTATGGCTATGGTTTCAAGCAATTACCTCACTGGAGGCTATCACCGGCGCTTCCAACGGAAGAGGCAGGTTCGACTAGTAGAGATGAAGCCCTGTTGAAGGAATTCGGCCTTAGTTTGAAGTAGTTTGCTCAGTTGACCAAGCTCCCCTTCAATGGTGATCAGCTTTGATCGAAATGGTACTTCTTGTGATTTGAAGACTTAGAAAATGATTTGATTGAGCTTGACGAGGTCTAAGGATGGTGTATACAACATTAATTTAGTTTTTGTTGAGAATTGAATGAATTGGAATTTGAGCTCACCTCCCCTATTTCGACATTGAGTAAAACTGAGAGTGGGAAATGGGGGAGCTCGAGAATGGCTTGGAAAACCTTAGGGAGGCTTCGATTCATTCTCTCTAGCTCTGAGGAAATGATTGGTTGTCGTTTGAGTGGGAATGAGAGGGAGTATATCTCCCCCTCCTTGGATCGGATGGTGAGAGGCTATTTTGCCATTTTTGATCAATGGCTTGGATGAGAGACACAGTTTGAGCTGCAAAACACCCCACATGGGTAGTTTTTGGTAGTGGAGTGAAGGAGAGTGGATGCCCACATGCTAGGTGAGTGCATTTGAAGTTCTAAGTGTTCAAATGACATTGGAGAGGTCAGTTTGGCCTTGCCTTGGGTCATGGTCGAGCCAAGCTCATTAGGTCATGTTCACCACCCTCCTTAGTGCCCATGTGGATCACTAGAAGCATGTCAAGTGGCCTTGAGAAAGAAATGACCAAATTTCAAGTAAATTTGGTCATAGGATACCCTTTGACCTAAGGACAAAGTCATCATTTGGCTATGAGTTTGACTTGGGTAGTTTTGAAATGATTCAAAAATGGGTTGGGCCAAATTTCAAGTGATTTGGAGTTCATTTGATTTGATTTGGCTCAATTTGACCCATTTAGGTCAAGTTGGGTCAAATTGGGTTAGGTTGACCACTGGTAAAATTGGGTCAAATTATGGGTTAGGTCAAGTTCAAATGATCATTTAGAGCCTATGGATGTCATTGGTTTGGTTCAATTTGGTTTAGCTATGGTTTTGCTTTACTTAGGTTCATTTAGGTCAAATGGGTCAAGTTGACCAATTTGACCCATTTGACCCATTTGACCCATTTGACCCAATTGGGTTAGGTCATGGGTTGGTTTAGGCCTAGTTGGTCATTTGAAATGTATTGCAAGCTTTAGTTTCAATCAATTTTAATTTGGTTTGATTTTAAGTTGATTTGACCTTTTAGGTCAAGTTGGGTTCATGGTCAATTGGGCTAGGTTGGGTCTAATTGGTCAATTGAAGCTTTGGTCAAGTTCAAAAATCAATTTAGAATGAATTTGACCCATTGTTTGCAATCAATTTGGCCTAGATCAAGATTTGACCCATTTTGGCATTTTAGGTCAATTTGGGTCAACATAGGTCAAGTGGCCAATTAGGCTTGATTTGGCTCAATTAATGACTTGGTCATGTTCAATCATTGATTATGAATTAGTTTAGATCAATGGTTTAAATCAATTTGGCATATGGTGGATTTTGGCTAGTTTAAGTTTCATTTGGGTTAAATATTGACTTAGTCAAAGGCTAAGTTTGACTTAGTTTGACTCAATTTGAGTGATTGATCATTCTATGATGATTTTGATCACAATGTGAGGTTTGGATGGACTTAGTTCAATCCAATTTGGGTTGGATTAGAATTTGGCTCAAAAAGGTTCTTTAGGTCACTTTGGGTCATGTGAGCCTAAATGGGTCAATTGAATTGGTCAAGGCTTGATTCAAGTTTGGTTGAACTCACATATGGACTTATGATGGAAATATAAATCTAGTTGCAAGTGGTTTAGAGTTAAATGGGTTTTGGTTCATTTGACAATTTCAAGTCAAAAGGATGAACATTGGTTTGATTTGGGTTAGTTTGATTTTAGTTTGATGATTGTAGTTTATGCTTATATTTGAGCATGTGATTGAAGTAGTGATTGTTTGAAGAGAAAATTTATGGGTTTGGATTGATTTGAGAATGATTTGGCTAAATACAAGAAATTGGCTTAAAGGATATAAGTTGGACTTTGATTTGAGTTTTGAATTTAGCTTTGGTTATTTGAATTTATATTTCATTTATATTTATGAATATGAATGAGAATATAAATGATACATGAGAGAAAAATGTGAGTTTGAAGTGATTTGGAAGCAAATTTGACTAAGCTTAAGGATGTAGGTCAAAAGGGCTTAAGTAGGGGATTGATTTAGTTTGATTTATTTTCGTTTGATTTGGATGATTTGGATGCCAATTTATAGTTGTGACTACAAATGATGGAATAAGTGATTTATAAAGAAATCACTTGGCTTTGGGTTGATTTGAAGGGTTTGGCTAAGCTTATGGATGTTATTCATAAGGTTTAGGAAGGTTTTGGATTTGGAGTTGATTTTGGATTTGGATCATTTGATCTGGAATTGATTCATGATTTGGATTTTGGATTTTGGATTTTGGATTTGAATTTAGATTTGAATTTGAGGTTTGGTTTGTGTTGACCCCACTTTTGGAGTGAGCTCTCAACTTCTCCATCTTAGACATAGGACTCCTCCAGATACTAAGAGTTTCTTAGTCTTAAGACACTTCTAGTGATTAGGTGAACACATATCCTAACCCTAGAGACTTAGAAGAATTAGCCATAGGAATAGGTTATGCCTTAAAACTATTAGGAGGACTTGCCTACCCTATAGATTAAACCCAATCCTTGCTTCCCTCCTTCAAACCAATCCAAATGAAATCTTAAATCAATTTCAACTCAATTGACTTTCTTAAATCATAAATCAATTCTAAAATCTAAATCATAAATCAATTCCAAATCAAAATGATTGAAACCCATGATTGAATTCAAATTCCAATAAGCCCTTTTGATTTCATTTATGGACTTAGCTCAAATCAAATCCAAATCACTCCAAACTCAAAAGAATTTCTCATAACCCATTTATATTCTCATTTATATTCAAAAAGATAAATAAAATATAAATTCAAATAGTCAAAACTAAATTCAAAATTCAAGCTGAAATCCAACTTAAATCCAACCTATACTCTTTCAAGTCAAATCCTTGAACTTAACCAAACCATTCCCAAATCAATCCAAACCCTTGGATTCTCTCTTCAAACAATCACTTCATTAATCACATGCCCAAATATAAACATAAACTACAATCATCAAACCAAAATCAAACTAACCCAAATTGAACCCATGTTTATCTTGAACTTGAAATTGTCAAATGAACCAAAACCCATTTGACTCCAAATCACTTGCAATTGGATTTATATTTCAATCATAAGTTCATATGTGAGTTTAACCAAACTTGAATCAAGCCTTGATCAAGCCAATTAACCCATTTAGGCTCACTTGACCCGAAGTGACCTAAATCACCTTTTTGAGCCAAGTTCTATTCCAACCCAAATCGGATTGAACTAAGCCCATCTAAGCCTCATATTGTGAGCAACAATCATCCTAGGATGATCAAGCACTCAAATTGGGTCAAACCAAGTCAAACCTAACCTTTGACTAAGTTAACATTTAACCCAAAAGAAATTCAAGCAAACTAAAATTCTGTAAGCTAAATTGATTGAAACCATTGATCTAAATTAATCCATAATCAATGATTGAACTTGACCAAACCATCAATTGAGCTAAACCAAGCCTAAATGGCCACTTGAACTAAGTTGACCCAAGTTGATGTAAAAAATAAAAATTAGTCAAATCTTGATCTAAGCCAAATTGATTATAAGCAATAGGTCAAATTCATTCCAAATCACTTGTTAAACTTGACCAAAGCTTCAATTGGCCTAGCCCAATTGACCATGAACCCAACTTGACCTAGAAGGTCAAATCAACTTGAAATCAAGCCAATCCATAATTAATTGAAACCAAAGCTTACAAAATATTTCAAATGATCAACCAAGCCTAAATGAACCCATGACCTAACCTAATTGGGTTAAATGGGTTAAATTGATCAACTTGACCCATTTGACCTAAATGAATCTAAATGAATCAAAACCAAATCTAAACCAAATTGAACCAAACCAATGATACCCCTAGGCCCCAAATGATCATTTGAACATGACCTAACCCATGGTTTGACCCAATTTGACCTATTGGTCAACCTAACCCAATTTGACCCAACTTGACCTAAATGGGTCAAATTGAACCAATTTAAACCAAATGAACTCCAAATCACATGAAATTTGGCCCAACCCACTTTTAAAACATTTCAAATCTGTCCAATTCAAAATCATGGCCAAATGATTACTTTACCCATAGGTCAAAGGGTATCCTATGACCAAATTCACTTGAAATTTGGTCATTTCTTTATCAAGGCCACTTGGCATCCTCCTAGTGGTCCACATGGACACCAAGGAGGGTGTTGAACATCACCCAATGAGCTTGGGTTGGATCACCAAATACACTCACCTAGACATGGGAAGTCACTCTCCTCCATCCTCTACCTAAAATGACTCACATGGGATGGTTGGCAGCCCAAATCGATCAACCAATCTCAACCATTGATCAAAAATGGAAAAACTACTCTTCACCATCATATTCCTAAGCTCCCCCATTTCTCCTTCTTGATTTTTCTCAAAGCTAAAATAGGGGAGGTCAATCCAAATCCCAACTCTCTCAATTTTCACAAAATTAACCTTTTAGATGTGAACCTCATCGAGCTCAACCAAGTCATTTCCCAAGTCTACAAGCCACGGGAAGCATCACCTTGATCAAGTCCAATCACCATTGAAGGGGAGCTTGGTTAACCTAGCCATCCACTTCAAATCAAGATCTAATACTTTCAGCAGGGTTTCATCTCTAGATGGCTTCCTCGTTTGATGATATCCTTCTGTGAGGTAATTTCTTGAAACCATAGCCTTAGAAAAAATATTTTGGTCCTTTTTGAAGAAAAATTTTACCCCATTGGATCTTGACCGTTGGATGTGCATCCCCCTTCTTCTGATGGTGTGGGATCATTTTGATCCCAATTTGAGCTTGGGTGAGCTCGAATTGAATGGGGAGAGCTGAACGGTGTTTGTCTCTAGTTGCTTGTGAAGGAGAAGGATCACACACCATCCATTCAGCATGATTGGAATGGACGACTGTGATTAAATCACGATAGATTCCCTATGATTTAAACCGCAAGATTTCTTGTTAGATGGATGGTAGAGAAAGCGCGTCACCCACTCAATAGACGCATGTGACAACTTAAATAACCTATCCCATCGCGCCACGTTAAAAGCACGCCGCGTCAGCCGCCATGTAACCTGATGGGATCAGGGGGTTAGTTAGGCTTAATTAATCTGATTTTAATGCTCAAACTTTCAAAATTCATAACTAATTCTAGAAAAATCTAAAAAAATATAAATTTAAGTTCATTTTAAAGATAATTCAAAGGAGAATAATAAAAAATTAAATTAAATTAATTTTGAATAGTGATTTTAACTCAATTTAAGTTTTATTAGAAATATAATTAAGATAATTACTCTCTAATTAATCTAATAATTAATCCCAAACTAATCAACTAAATCACTTAAAATGAAACCACCCTCTAAATTGAATCTCTCAAACTTAGAAAATTTTAAACTTAAAGTCTAGCTAAGACATGCCACATAAGCCTTAAATGGCACACACATTAGGCTAAGTCACCATTTATAGTTCTATATTAGGGCAATGCATGGTTTGATGCATTTTATTTTATGATATAATATTTTTTATCTGGATGATAGGTGCATATGCATGTTCGGATGATAGAGGCGATCTGTAATCATATTTTCTTGGGGTTGTGTGTTTAGGCTAGTGGTGAAAAATATTCCTACCTTCCTCTATCCTTTTGGAAGGATAAATGAAAACAAAAATATACACCTAGTTGGGACACCACACAGATCCATAGATATTCTTATTAGGGTGACTGGGTATGACATTGAGGAAAGGTGTACTATCTCAAAAGATAGAAGTCACCACCCTACAATGGACCTAATCACCTTAATAAGGACTCCTAAGGACTATGGGTCTTCAAAATGTACCAGAGATTCTTCCCCTACTTTACATGAAAAGTAAAGTAGGGTTTATTTTAAACTAGGTTTGTTAAGTTTCCTACAGGGGCAAGCCCCCATAGGTAATTACATCTTAAGGAATAGGACATCTTTAAGAATACTCTCGATTAAGGTAAATGATCATTGTCTCCAAAGATTTTAAAAGGTAGGACTATCAATCGATTGGTTTATTTTTAAAAGAGTCAAGTGGGATCAATCAAGAGGAGGGAGTTCTCATCGAAGCCAAATGAAGATAAGTAGGGGATGCTTAGGATACTAGGAAGCATAATAAGCATCCCAAACTATCATATGGTTGGGCTTTTTATATTTTGAGTTGAAATTTTATTAGAAATCTAGGGCTTATAATTTCATGATACAAGGTCATGAAAATGCCTAAGAGGTGAGGGTTTATGCTCGTAGCCCACAAAGGTAAGTAGTAACCTCTGAACCTAAATCTAGAGAGCTTTGGCAAGGGCTAAAAGCATGACCTAAATCTAAGGCAAAATGGGTATTTGATTTACCTCCACAAGAGAGGATAAATTACATGTCTATTGGAGCTACAACTGCTTGGGGGTAGCTGCCAACTAACTCCTCCTATAATTTTAAATACATGTAGGCAAGTCATATGTTTTTGCAAGATAGCTAAGCTGTTATTTATTTAGAAAAAAACTAAGTCCTTAAACACACTCCCTAAGAGACTAGATCATGTAGGGCATGATTTAATGACTTAAATCTAATGCAAATTTTGTCATATTTTATTTTCATTTTTGGACAATCAATTTGACACAGGATTTAGGATTCATATGCCTAATGCATGAAAAATTAGATTATGGGCCAAAATCAGCAAGTTAAGGAGGTGTGTTTCCACCATGGCTCTCAAAGGTCAACCCAAGTTCTCTAGCAAAAGTGGAAGCCCTCCAAGTCAAGAGTGAAATAATATGCTTTTTATGCATGATGTGAGAAAAGAAATACATCATCCAGCTAAAGGGTTGCTAATTCTTTTATCTTGATTAATAACCTAGGCTTTAGATGAGGTTATGAGTTATTTAATTTTTAGTTTGAATTGATTAGTTGGATAGAAAATTTATTTTTTCTAAGAGCCTAATTATCATCCAGGCCATACATCAAAGCATGGAAGAAACTAGGAAAAGATGCCATCTTAATGCACAAGCTAAACGAACATCAATCAATTTACAAAGCTAACATAAAAGAATAAGAGGCTATTTGTCGTCGGGCTCCACCATAGAAACCCAAAAACAAATTGGGTAGCCGAGCTCTACCCTTATACAACCCAGATTACAGATGAATAAATTACAATCAAGAAGGAGCTCTATGTTATGGGGGTCTTCATTCTTCATTTCGTCTTTCTTCTTTCTTTTTTCTTCTTTGGTTGGTTGGAATGTGGTTGCTCCAATGGCTTCACATGGTACATAAAACATAGTCTTATAACCAATGTTCATCCTAATCCCTCATAATAATCATTCCAAAATCCTAATTATAAAATTACATAAAAATGGGAAAAAGAAAATCGAATTAAAATCAGCAAAACAGAAATTAGCTAAACAAACCATACAATCCCAAACATCTATATGATAAATTGGACTTAGCACCCCATACATAGGTAACCAAGTCCACCTGGCCTATTTTATAGTATGCTTAGGGGTATAAACACCTGCACAGCAAAAGAAGTTATATTTTTACTACAATGCCCCTTAAGCACAATCCCTTGTAGAAGACAATGGTTAGGTAAAGATTGCCCGACCATTCAGTCTACGCACATACACCCTAACATTCAGACTAAAATAATCATCACAAAATAAAAGCAAACATCAAACCATACACCGCCCTAACCTAAAGCTAGAAGTGGTGACTTATCCTAATGTGTGTGCTATTTGGGGTTTGTGTGGCATGCTTAGCTAGGCTTTAAGGTTGAAGTTTACTAAGTATGAAAATGTTCAACTTAGAGGGTGGTTTCATTTAACTGATTTAGTTGATTTGGTTGATTTGGTTGATTTTTATTTTATGATTTGATTAGGTTTGAATGAACCTACAATTAATTATTAATTGTTGTAAAGAGAGGAAAGAGAAGAGAACTTCTCTTTCCTCCCTACCTTAAGCAATATCTAAAGTAGATTCATATTTGATTATTTTTTTAAAATGTTTTATTATGTATATTAATTAACCCTAAATTTAGATTTTTCCCTAAACAAACCTATTCAAAAAGAAAGATATTTTAAGATTAAGTAAAGTGAATTACTATCACAAAACACACAACACTTCATTTCTTTCCCAACATGTGTAACATGCATATGGATGAATCCTAAGCATATCTATACATGCAAATGGAAATGTTTAGCACACATTAATGATGAATGTTAAGGGATGTTACTTAAGAAATTTTGGATGTTTCATGATGCATGATTTGGTTAAGTAGAGAAAGAGTGATTCTTTATCCATTTTTGATATGCACATTTACAAGTATAAAAGACATAAGTGAGTATAGCGCCATTGTTAGCACCAGGGGTGTAAGGTACAAGACCTACTTAGGGCTACTTAAAGCCTCGCAACCCCGGGGTTGTCCGGACTAATATACCACTTATCTTAAATACATGTGCATGTACAAAAAGAAATGCATGGAAAGAGAATCATCTAAAAAGTTTATGTTTGTTTGTTTGATTTATTTATGTAATTTACACATGCAAGTGTGAACATCATTCTTAAGTGATAACATAGGAATGGATTTAAGCAAGTGTTATGTTCTTTTCAAATGAACTATATACTTTGTAAAATCCTATTCAAAACTATGGTAAAAAAGAAGAGAAGGAAAGTTACACAATGCACATCTTTATATTTATACTCACATGCAAGCCTATAAATAATTATAAGTAGCATACCTTTCAGTTATGATATTTGATTTACAAGTTTTGAAAATAATTTTTGTATTTAATAGTGATAATAGCAATTCATATTTTTATTTTTAGCCTAAACATGCAATTTGACATAAAGAAAATATTTCATTTTTAATTTAACTTTTAAAAGGCATGAACGCATGATTTTCATATGACATACACATTTAGCATGTTAGGAAAGAAATAAAGTGATGAAAGCATGTAAATTCATTCACCCAATTAATTCCTAAAGACAATCTTATGAAATAAGATTATTTAAAGTAAATCAAATTTATTTTAAAAAGATTTTTAGTTTTGTTTGAGTTTGATTTGAATTTAAGAAATGTAAAGAGGTTTGCTTGTCCTAATCCATTTCCAACATGTGTGTATTATTTTAGCTTAATTTTAGAATCATTAGATTTATGTTACATTTTATTTAGGTTAAGGTGTACATTAAGTTCATTAATTACCTACCCATTACCTACACCACTTTGACATATCTAATCAACTAATTATGAGCCAATGTATGACATAAAATGACAAAAGGAATTTAAATCAGTAATGCACCTAGAAAATAAAGGGCCTAATGCAATTAGCTCACAATTAGTGCTTAATTAAGCTAAAGGATTTAATTTAAGTACTTTCATAACCCTTTCCACACATGTGTGTTGGATTTTGATTTTCTAAAGCTACGTATATTATTAAACACCTAAGCACCTACTGAAGATGAATTGGTTAAGTTCTAGAATGATTTGAAAATTTTATCAAGTTAATTAAGTAGGTGATTAGCAGATTAGCCCTTAATTAAGTTTGAATTAATGAAGCAAATGAGTTTAGGGAATGGCTTAGGGAAATTTCCCCAAACCCATTACATAAACCTGTTCTTCACTTAATCAAGGCTTAATTAACTTAATAAAGGGTTAAACTACTATTCACATATTTAGTTAAACTTAATTACATTAAGAGAGTGAGTAAGGCTTTAATAATTGATTTCCCTATTTAATTCATCAATAAATCCCAAGAAAATTAGGGAAGGCAGAGGTCATCCCACAAAATGTATCTGAGAAATTTGAAATGAATTAATGAAGTAATTAGGAAGTAATTAAGGTTATTAAGTTTTCACTAAAACCCTAATTAAAGAGAAATCATTATTCAAAATCAACTGGAAATAATTTTAGATTATTCTTTACTGAATTATCTTTATAATGCATTTTATTTTGTATTTTTTCTGCATTTAGTTATGTTATTTTGAAGTTTCTATGTTTATTAAGCAATTAAATCCTTGATTATATGAGTAATCATGTCGGCGCCACGTGGACCGCTGACGCGACGCGCACTTTTCATGTGGCATGATGAGATTCATCACTTAAGTTATCACATCCCAATGCCGCATCAGCGGCGGTGCTGTGCGCTTTCTCCTCGATCGTTCGATTAAAGATCGAATGGTCAGGATTAAGTTTATGGTTCTTAAGGGATAAATCAAAGGATCCTACGTGGCTTGATCATGATCGTCCATCCAAAATGCATGAATGGATGGTCTGTGATCCATCACTGAGTTTACCTGCGGGAGAGGGCATCCGTCCACTCTTTAGGGCAAGATTTAAGCTCGATTGAGCTCAGATTGAGCTCAAACTCAACCCACACCATCAAGAAGAAGGGGATGAAGATCTAACGGTCAAATTCTCATGAGGTGAAACTGTCTTTCAAGAAAGACCAAGAAAAATCTACCATAAGCTCAGTTTTGAATAGTACCTCATCAGAGGGTATCGCCGACGCTCCCAACCATCAAGGTAGCTTCGTCTAATGGAGGCGAAGCCCTGTTGAAGGTTTGAGGGGTAGTGGTTGAGTATATCCTTCTATTGACCAAGGTGGGCTTCAATTGGGTTCAGCCTTGGTCTAGCTCCCCTCTCCCGTGCCTTGAGAACTTGGATGAAGCTTTGGATCAACTCGATTGAGTCCCCTGAGGGTGCTTGAAGGGTGAATTGAGCTATAGTGGAGTATTGGATGAGATGAAAATTCGAAGGAGCTCCCTTCTTTTTGATTTAAGAGAAATTCAAAATAGAGAAATGGAAGTAGCTCTAGGTTTGGAGGAGCTTACAGTTACTTTCTCTGGTTTCCTTAGCTTCAATCAAGTGTGAGTCTGTTGAATTGAAATAAAATTAGGGGGAGTATATCTCCCCTTAAGTGGATTAGATGGTCAAGCTTCCCTTTTCCATTTTGATCAAATTCTTCCTATGAAATGGGTTTGTTGGGCAATTTAGGGTGGCATGTGATTCAATTTTGTCCAAAGGAGGTAGTGGAGAAGTTACCATGTGCTTAATTGAGTGGAGGAGGGATTCCCATGTGCTTATTTTCAAGTGAGTGGTCAGTTTAACCATTGGGTTTGGTTTGACTGACCTAAATCCATTGGGTCATGTGCACCATGCTCACTGGTGTCCACTTGGTTGACTAAGAGAATGCCAAGTGGCTATGAAGAGGATTTGACCAAATTCCAAGTGAATTTGGCCAAGAATTACCTTTGATCTAGGGGTAAAATGGTCATTTGTCTTGGATTTCAGTTTGAATATGTTTGGTATGATTGAAAAATGGGTTGGGCCAAGTTTCAATGAATTTGGAATTGATTTGATAAGATTTGGCCCATGTTGACCTATTTAGGTCAAAATGGATCAACTTGGGTCAAGCTGACCAATTGGTCAAATTGGGTCAAACCAAGAGTTGGGTCAAGTTCATATGACCATTTGAAATGTGTTGGCATCATTGGTTTTGTTCAGTTTGATTTCTATTTGGATTTGATTGATTTGATTTCATTTAGGTCAAATGGGTCAAGTTGACCAATTTGACCCATTTGACCTATTTGGGTTAGGTCATGGGTTGGTTTAAGTTTCATTGGTCATATGAAATGTATTGGTATCTTTATTTCCAATCAATTTTGGTTTAATTTGATTTTGGCTCAATTTGACCATTTAGGTCAAGTTGGGTTCAATAAATGATTTGGAATGAACATGACTCATTGGTTTCAATTAATTTGGCTTAGATCAAGTTTCGACCCATTTTGACTTTTTAGGTCAAGTTGGGTCAACTTGGGTCAAGTGGCCAATTGGGCTAGGTTAGACTCAAATGATGACTTGGTCAAGTTTAAACATTGATCATAAATGAGTTTTGATCAATGGTTTCAATCAATTTGGCCTATGGTTGATTTTGACTAGTTTAAATTTCATTTTGGCTAAGTGTTGACTTGGTCAATCCTTAGGTTTGACTTGGTTTGACCCAATTTGAGTGATTGATCATCTCATGATGACTGTTGCTCACAATGTGAGGCTTAGTTGGGCTTAGTTCAATCCAATTTGGGTAGGATTAGAATTTGGCTCAAAGAGTACTTTAGGTCACTTTGGGTCAAGTGAGCCTAATTAAAATTGACTTGATCAAGGCTTCAATCAAGTTTGATTGAACTTATATTTGGACTTATGATTGAAATATGAATCTATTTGCAAGTGAGTTGGAGTCAAATGGGTTTTGATTTATTTGACAATTTCAAGTTCAAAGGGTGAACATGAGTTTGGCTTGGGTTTAATTTTTGAATTTAGTTTTAGTTTGATGATTGAAGTTTGTGTTTATATTTGGATTCATGATTGAAGGATTGATTGAATCATGAAGAAAAATCAAGGGTTTGGCTTGATTTGAATTTGATTTGGCTAAGTTCAAGAATTTGACTTGAAAGGCTTAGGTTGGATTTTGGTTGAATTTGAATTTGATTTTTGAATTGACTTTTGGATATTTAAATTTATATTTCATTTATATTTGTGAATATAAATGAGAATATAAATGGGTTATTAGAAAATTTCTTGAATTTGATTTGAATTGGATTTGATTAAAGCTAAGTCCATAAGATAGAATCAAGGTGTCTTAGGAAGGAATTTTGAATTTGGAATTTCAATCATAAGCTTCAATCATTTGGAATTGATTTGAGTTTGAGAAAATCAATTAAGTTGGAATTGATTTAAGTTTTGATGTTGATTTGATTTAGAGTTTGGAGTTGGTTTAGACTTGATTTAGAATTTGACTTGAAGGAAGGAAGTGAGGAGTTGGTTCAAGCTATAGGGTAGGCAAATTTTTCTAACACCCCTAAGGCATGGCTTATTCCTATGGCTAACTATTCTAAATCTCTAGGGTTAGTTTGAGTGTTCACATAATTACTATAAGTATCTTAAGACTAAGGAAACTCTTAGTGTCTAACAGAAGTCCAATGTCTAAGATGGAGGGGTTGAGAGCTCATTATAAAAATGAGGTCAACAGTAATTAAAAAATATAAATGTTTTTTGCTATGCAGGTTGCTTATACCCCTAAGCATAACTTAGATTAGGACAGGTGGACTTGGTTACCTGTGTGTGGGGTGCTAAGTCCAAATTATTCATATAACTACTTGGGTTGTGTGATATGTTTAGCTAATCTCTATTTTGCAGGTTTAGTTAAATTTTTCTTTCCCATTTTCATGTGAATTTTGCAATTAAGATTGGAATGAGTGTTATGGGGAATTATGATGAACATTGGTTATAATACCATGTCTTATGTACCATGTAAAGCCATGGAGCAAGCTACATCTCAAGTCAAATGAAGAAAGAAAGAAATGAAGAAAGAAAGAAATGAAGAAAAGAAGAAATGAAGAAAAGAAGAATTGAAGAAGTGAAAACCCCCATAACTTGAATTCTTTCTAATTGTAATTATTCAGTTGTAATATGGGTTGTATAAAAGTACAGTTCGGATACCCACATTTCTTTTCAGGTTGTACGATGGTACCCAACTGCACCAACCTTTTATCTTTTTGAGCTAATTTTATAAATCAATTGATGTTTTTTTTATGATTATGCAATTAGGATGACATGATTTTTCTAGTTTCTCAATTGCTTGATGGTTGTTGAATGGCTTGGATGTGATTAGACTCTTAGGGAAAAATAAATTTTCTATCCAATTAATCAACTCAAAATTAAACTAAACAACTCATAACCTCACATAAAGCCTAGGACATAAACCAAGATAATAAAATATTTGGCAACCCCTTAGCTGGATGTTGTATGTCTCACATCATGCATAAATCATATTGCTTCACTCTTGCTAATGGAGGGCTTCCACCTTTGTGATGGAAAATGGCTTGACCTTTGAGAGCCATGGTGGAAACTCACCTCCTTCTTTCTGATTTTGGCCCATAACCAATTTCTCATGCATTAGGCATATGAAATCCCATAGCCTGTGTCAAATAAAAATGTCCAAAATCAAAATAAAACTTTACCAAATTTGCATTAGATTAAGTCATGAGTTCATGCCCTTCATGATCTAGTCTCTTAGAGAGTGTGTTTAAGGATTTAGTATTTTTTGTAAATAAATAACAACCTAGCTATCTTGCAAAGCATAAGACTTTCCTATATGTATTTAAAATCGTAAGAGGAGTTAGTTGGTGGCCACCCCTAGGCGGTTGCAAGTCCAACAGTCAGGTGATTTTTCCTCTCTTGTGGAGGTAAACCATATACCCATTTTCGCTTTAAATTTAGGTCATGCTTTGGCCCTCACCAAAGCTCCCTAGATTTAGGATCCAAAGTTGCTATTTCCCTTTGCAGGCTACAAGCATAAATCCTCACCTCTTAGGCATTTCCATAATCTTGTGTTGTGGAATTATAAGCCCTAGATTTCTAATAAAAATTCAACTCAAACATAGAATTCTCCTTAATTTTGAAAATATAAATCCCAACCATAGGATAGTTTGAGATGCTCGCTAGGTTTCCTAGCATCGTGAGCATCCCTTACTCATTTCCTTTTGATTTCAATAATAACTCCCTACTTTTGATCAATCCCACTTGATGTTCCAAAAATAACTAATTTGTTGATATTCTTATCTTTGAAATCTTTAGAGACAATGATCATTTACCTTAATCGAGAGTATTCTTATGGAATCTCATTCCTTAGGATGTAATTAACTATGGGGGCTTGCCTCCATAGGGAACTTAATGAACCTAGTTTAAATAAACTCTGCTTTGCTTTTCCATGTAAAGTAGGGGAAAGATCTCTAGCACATTCGTAGACCCATTATCCTTAGGAGTTCTTATTAGGTGATTTGGCCCATTATATGATGGTGACTTCTATCTCTCGAGATAGTACATCATTCCTCAATGTCGCACTTGATCACCCAAATGCATACATCTGCGGATCTATGTGGTGTCCCAACTACAATTTTCAACACTCCAATGTTGAAAATAAAAAAAATACATCATGGATTTTTCTGGCGACTCCGCTAGGGATGGTTCCTCTCTCTATCTTTGGTAAATGATTGTTGTCTCTAAGTATCGATAGTGAATTTGTATTTCATATGAGTCCAAGACTATCCTTTTTTTGTTGGCACTTAGCTCTTTTCATTATTAAGCTAAGCTAGCCAACATCCTTTAGGTTTTAGGACTTCACTCCGTGTAGGTCTTAAAACACCTGTTGGCAATAGGTGAAAATAAAAATTTAAACAAAATTAATGACTAAAAACCTTGTTGAACCTCCTTACTATTTCTATGGTAAGGTACAGTTCATTCTGTAAGTAAGAAAAATAAATCCTTCATAAAAATATCACTTTTCGAAAGCACTCTTCCAAACTTCACATAATAAAATGCTTGCACAAAAAATTTTTATAACTCAACCTCATCTAATAATCTTCAAGATTATTACATGTATGATCTTTTCAAAAATCCAAGTTAAGAACCATCTTTCAAAAACCACATATGAACATCCTCATTCAATATACTCAAATTTATTAAATGAAGATTTCATTTCCAAACAAAATCAAAATCATCTTTCAAAAAGCACATATGAACATCCTCATTCAAAATATCCAAATTTATTGAATGAAGATTTCATTTTCAAATAAAATCATATTATAAATATTGAAACTCCATTCAATCTATATCTCACATATGTTGAAGTTGGAGTTTCTTCCTTTAGAAAAAGTACAAATTTGAAGATAAACCTCTTCATTCAATATATCCAAATTTATTGAATTGAGGTTTCATTTTCAAACAAACTCACACCATTTAAAATTCTACTCAACACAGTGTTAAGTGGAATTTCCTTCTTTTCAAAAAGCAAGAATCACACACAAAAATTTCATCTTTGAAAAATAAAATATGATTGACTTCCATACCCAAAATTGTTAAATGGAAATCTCCTTTGAAAAAAATCATAAAAATCAAAATACATTGGAATTCCATTTTACATACCCAAATTTGTCAAATGAGAGTTTCATTTTTCAGAAAGAAAATTGAAAAAATAAATTGGATTCCATTTAACACACCATGCTTGTTAAATAGAAACCCCTCCTTTCAAAAAGAACATAAAATCAAATTAAAAATCAAACACATTTGGACTTTATTTAGGTACCCAAATTTGCTAAGTAAAGATCCTCTTCTCAAAATAAAAATGAAAACTCAAACACATTTGTACTTTATTTAGCATAACCAAATTTGCTAAGTAAAGATCCTATTTTCAAAACACAAAAATCAAACACATTTGGACTTTATTTGGCATACCCAAATTTGCTAAGTAAAGTCCTCATTTTCAAAAATAAAAACCAAAATGCATTTTGAACTTTATTTAGCATATCCAAATTTGATAAATAAAGATCTCATTTTCAAAAACATCAACACAAAAATCAAACAAATTTGGATTTTTTTATTTAGCATACCCAAATTTGCTAAGTAAAGATCCCATTTTCAAAACACAAAAACCAAACACACTTGGATTTTCATTTAGCATTCCCAAATTTGCTAGGTAAAGATCCCCTTTTCAAAATCAAAACAAAAACACATTTGAACTTTATTTAGCATACCCAAATTTTCTAAGTAAAGGTCCCATTTTCAAAAAAAAAAATGAAAACAAAAACATTTGAACTTTATTTAGCATACACAAATTTGCTAAGTAAAGATTCCATTTCTAAATTCACACATGATTCACATCATGGGCAAACAAGCAAAAAGAAAATTATTTTCAAACAACTTATTTAACATACCCAAAATTTCTAAATGAGTAGCCCCAAACAAAATCAATTGACCCTCTATTTAACATACTCGAATTTGTTAAATAAAGGATCCTCAAACAAAAAAAATCAAATCCAAAAATGAACCAATGGAAGCATCAAAAATCTCTTCAAAATATTTGAACATATTTTCAACATACATAAATTTGTTGAAAGTGGATTCTAAACTCAAAAACTCTTCTCTAATTCATTCAAAATCTCTCTCCTAAATTCAAAGAGCCCCACTTAACATATTCAAATTATTGAGTGTGGGTTCAAATTCTAAATCAAATTTAAAAAGTCAACAGAACACCAAAAATAGAAAATATGATTTGAGTTTTTTTTCCAACAATTGCAGAGTTCTTGTTCAGTGTCAGTCAGCTTTTTTTTCTCAAGTTTAGTATAGTGCAAATGGATGCTCAGAAGTATGTGTTCAGTTTGCCAGTCCGGATGGATTTAGCCTTGGATTGGGCCAGCCTCCCCCAAACTAATTTGCTCATCTGATTCACTTTGTCCAAGGATTCGAGGGGGCCAGGATCACTTGAAAGGGGCCACCCTCACAACTATCAACAGGAATGTGGTGACTGGGCAGAAGCTAGTCATCCATGTTGAGATACCTTCAGATTTTGAATTTCCCTCACTGAAGAGGAACACGGTGGAGATTCCTGTAATAGCCATAGCTCTAGTGCCCGTGCATTCAGTTGTTCCCATCACCGCCCCAGTATGGGCGAGTATCCACTCACTGGCTTCCTCTAAGGGGAAGGCTACCCTAGCTTCAGGGATAGTCTCCCTACCTTTGAGATAGGGTCTAGTTCCCGAACTACTCCACCTAGCAGAACTCAACACTGCAATAAGAGCCACAAGATCATGCCGCATCATGTGCGCATTGCCAAGGAGATGGAAGTAGTCTCTCACATTGTACTAGAGGAGTCACCCAGGTAGTTTCTCCTCTGATTAAACAGAACAAGTTCCATCCTCTTTTCAGACTTGATGGAGAGGAAGATGTTAGGAGATTTATAGTGTCACCTCCACCAGCATTTCATTATGAAGCACCTACCAGAGATAGGAGGAGGTCATGCCAGCCTCAGGATATTTCTATGCCAAGTTGGTGGGGCTTACGGATGGTCAAAGTCCAGTGCCCAGTTCAATCTATGATCGATTATTCCTAATAATGTGGGAAAGCATATCCATCAGGAGAGGGCTAGAGAGGCCTGTGTATCAGTTCATATTACTAGCAGAGAGAGGCGAAGGTATGTCAGGCAGTCAGTAGCCTCTGCCCTTATATATTTTCCTGACCGACGTGCTACCTGCATCAGTCACACTGATAGTATTCTATTGACTGGTACCACTCATCACAGGAGGGGAGCCCCTACACAAAGGGAGTCAGTGTTGCCTCCATCACACCTTTCCACTCCACGTCTACCATCGCCAGTGCAGGTTTCATCTTCTATAGTTCCATCTAAAGCCATGAAAGCAACATCAGGGGAAAAGAAAGCCCCAGGTGATCGCTACCAAGGAATCCCCCATCATCTACCCATGGTGAGGTTAAGCTCTCCTCACCTCCTACTTCGCCAGGTGAAGAGTGGCGACCTCGTAGCATCGTAGTTGTGCCATCACCACCACCACTTCAGCAGATCATGAATGTAGCAGTAGTAGAGGGAGAAGGAGGCAGTTATATTGTCTCTATGGCGATAGATCCCCCTAGGGGTAGCACTCCACCTGGAACAGTTGATAGCCATGAGCACATTTCTTTCAGTGAGCATAGCCCTCATAGGGTTGCTCTCTAATAGCAAGGGGGGTCAAATGTATCTCAGTTCATGAGCATGATCCCACCACTAAGCCGTGAGCATTTGTTCTTGCATAGTTGGATCGCTCCTTAGATGATATCGTAGCACAGTATTTTATTGAAAAGAAAGAAATCCTAAGGTATGCTTGGTCTAACCTCAAAGAGAGAAGGTTAACTTTGATCCCAATGAAGATGATTTATTGGAAGACTCAGCAGAGGTGCATATGGTTGATACCATAGGTTCACTCCTTCGGGATTAGCATAGTTCGAAAGGTGTTGCAGCCAAACAGGATGATACAACCCATTTGATCCAACACCTCCTTCAACAACTCAAACAAAAGGATGAGTAGATTGATAAGATAGGAAAGAGACTTGAAGATTTGTTAGTAGTAATTCTAGCACTTTATAATCAAGCCCCAACAGCACATCCTACCATTCTAGAGATTGGCCAGCCTGAGTTATTGCATGTCTTGGATTAACCCAAGAGTTCACCTCCAATAGAGCAGGGCAGCACTAGCTTGTATAGGAAGGTAGTGGACAATACCTCCATACAAAAAAAAGATATTGAACTCATGGTTGAATTAGAAGTGAGAAAAGTGCTGGAACAAGCCTGAGGTGGATCATCAATTCCAAAGGGTAGATCCTACCTAGAGGAATTCATGTTATCCAGTATCCTAAGAGCGTTGTGCCTCCTTCTTTTAAAAGCTTTGATAGCAGTGGGAACCCACGTCAGCATATAACACACTTTAGGGCTAGCTATTGCAATGCTGGTGGCAACGATGTGCTTTTATTCCATCTCTTTGTCAGCTGCCTAGTGGGTATATCTTTTGATTGGTATGCTGAACTCCCCAATGATTCAGTGAAGATTATTGCTGAGTTAGAGCAACTATTCATTAAGAGGTTTGCTAGAGCTCAGCAAAGGGTAATTGTGGGCGATCTCATTATGGCTCAACAACACCTTTGTGAGTCCGTCATTGATTATATTCTCAGATGGCATAACTTAAGCATAAAATGCGAACCACAATTGCCTGAACAACATGCTATTAAAATTCTATTAAAGAATATTCATGTCCCAGTTGCCTTCATGCTTAAGGTTTTACCATTAAGACATTTGAGTAGCTAATCAATAATGTGGTTAGCCTATAAGGAGAGGCCAAACAGTTACCTTTTCAAGATTAATCATCAAAGCCAAAGCCGCAGAAAGCCTATGAAAAGAAGCAAGGGGCAGTAGCAGCATTGGATAAGATGAAGCAACCGGCCACAGATTAGCATGAGAGACCTCAAGCTCTACAGCCTTTGCTTTTTCCTCCTTTAACACTACCTCAGGCATCTTATGGGCTACCATAGCAGCCTCCATGACCTTCATCGCCTCCTCCTCCTCACACACATACACGCATAACCCCCTGCATCTATCATCCACCTACTTTTTTTGGATTAATTAAACAAAACTTATTCATTTAAGAGAGAGATAGTTAAGAAAATTTTTAGGAACCTCTTAAAGAAACTTGATTTTCAACTACCCGAGCCTAGGAAGCCAGAGGAAGTGGGCAAGAGTAATGATCCTAACTTTTGCCCCTACCACCACTTGCTAGGCCATGTTTTAGAGGATTGCTTTACATTTAAGGACTAGCTTGAGCATAGCTACAAAATAGGCACTATAATTATCCCCAAGGAATATCTAGTGGAACAACATCCAATTCTGTTAGGTAATCCTTGGGTATACATGTGATCTCCTCAAAATAGAAGAAGGTTAGGATATCTCTTTATCACGAACCTCTAAAAGATTATTTCTAAATCAAGAAACTTTCTTTACAAGTGCCTGAGGAAACTCAAACCTCCAACATCAAGGAGGGTTCGCAAGTTTCCAAAGATAACTTAGGGAAAGTGGGAGCTCAGCAGCATCCCATACTTGCCTGGGATAGCCAAGTAAAGCAATCACCGATCGAGCCCAACCTCCATTCCACTGTTGTATTTACTACTTCATCCAGCATTTTTTACTTCAACAAGCTCTTCTTCTGGTAGACATCTTGTATCGACAGATGAGGGCATCAAATCCCTTACCCCACTTACTTTACTAGATTTCTACTATATACCTTCATTTAAATCCAAGAAATTAAGGAATAAAGCTATTTTGAATTACATCTGTGCCACTTCTGATGGGTTATCTTATTCTACTCTTTTAGAAAACTCTTTAAGTCTTAATAATTATAATAACTCTGATCATCCTCTTTCTGATTCAGAAATGGATATTGCTTCTCTAAATACTATGGGTTCACCTCTTAAGATAGACTTGGAATCATCTGATTCTGAGGGTCCTATAGGAGAAGCTATAGGTATACCTGATGAGCAGGTAGAACTTCCCACTAAACCATCTCATGAAGTCACTGAAGTCAATATTTGCGGTGGTAAAGTTCTACCTCCTAGGGTAGCACCTCAAGATAAGGGTAAACAAGTCATTGGTTTTAATGATCAAGAAGGCCCTTCACAGGATGCTCCATCCATGGATATGCTTATGGAAGATAAACCCAGAGTTCACTATAATGTCCTCGCTCAACTAAGAATGTTACTAGCTAAACTAAACATATATGATGCTATTATCTTATCTAATGAGATGAGGGAATCATTAATCAAGTCTCTTCTTGATCCAAAAATTTGCTTAGCTAAGCTGATCGCTGTTGGAGAGGAGGCACATTTTTCCATAGAAGCCCAAGGAGTCACATTCATCGATGAAGTCTTTCTAGGAGATATGGAGCACATCATCCCCTCTACATCACAGTGGACATGGGCAGATTTAGACTTGCTAGGGTGTTGGTCGATATAGGTGCATCGGTGAACATTATGAGCCTAAAAACTCTTACCTACTTAAGGACTGACATCTTTAAGCACCGAGAATATCGGATGATGTTGGGAGAATTCAATGAACAAGGCGAGAGGGTCTTTATGCTCCATAGTGTTACCTTTGAAAATAGGTGACTAGAAGACTGAAGCCAAGTTCTATATGATTGATTTGAATACATCATTCACTGCTTTACTCGGTAGGCCTTGGATACACCAGAACAAGATGGTTCCATCCTCTCTTGATCAGTGCATCAAGTTTTAAAGAGATGAAATTGAATACTATGTCAAAGGAGATGAAAAGCCATTATCAATTAAAGATGTCGAGATATATGATCATGCGTCCTACTATCTTTCTAAAAATTAAAATATCTAATCTCGTGAACTTGGCCAAAATTCAAATAAAAAAAAGAAAAAAAGAAAAAGAAAAAGAAAAGAAGAAAGAAGGTACAAATGAGCGAGAAAGAGACACCAAGGAAGAGGTAGAGCCGCATGTTACATTCCACCCACAGTTCGTTCCACCATATGGAAATATGGGTAGAATGACTTGACCTTCACCAGATAGAAGCAGAGGCAGATACAGAGGTAGTTCCAGAAGTGGAAGACCCCCTAGTTGGTGGCCAGCAAACTAGGGCCATGTTCTAGTTCATAGAAGTACCCCTATTATTCACATAGACTTAGAATCCAGCCTAGAGGATGAGTCTCATGTGATTAGCATACCATCCAACCCCTCTCAGCGGGTTTCATTGGAGGTGACACTCGAGCTAGACAGTGATGAAGATCATGCCTCCAAGAAAAGCATGAATGTATTCAAATAAGATTTATGTAAAACTATTAGACGACATTTGGGAACTATATATCTAACCTCACTTTCTTCTCAAAAAGTTGAAGGTTTAGTAGTTAAGGAAGCCCCTAGGTCTTTCATGAATGTCATGCCAAAGAGGTTCCGATTGGGATCATCATCCTCAACTCTAGAAGTAAATGTAAAACTTAAGGATGATTCATATAAAGATTTAATGGAATTATGTTTTGATTGGTACTCGCCTTATGTTCATAATCTTGTAAAGAAAGATTTGATTCCTTATACATGGTCCAGGCACAAGTTGGAGTATTTTGAGAAGCTATGGGACAACAAAGGCAGGGATGCAAAATCAAGACCAGGACTAGGATTCAGTATAGTGGGTCCAGTCGATGATGATGATTACTGCTTAGTTGTCACCAATCATCTGGAGTCTGATAGGTTCTTCTTAAACAATAATAACTCTTATCAGGATGTGAGTTTAGAAACTTTAGATGATCCTACTGATCTTCAAAGCAAAGATGCACCTCCAAAATTTGAAGAGGAAATCCATTCAACCATTTACAAGCTCAAAGAAATCAACCTCAAGACAGAAGAAGATCCATCCCCACATACATCAATTCTCTACTGAATGAAGAAGAAGCTAATGACTTAGTTACGCTATTGATGGTGTTTAAGGATTGCTTTGCATGGAGCTATGAAGAGATGCCCATATTATCTCTTGGGGTAGCAATCCACAAACTAGTAATAGACCCTAATGCTAACCCTATCAAGCAAGCTCCTAGATGCATGCGATTAGAAATTGAATAACAGGTCATTTCTGAAGTCAAGAAATTGATCGATCTTGGCATTATCATGAAAGAAAAATACCCTACCTGGTTATCTAGTGTCATACCAATTAAGAAAAAGAATGGCCAAATTCATATATGTGTCAATTTTAGGGACTTAAACAAGGCATGTCCTAAGGATGAATTTTCACTTCATATACCTGAATTAATGATGGACATTGCCTCATCTTATACAATTTTCTCCATTATTGATGGGTCATCCAGCTATAACCAAATTAAGATGGCTCCAGAGGATGAAAGAAATACTACTTTTTGAACCCCAATCAGATTCTATTATTATAAGGTCATGCCTTTCGGCCTTAAAAATGAATTTCCACAAACCAACAGGCCATGACTCAGATCTTCAACGAACTCATTCATCATCAAGTTGAATGCTATGTTAAAGATCTAGTAGTCAAAAGCAAAGAAAAAGAAGACCATCTCTTTGACATGAGAGTAATTGTCAAACGGTTATGATAATACAACCTTAAAATGAAGCCCCTGAAGTGTGCATTCGGAGTAGCTTCGGGGAAGTTCCTTGGGTTTATTGTTCGACATCGAGGAATAGATATAGACCCAAAAAAGATCAAAGCTATCTTAAAAATGACACCCCCTAAAAATTTAACTAAACTCAGATCTTTCCAAGAGTGATTAGCATATCTAAGATTCTTTATCTCCAATCTGTCAAGAAGATGCAAGCCATTTCCAGCACTTGTCAAAAAAGATGACAACTGTCAGCATGCTTTTGAAGACATCAAATAGTATTTGGTGAAGCCGCCAGTTCTAGCAGCCCCTATCCCGGGCAAGCCACTTATCCTCTACACCGCTACGTTAGACGACTCCCTTGGTGCTTTGTTGGCCCAAACCAATGACGAACGGAAGGAGAATGCTCTCTACTACCTTAGCCATCGTTTGATCCCAGCTAAAGCAAACTACCCACCTATTGAGAAACATTATCTAGCTTTAATCTTTGCATCCCAAAAGTTACAACATTATATGCTTTCTCACAAGGTGAACTTGATTTCAAGAATCAATCGACTGCAGTATTACATGACAAAGCTGACGTTATCCGGATGGTTGGCTCGTTGGTCCATGATTATCTCTCAGTTTGAAACCACATTCATACCCCTCCATGTGGTGAAAGGACAAGCACTAGCATATTTTTTAGCAGCACACCCACTTCATGCTAATTCTTCGCTTAGTGATGATCTCCCCGATGAACAAATCATGAATTTAGGGGACACTAGCATTCGTCATTGGGAGATATATTTTGATGGTGCAGCTTCCTTTCAAAAAGGAGAGGAACCACGTTCTACTCTTCCAGGAAAGGTAATGGTAGGAATTGTTCTCTTAACTCCAGACCGCGATATGATGAGATTCTCATACTATTTTTTCAATCCATGCACCAACAATGAAGCCGAGTATGAGGCTTTGATTGCCGGTCTAGAGTTAGCTATTATAGTGTGTGTCAAAAGCATCAATATTTATGGGGATTCTTTGCTGGTCATCAACCAAATTGCTAGGACCTATAAGGTTCTAAAACCTAAGCTTCATTACTACCATGAGTACACCATGAAGTTGTTGGCCCAAATACCTGAGGTCACCATCTACAAGGTCCCTCGAGGAGAGAATGCAGTAGCAGATGCTTTGGCCAAACTCGTTAAGGAATTGGCATGTCCAGAAGATGAGTCCATTCCAATAAGGATCCAAAATTGATAAGTCTTATCCCTTATTGATGCTGAACTCATCGAGAGATTCTCTCTTGAAGGGAAAGTTTTCATTGCCAATAAAGATGAGGAGCATGATTGGAGGCAACCATTCATAGATTACTTGAACACAAGAAAACTTCCTCAAGAGAAATCACAAGCCCATCAGATGAAGCAAAGAGCTCTCTCCTATGCTCTCGTGGATGGCACCTTGTACTGACGATCTTTTGATCAAATGTGGTTACACTATTTAAACAAACACGAAGCCCATAAGATCATGATCGAGGTACATTCAGGTCTATGTAGAGTGCATCAATTCAATCCGAAGATGAAAGCCAAGATCAAAAGACTAGGATACTACTAGCCTTCGATGATTACAGACTACATGGATATAGCTAGGAGATGCCATCAGTGTCAGGTACACGGTGTGGTCCTATATCAACCACCCAACATTCTACATCCTACATTGGCCTCATGGACATTTGAGTGTTGGGGTACCTACATAGTGGGTCAGATTGATCCTCCTTCTTTTAAGGGTCACTGATTCATCTTAACTACCACCGACTACTTTTCCAAGTGGGCGGAGGCAATCCCACTTAGAGAGCTCACAACTCGATGTGCTTTTGGAATCATATCATATAGGTTGCCTGAATTATATCTTATAATGGTACTACATTCAAGAGCACCAAAATCAACAGCTTCGCCAGAAGACATAATATAGATTGTAGATACTCCACCATCTACTATCCCAGGGAAAATGGCCTAGCAGAAGCATTCAACAAAACTCCCATCTAGATACTAAAGAAGACACTCGACGACAATAAATGATAGTGGCATAAGCAGCTAGTTGAGGCTTGTGGGTATACCGCACCACATACAAAACTCCAACCAACTCTACCCCGTTCTCCTTAGTGTATGGGTCTGAAGTCGTTCTACCATTAGAAGTGCAACTTCCATCACTAAGGATAGCAATGGGTAGTAAAATCACTATAGAGCAGAATGCCATGTTGTGGTTAGAAGAGCTCAAAGGTTTGATGGAGAGACGCCTATAGGCATGCCAGAACCTCGAGTTATACAAAGCCAAGATGATTCAAGCTCACAACAAGCTAATCCGCCCTGGTGCTTTTCAAGTAGGAGAGCTTGTTTTAATTCAAAGGAGACTAATTATTGCCCGTTGAAAGATGGGAGGCAAGTTTTAACCCACTTGGGAAAGCCCTTTTGTCATAGAGAAGGCCTACCAAGGAGGATCTTATCAACTTGTTGATTGTAAAGGGGAACACCCGATGCTTCTAATCAATAGGTTCTATTTGAAGAAATATTACCCATACAATCATGTTTGAAAATAATTATCTTTAAAAACTCTATTCCAATTAATCAAAATATTCTCTTCATTTGAAGTATTATTTGCGAATCGGCCACGGCGTGTTTAGGGTAGCTGTAAGAGAACCCAAGAGGCATCATATCCTTCTTTCACAACACAAACACAAATTAAAAAATGATTCTGTATCGTTACTAGAATAGGTGTAAGAGAACCCGAGAGGCATCCTATTTCGACTAGCACAGTTAAGTTAGGTGTGAGAAAACCCAAGCGACATCCTTTCTTGGTGGAATCACAACTACCATTCATGGCACCATTTCATCATCTTTTAAGCGTGTTTTAGGATAGGTTCAAGAAAACCCAAGTGGCATCTTGTCCTCTTCAAAACAAACACAAACACATATCTTTTGTCTCAGGCTATTTTGATGCAAGAGCAAGCCCCATATAACACACACTCATTAGCTGCTCTAGGTTGGGTCGACATGCTACATGTTGACCTCACTTTTGGAGTGAGCTTTCAACTTCTTCATCTTAAACATAGGACTCCTTTAGTCACAAAGAGTTCCTTAGTCTTAAGACACTTCTAGGGATTAGATGAACACTTAACCTAACCTTAGAGACTTAGAAGAGTTAGTTGTAAGAATAGGTTATGCCTTAGGGGTATTAGGAGGACTTTCCTACCCTTTAGCTTGAACCCAATCCTTTCTTCCTTTCTTCAAATCAATTCCAAATCAAATCATAAATCAATTACAAAATCCAAATCATAAATCAATTTCAATCAAACAATTGAAACCCATGATTGAATCCAAATCCAAAATCCTTCTTAAGCCCTTTTGATTTCATCTTACGGACTTAGCTCAAATCAAATCCAAATCACACCAAACTCAAAAGATTTCTTGTAACCCGTTTATATTCTCATTTATATTCACAAATATAAATGAAATATAAATTCAAATAACCAAAACTAAATTCAAAACTCAAATCCAAGTTAAATCCAACTTATACTCTTTTAAGTCAAATCCTTGAACTTAGCCAAATCATTCTCAAATCAATCCAAACCTTTGGCTTTGCTCTTCAAACAATCATTCCTTCAATCACATGCCCAAATATAAAAATGAACTACAATCATCAAACTAAAATAAAACTATCCCAAATCAAACCCATGTTCATCCTTTGAACTTGAAATTATCAAATGAATTAAAACCCATTTGACTCCAAATCACTTGCAATTGGATTTATATTTCAATCATAAGTCCATATGTGAGTTCAACCAAACTTGAATCAAGCTTTGATCAAGCCAATTGACCCACTTAGGTTCACTTCACCAAAAGTGACCTAAAGCACCTTTTTGAGCCAAATTCTAATCCAACCAAAATTTGATTTAACTAAGCTCATCTAAGCCTCACATTATGAGCAACAATTATCCTAGGATGATCAATCACTCAAATTGGGTCAAACTAAGTGAATCCTAGCCTTTGACCAAGTCAACACTTAGGACAAATGAAACCTAAACGAGCCAAAATCCACCATACACTAAATTGATTGGAACCATTGATCTAAACAAATTCATGATCAATGATTGAACTTGACCAAGCCATCAATTGAGCCAAACCAAGCCTAATTGGCCACTTGACCTAAGTTGACCAAAGTTGACCTAAAAGTCAAAATGGGTCAAATCTTGATCTAAGCCAAATTGATTATAACCAATGGGTCAAATTCATTCCAAATCACTTGTTAAACTTGACCAAAGCTTCAATTGGTCAACTAGACCCAACTAGCCCAATTGACCATGAACCCAACTTGACCTAGAAGGTCAAATCAACTTAAAATCAAGCTAATCCAAAATTAATTGAAACCAAAGCTTACAAAATATTTCAAATGATCAACCAAGCCTAAACCAACCCATGACCTAACCTAATTGGGTTAAATTGGTCAACCCATTTGACCTAAATGAACCTAAATGAACCAAAACCAAATCTAAACCAAATTGAACCAAACCAATGATACCCTAGGCCCCAAATGATTGAACATGATTTAACCCATGGTTTGACTAATTTGACCTATTGGTCAACTAACCAATTTGACCCAACTTGACCTAAATGGGTCAAATTGAACCAATTCAAACCAAATGAACTCCAAATCACATGAAATTTGGCCCAACCCACTTTTAAAACATTTCAAATCTGCCCAAATCAAAATCATGGCCAAATGACCACTTTACCCCTAAGTCAAAGGGCATCCTATGACCAAATTCACTTGGAATTTGGTCATATTCTTTCTCAAGGCCACTTGGCATCCTCCTAGTGGCCACTTGGACATCAAGGAGGGTGGTGAACGTGACCCAATCACCGTAGGTCAGCCATGACCCAACCCAAGGCCAAACCGACCCCTCCAATGGGAATTGAGCACTTGAAATCACATATGCACTCACCTAGCACATGGGCACTCATTCTCCTTCCGTCCACTACCTAAAATGAATCACGTGGAGTGCCTAACAGCCTAAACCAAGTAGTCAATCTCCTCCATTGATCAAAAATAGAAAAGTTAGTTCGATCATCCGATCGAGGGAGTGGGAGATATACTCCCCCTCATTCCCACTCAAACCACACATACTGAATGCGATTGAGCTCTAAGAATCAAAAGCAAGCTTCTCTAAGCCTTGGAAAGCATTCCTAGCTCCCCCCATTTTCTCCTTCTCGATTTTCTTCAAATGAAATAGGGGAGGACAATCTAAATTCCAACTCACTCAAGTCTCCAATAAATCCAAATTACTCTTGCAAGCATCATCAAGGGACCTAGTCAAGCTCACTTAAGTTCTTTCCCAAGCCACCAAACCACAGGAAGGAGGACTTCGATCAAAGCCGATTATGATTGAAGGGGAGCTTGGTCAACCGAGCCATCCACTTCAAATCAAAGCTTGATACCTTGAAAAGGGCTTCATCCCTACTAGACGAAGCTACCTCATCCATTGGAAGCACCAGTGATAGCCTCCGATGAGGTTTTGCTCAAAACTGATCCTAAGTTAAAAATAGCTTGGTCCTTTTTGAAGGGAATCATAATCCCATTAGGTCTTAGCCATTGGATTCATTACTTTTGCTTCCCCGAAGGTGTGGGGTGAGTTTGAACTCCATCCAAGCTCAGGTGAGCTCAAATCGAGCAACGATCGATGGATGACATCTATCTCTCACTGCTCGGGAGAAGATAGATCACATACCGTCTATTCCAAGTGATTGGAATGGATGGTTGCGATTTAATCACGTTAGATCTCCCTTGAATTTAATCCTAAACCATAGGATTAATCGTAGTCGTCCGATCTTAGATCAGATGGCTAGTAGAGAAAACACATTTGCCGCCAGTTGACTCGGCAGTGGATGTGACAACATAAATAACCTATCCTATCACGCGACGTGAAAAGCGCATTGTGTTAGCGCGTTGTGTCAGCCGCCACGTGGCCCAATGGAATTAAGGGATTAATTAGGCTTAATTAATCCAATTTTAATCATGGAACTTCCAAAATTTATAACTAATTATATAAAAATCCAAAAAATATAAACTCAAATTCATTATAAAGATAATTCAGTGAGGAATAATATAAAATTAAGTTTAATTAATTTTGAATAGTAACCTTCACTCAATTTGGGTTTTATTGGAAATATAATTAGGCTAATTACTCTTTAATTACTTTTGTAATTAATTCTAAACTTCTTAAGGTTGATTAGTGGGATGACCTCTGCCTCCCATGATTTTCTTGGAATTTATTATTGGATTAATTAGGGGAATTACTTAGTTCATCCTTAATCCCTCTCTTAACTAAATAAATGATTAATTAGCCTATTAAATGGTGATAAATTCAATAACCAAGCTTGTTAATCATCTTGAAATAGTGAATGGACTTAGGGAATGAGAATAGGATTTCTTTTCCAATCTTTTCCCTTAAGTTTATTTCATTTGGATAAAGACTTAATTAATTTGCAAATTGAATAATGATTTAATCACTCCATTAAATGGCTTAATTAAGAAAACTTAAAGCCAAATTATTCCATAACTTAATCACTTAATCTTGGGTAGATTCTTAGGTGTTAAATAACCTAAGAAACTTCAAAGGAAATCATAATCAAACTACATGGGTAGGATGGTTATGAAAGTACATAATTAAACCCATTAGCTTAATTAATCAATAATTGTGCACCAATTGCATTAGGGCCCTTTATTTCTTAGGTGCATTGCTGATTTAAATTCCATATGGTTGCATATCATATGTTGGCTCATAATTATTTGTTTAATTATGTTAAAGTGGTGTAGGTAAGGGGTAATTAATAGATTTAATTCACACCTTAACCTAAACCAAACATAAAATCAACGAAATTGTTCAAAAAATTTAACAAAACCAATTCACACATGGGGGAAATGGGTTAGGATCACCAACTCATTTCACATTTTCTAAGTCAAATCAAATCCAAAAATAAAAATTTTCTTAAAGAATTTTGATTGATTTTAAATGATCTTATTCTATAGGATCATCCTTAGGAGTTAATTATAGTGAATGAAATCATATTTTTACATTTCTTTATTTCTTTTTAAGCATGTTAAATATTGTTTGTCATATGAAATCATGCATTCATTTCTTTTAAAAAATCAATTAAATAAAATATTTCCTTTTAGGCCAAATTGCATGTGTTGGCTAAAATTAAGAATATTAGTGGCTATTATCACTATTAAACCAGAAAAATTATTTCAAAACCTATAAATCAAAGATTATGAATGAAGTGATGCTACTTGTAAATACTTATAAACTTGCATGTGATTATAGCTTAAGATGTATTTTATGTTGTTTTCTTCTCTTCCCTTAACATAGATTTGAATAGGATTTGCAAAGTGTATAGTTCATTTAAAAAGAACACAAAACTTGCTTAAATCTATTCCTATACACTTCTATGTTATGACTTAAGAAGAATCCTTACATTTACATATGTAAATTATACAACCAAATAAAACATAAAAATATTTTGCATGATTCTTCATCCATTTATTTCTTTATGTACATTTACAGATATTTAAGAAAAGTGGTATATTAGTCTGGACATCCTAGAGCTACGAGGCTTTAGGTAGCCCCAAGTAGGTCTTGTACCTTATGCCCAGGTGTAGAAAATAATGACGGCGTACTCACTTATGTCTTTTATACATGTGGATGTGCATTATGTTAATAGATGAAGAATCCCCCTTTTTCTACATAATAAAAACATGCATCATGGAATATCCAAATTTTGAAATCATATCTCTTAGCATTCATCATCAAAGTGTGTTAAACTTTGCATTGCATGTATAGGTATGCTTAGGATTTATTCATATGCATGATATACATGGTGGAAAGAAATAAAGGTTTGTGTGTCATGTGATAGTAATTCACCTTAATTAATCCTAAGATGCCTTTCTTATTCAATAAGGCTATTTAGAGCAAATCTAAACTTAAGGTTAATTAAAACACATAATAAAATATTCATTAAAAATAAAAATCATTAATGAATCTACCTTAGAAATTACTTAAGGTAGGGATGAAAGAGAAGTTCCCTTCTCTTTTCTTCTCTTTACAACATTTAGTAACTAAGTGTAGGATCATTCAAATCAAACCAAATTACCAACTAAAATTGACATATCAACTAAATCACTTTAACTAAAACCACCCTCTAAATTGAACCTTTCACACTTAAAATATTCTAACCTTAAAGCCTAGCTAAGACATGCCACATAAGCCTTAAATGGCACACACATTAGGCTAAGTCACCATTTCTAGCTCTATGTTAGGGCAATGCATGGTTTGATACCTGATTTTATTTTGTGATGTAATTTTTTTAGACTAGATGTTAGGGTGTATGTGCGTAGAATGGATGATAGGCCGATATTAGCCTAATTATGTCTTCTATAGGAGATTATGTTTATGGAGCGCTGTAATAAAAAATATAAATGCTTTCGCTGTGCAGGTTTCTTATACCCCTAAGCATGATCCAAAACTAGGGTAGGTGGACTTGGTTACCCATGTGTGGGGTGCTAAGTTTAAATTATTTATATAACTTCTTGGGTTATGTGATATGTTTATCTAATCTCTATTTTGCAAGTTTTGTTAGATTTATCTTTCCCATTTGAATATAAATTTTGTAATTAAGATTTGGAATGAATGTTATGGAGGAATTAGGATGAACATTGGTTATAAGACCATGTCTAATGTACCATGTGAAGCCTTGGAGCAAACTACATCCCAAGTCAAAATGAAGAAAGAAACAAATGAGGAAAGAAAGAAATGAAGAAGGGAAGAAATGAAGAATGAAGACCCCCATAACATGAATTCCTTTTTTATTATAATTATTCATTTGTAATTCAGGTTGTAGGCTACCCACTTTGCTTTTTGGGTTTGTGTGGTGGAGTCTGACCACATCAGCCTCTTATTCTTTTACGCTAGTTTTTTAAAATTATTTGATGTTTGTTTAGCTTGTGCATTAGAAATCACATAGTTTTTCTAGTTTCTTAATTGCTTGATGGTTGTTGAATGGCCTGGATGCGATTAGGCTCTTAAGAAAAATAAATTTTCTATCCAATTAATCAATTCAAAGTTAAATTAAATAACTCATAACTTCACATAAAGTCTAGGACATAAATCAAGCTAATAAAAGATTAAGCAACCCCTCAGCTGGATGTTGTATGTCTCACATCATGCATAAAAATATATTGCTTCACTCTTGCTAATGGAGGGCTTCCACCTTTGCTAGAGAAAATGGCTTGACCTGTGAGAGCCATGGTTCTTTCTGATTTTGGCCCATAATTAATATTCTCATGCATTAGGCATATGAAATCCCATAGCCTGCGTCAAATAGAAATGCCCAAAAATAAAAATAAAACTTAAGAAAATTTACATTAGATTAAGTCATTATTCATACCCTTCATGTTCTAGTCTCTTAGGGAGTGTGTTTAAGGATTTTGTCTCATTTCTAAATAAACAACAGCCTAGCTATCTTGTAAAGAATAAGACTTACCTACATGTATTTAAAATCGTAGGAGGAGTTAGTTGGTGACCACCCGAGGTGGTTGTAAGTCCAATAGTCGGGTGGTTTATCCTCTCTTATGGAGGTAAACCATCTACCCATTTTTATCTTAGGTTTAGGTCATGCCTTAGCCCTCACCAAAAGCTCCCTAGATTTAGGTTTTGTAGTTACTATTTTTATTTATGGGCTGCAGGCATAAATCCTCACCTCTTAGGCATTTCCATGATCTTGTGTTGTGGAATTATAAGCCCTAAATTTCTAGTAAAAATTTAACTCAAACAATTAACTTTCATGAAATTTGAAAAATATAAAGCCCAACCACAAGATAGTTTGAAATGCTCACTAGGTTTTCTAGTATCATGAGCATCCCCTATTCATCCCCCTTTGGTTTTGATAATAACTTCCTCCTTTTGATCAATCCCACTTGATCTTTCAAAAATAACCAATTTGTTGATAGTCCTATATTTAAAATATTTGGAGACAATGATCATTTATCTTAATTGAGAGTATTCTTAAGAAATCTCATTTCTTAAGATGTAATTAACTATGGGGGCTTGCCTCCATAGAGAACATAACGAATCCAATTTAAAATAAACTGTACTTTACTTTTCCATGTAAAGTAGGGGAAAGATCTCTGGTACATTCGAAGACCCATTGTCCTTAGGAGTCCTCATTAGGTGATTAGGTCCATTATAAGATGGTGACTTCTGTCTTTTGAGATAGTACATCATTCCTCAATGTCATACCCGATCACTCAAATGAGTACATTTGTGAATCTATGTGATGTCCCAACAACTATATTTTCATTTACCAAAAATGGAAGATAAAAAACTACACCATACTACCTTGCTAGTGTGTCACCCTGGTGATCATTTGTCTAGCGGATGTGAGTCCCCGCGCTTTCTTTCTGACTTGACCATTGCAAATCGATGAGCACCTTGTTAGTTTGGTAGGCCTCACTATGCAGCAGTAAGCTACCTCATGTTGACTTTGTTTAAGAAGATGTAAGCCTACATGCTTTCTTCATGAACTAGCAATCATGCACTGACTAGGTCAAGTATATTTGAGGTTTAGGATATGTCCCCCAGCAAGTCTTTTCCTCTCGACTACTTTGAGTTGATATAAGTCCCCTAGTAGCATTCACGCAATAGTCTCCCTAGGTCAAATATCATCTGTCGAGCCAAAGACTATCTGGCAATTAGAGACCTGAAGATGTGAGTCCCAATGCTTTCTGATTGCAAACCGATGGGTACTTTGGGTTGGTTGAGGTTCGCTATGTCGACAAGAACTCACTGATACACCACTTGGCGTGTGAGTCCTCACACTTTCTCCTTGAGTTGGGCCATCGAATGCTTATAGGCTTTCTTCTTCAAAGTTTTTTGGATAAAGCCCTAAGTGGTCCCTTCCCTGCGGGCATTCTACTTGGATCACGTCCTTAGCAACCCCATTTAAACACTACCCAGGTTACTTTTAGATTGGACAGTCCTCTTTTCCTAATAGCTGCCCATGTGGTTGGAGAATTTGTTCAGCAGATGCACAAATTCTCTCTTGGTTCAGTAAATTTGAGATAGGTTTAAGCTGATATAAACTCATTCTCAGTATGAACTCTCACAAACCAACATGGTCCATGATAAATAAACAAATAAAATAAATAAATTTATTTTCTTGTGGATTAGGAATTAAAGTCCCCAGATGCCCTTTCCCAAGCAAAGATCCTATCTTTAGGGAAATGTCAGCAAAACTCTCAATAAGAATTGCCTAATTACACTTGTGTTGAGATAAGTCTCACACTCTCTCTCAGAAGTTTAGGTTAGTTCAACTGTTTTGCAAACAAAGTTGCCCGTGTCATTTCTCTAAAGATATAAGCTACACATTCTTTCTAGCATGACTACCTAAATGATGACACCTAGTCGAGTTGGCATGTTACCTTGCTAATGTGTCACCCCATTTATCTTTTATTCAAGAAAGATCTGAGTCCCCATGCTTTCTTCCCTGAATTGGATGCTATAAACCAAAAGGCACCCCTTTAGTTAGATAGTTCTCCCCTCGGCCAGGAAGTTACTCCCTTTGGATTTATAAAATTGAGGTAGGTCAAGGCCCAATGCTAATCAGCCAAGGATCCATCAAACATAATTAAAAAATGAAATTAATTGTGACTATCTTTGAGCTGATTTAAGTCCCCCAGCAGCATTCACTCAGTAGTCAGCCTAAAGTTGGGTTCGATCCATTACCTCGCCAATAAATCACCCCAGTGACTGGTCCCTACTTTGGAGGATGTAAGTCTACTACACTTTTTTCCTAGTACATCAACTGAACACCTAAAGGCACCCCTTTGGTTGGATAGTTCTTCCCTTGGCCGAGAAGCAACTCCCTTTGGATTGGTAAATCTGAGGTAGACCAAGGCCAATATGGCCCCTACTCAGTGCAGTCCATCGTAAACCAATAGGATCCATCAAACACAATTAAAAAATGAAATTAATTATGACTTTTTTGAGCTGATTTTAGTCCCCCAATAGCATTCACTCAGTAGTCAGCCTAAGGTTGGGTTCAATCCATTGCCTTACTAATAGACCACCCCAGCGACTGGTCCTTACTTTAGAGGATGTAAGTCTATTATGCTTTCTTCCTGGTACAGCTACTGCACACTGAAAGGCACCCCTTTGGTTGGATAGCCTTGCCATGTGGTTGGTAGACTACCCCTTTAGACTAGTGAATCTAAAGTAGGCCAAGGCCGACATGAGCCCTACTCAGTGCAGTCCATCACAAATCAATGGGATCTATCAAATACAATTATAAAAATTAAATAAATCTTGACTATTTTTGAGTCGATTAAGCCTAGACATTCACCGATGACAAGGTTGGGTTCGATTCATTGCCTCATCAACAGATCACCATAGCGACTGGTCCTTACTTTGGAGGATGTAAGTCTACTACGTTTACTTCCTAATATAGACACTGCACACCGAAAGGCAACCCTTTGTGGGATAGCCTTTCCATGTGGTTGGTAGACTACCCCTTTGGATGGGTGAATCTAAAGTTGACCAAGGCTAACATGGCCCCTGCAAACCAACAGGATCCATCAAATATAATTAAAAAAAAATGAAATTATTCATGACTATTTTTGAGCTAGTTGAAGCCCCCCAGCGGCATTCACTCAGTAGTCAGCCTAAAGTTGGGTTCGATTCGTTGTGTCACCAACAGATCACTCTAGTGATTGATCCCTACTTTGGAGGATGTAAGTCTACTATGCTTCTTTCTAGTATACTGCTACATACCGAAAGGCAATCCCTTTGGTTGGATAGTCTTACTAGGTGGTTGGTAGACTACCCCTTTGGACTAGTAAATCTAAAGTAGACCAAGGCCAATATGGCCCCTACTCAGTGTGGTCCATCGCAAACCGATAGTGTCCATCTTAAAATTCAAAATTTTAAAATCTGAAACAAAATCAACCAACCTCCCTAATGGAGTCAAATTAAATAATCAAATCAATCAGCTTCTCCTCAGCGAGATATAAAATCAACCAACCTCCCCTAGTGGAGTCAAATTAAACAAGTCAAATCAATTAGCTTCTCCTCAGTGAGATGTAAATCTTTCTGATCTCCCTAATGGAGTCAGTTCAATCAAACCCAAACCTGTTCCCCTAGTGGAAGGTTCACATCTTTTATCCCCTAGTGGATTCCAAATTCTAATCCCCCAGTGAATTTCACAACCTCTCATCCCTAGTGGATCACTTGAGCCTTTTCTCGTAGTGGAAGGTTCACATACTCAATCCCTAGTGGATTCCCCCTTCCCTCTCTTATATTTTTGACATAAGTAGAGCCGCATTGCATTAAGCTCTTGATTCCTTCTAAACCTTGGGTTCAAGAGTTGATCATTTATGTTAGTGCTTGTGATCATTTGAACGTTGTTGATCATCTCGATCAACACCAATACTTACGGTGTGCCTTGTTAGTCACACCATAGCTATTGGGCACCCTTTGTTGACCTCACTTTTGAAGTGAGCTTTCAACTTCTTCCTCTTAGACATAGAACTCATCTAGACACTGAGAGTTCTTTAGTCTTAAGACACTTCTAGTGATTAGGTGAAAACTTAACCTAACCCTAGAGACTTAGAAGATTTAGCCATAGCAATAGATTATGCCTTAGGGGTACTAAGAGGACTTACCTACCCTATAACTTTAAGCCAATCCTTGCTTCCTTCTTTCAAGCCAAACCTCAAAATCAAATCTTAAATCAATTCCAACTCAATTAATTTTCTCAAATCTTAAATCAAATCCAAAAAAACCTTTTCTAAGCCCTTTAATTTCATCTTATGGACTTAGCTCAAATCAAATCTTAAATCAAATCCAACTCAATTAATTTTCTCAAATCATAAATCAATTCCAAAATCCAAATCATGAATCAATTTCAAATCAAAATGATTGAAACCCATGTTTGAACTCAAATCCCAAAAACTTTCCTAAGACCTTTGATTCCATCTTATGGACTTACCTCAAATGAAATCCAAATCACTCTAAACTCAAAAGATTTTCTCATAAGCCATTTATATTCTCATTTATATCCACAATTATAAATGGAATATAAATTCAAATAACCAAAACTAAATTTAAAACTCAAATCCAAATCCAACTTAAATCCAGCTTATACACTCTCAAGTCAAATCCTTGAACTTAGCCAAATTATCCTCAAATCAATCCAAACCCTTGGATTCTCTCTTCAAAAAATCATCCTTCAATCACATCCCCAAGTATAAACATAAACTTCAATCATCAAACAAAAATAAAACTAACCTAAATCAAACCCATGTTCATCCTTTGAACTTGAAATTGTCAAATGAACCAAAACCCATTTGACTCCAAATCACCTGCAATTAGATTTATATTTCAATCATTAGTCTATATGTGAGTTCAACCTAACTTAAATCAAGCCTTGATCAAGCCAATTAACCTATTTAGGCTCACTTGACCCAAATTGGATTGAACTAAGCCCCTCTAAACCTCACATTATGAGAAACAATCATCTTACGATGATCATTCACTGAAATTAGATCAAACCAAGTCAAATCTATCCTTTGACCAAGTCAATATTTAACCCAAATGAAATCTAAACTAGTCAAAATCAACTATATGCCAAATTGATTGAAACCATTGATCTTAGGCAATCCATAATCAATGATTAGACTTGACCAAGCCATCAATTGAGCCAAACCAAGCCTAATTGGCCACTTGACCCAAGTTGACCCAAATTGACCTAAAAAGTCAAAATGGGTCAAATATTGATCTAAACAAAATTGATTCCAACCAATGGGTCAAATTCATTCTAAATCACTTGTTGAACTTGACCAAAGCTTTGATTGGCCAACTAGACCCAACCTAACCCAATTGACCATGAACCCAACTTGACCTAAAAGGTTAAATCAACTTGAAATCAAACCAAACCAAAATTGATTGAAACCAAAGCTTACAATACATTTCAAATGCTCAACCAAGCCCAAACCAACCCATGACCTAACCCAATTGGGTCAAATGGGTCAAATTGGTCAACTTGACCCATCTGAACTAATTGAACCTAAATGAACCAAAACCAAATATAAACTAAATTGAACCAAGCCAATGATACCCACAGGCTCCAAATGATCATTTGAACTTGACTTGACCCATGATTTGACCCAATTTGACTAATTGGTCAACCTACCCAATTTGACCCAAGTTGACCTAAATGGGTCAAATTGAATCAATTCAAATCAAATGAACTCCAAATCACTTGAAATTTGTCCCAACCCATTTTTGAATCATTTCAAATCTGCCCAAATTAAAATCATGGCCAAATAGCCATTTTACTTATAGGTCAAAGGGTATCTTATGACCAAATTCATTTAGAATTTGGTCATTCCTTTCTCTAGGTCACTTGGCATCTTCCTAGCACATTGGCACCAAGGGAGATGGTGAACATGACCTAATGGCCTTTGGTTGGCCATGACCCAACCCAAGGCCAAATTGACCCCTCCAATGGGAATTGAGCACTTGGATCACCCAATGCACTCACTTAGCACATGGGCACTCACTGTCCTCCACTCCTCTACCTAAAAAGACTCACATGGGATGCTAAACAACCAAAACTGATCAATCAATCTCTTCCTTTGATCAAAAATGATAAAATTGTTCTTCACCATTCAAACCAAGGAGGGGGAGATATACTTCCCCTCATTATCACTTAAACCATAAGCACTGAATTCGAAAAAGCTCTAGGAATCGAAACCAAGCATCCCTAAGCTTCCCAAAGCCATTTCCAAGCTCCCTTGATTTCTCCTTCTCGGTTTTGCCCAAAGCTAAAATAGGGGAGGTCAATCCAAAGTCAAACTCATTCAATTCTCCATCAAAACCAAATTAACCTCACAAGCACCATCAAGGGACTTCGTTGAGCTCAATCACATTATTTCCCAAGTCACCAAGCCATAAGAAGGAGGACCTTGATCAACGTTGATCGCCATTGAAGGGGAGCTTGGTCAACTTAGCCATCCACTTCAAATCAAGACTTGATACCTTTAATAGGTCTTTATCTCTACTAGTCACAGCTTCCTTCTCCATTGGAAGTGCCAGAGATAGCCTCCGGTGAGGTATGCCATTGAAAGCATAGCCATAGAAAAAATTGCTTGGTCCTTTTTGAAGGAAAGTGTTATCCCTTGAGGTCTCAACCATTGGGTACATTGCTTGTGCTTCCATGAAGGAGTGGGGTGAGTTTGAATTCCATCTGAGCTTGGGTGAGCTCAGATCGAGCGACGATCGATGGACGGCATCCGTCTCTCACCGTTCAGAAGGAGATAGAACACACAGCTTCTATTCCACGTGATTGGAATGGATGATTGTGATTAAATCATGATAGATCCCTCTTTGATTTAAGCCTAAACCATGGGATTAATCTCGGTCATCCAATCTGAGATCGGACGGCCCGTGGAGAAAGCGTGTCCGCCACCGGCTGACTCAACAGGCAGATGTGACAACTTAAATAACATATCTCATCGTGCCACATGGAAAGAGTGTCGCATTAGCCGCCATGTGGCTTGACTGGATTAGGGAGTTAATTAAGCCTAATTAATTTGATTTTAATGGAAAAACTTCCAAAATTCATAACTAATTGTAGAAAACTCCAAAAAATACAAACTCAAGTTCATTTTAAAAATAATTCATAGGAGAATAATATAAAATTAAATTTAATTAGCTTTGAATAATTATTTTAACTCAATTTGGGTTTTATTGGAAACATAATTAGGCTACTTTCTCCTTAATTACTTCAGTAATTAATTCCAAAATTCCTAAGATTGATTAGTAGGATGATCTCTGCCTTCTATGATTTTCTTGGAATTTATTGTTCAATTAATTAGAGAAATTGCTTGTTTCATCCTTAATCACTTTCTTAATTAATTAAATAATTAATTAACCTATTAAACATTGTTAAATTTATTAATTAAGATTGCTAAATATTATGAAATAGTGAATGGATGTAGGGAATGAGATTAGGATTTATTTTCCAATCTTTTCCCATAAGTTCATTTCATTTTGATAAAAACTTAATTAATGTGAAAATTAATTAATGGCTTAATCACTTCATTAACTAATTCAATTAATCAAATTCAAAACCAAATTATTCTAGAACTTAATCACTTAGCCTTTGGTAGATTCTTAGGTGTTCAATAACCTAAGAGAACTCCAAAAGAAATTATTAGCAAACTACATGTGTAGGATGGTTATGAAAGTACTTAATTAAACCCTTTAGCTTAATTAATCAATAATTATGAGCCAATTACATTAGGTCCCTTTATTTCTTAGGTGCATTGCTGATTTAAATTCCATGTGGTTGCATATCATATGTTGGCTCATAATTACTTGTTTAATTATGTTAAAGTGATGTAGGTAAGGGGTAATTATCAGATTTAATTCACACTTTAACCTAAAAAATATATAAAATCAAACTATTTTTTCTAAAAATTAAGCTAAACCAATTCAAACATGGGGTAAATGGGTTAGAACCAGCAAACTCTTTTCACATTTCCTAAGTCAAATCAAATTCAAAAAATAAAAATCTTCTTAAAGAATTTTGATTTACTTTAAATGATCTTATTTTATAGGATTATCTTTAGAAATTAATTAGGGTGAATGAAGTCATATGCTTACATCACTTTACTTCTTTCCAAGCATGCTTAACATGGATTTGAATAGGATTTGTCAAGTGTATAGTTCATTTGAAAAGAACACAACACTTGCTTAAATCTATTCCAATGCATTTCTATGTTATGACTTAAGAGGGATCTTCACATTTACACATGTAAATTATACAACCAAATCAAACAAAGAAATCTTTTGCATGATTTTTCATCCATTTGTTTTCTTTGTGTACACTTACATGTATTTAAGAAAAGTGGTATATTAGTTTGGACATCCCGGAGCTGCGAAGCTTTAAGTAGCCCTAAGTAGGTCGTATACCTTACACCCCTGGTGTACAAAATAATGGTGTCATACTCACTTATGTCTTTTATACATGTGGATGTACATATTATAAATGGATGAAGAATTCTTCTTTTCTACATAATAAAAATATGCATCAATGGAACATCCAAATTTTCAAAGCATATCTCTTAGCATTTGTCATCAAAGTGTGCTAAAATTTGACTTGCATGTGGAGGTATGCTTAGGATCATTTATATGCATGGTATACATGGTGGAAATAAATAAATGATTGTGTGTCATGTTATAGTAATCCACCTTAATTAATCCTAAGATTCCTTTCTTATTGAATAATATTTAGAGCAAATCTAAACTTAGGGTTAATTAAAACACATAATAAAATATTCTCTAAAGAAAAATCATTAATGAAGCTACCATAAAAATTACATAAGGTAAGGATGAAAGTGAAGTTCTCTTCTCTTTTTGTCTCTTTACAATATTTAGTAACTAAGTGTAGGTTCATTCAAACCAAATCAAATCACCAACTAAAATTGACAAATCAACTAATTCACTTAAAATGAAACCATCCTCTAAATTGAATCTCTCACACTTAGAAAATTTCAAACTTAAAGCCTAGCTAAGACATGCCACACAAGCCTTAAATGGCACACACATTAGGTTAAGTCACAATTTCTAGCTCTATGTTAGGGTGGTGCATAGTTTGATGCCTGATTTTATTTTGTGATGCAATATTTTTAGATTCGATGATAGGGTGCATAGGAGTAGACTGGATGATAGGTCAATCCTAGACTAATCATATTTCTGCAGGGGGTTGTTCTTAAGGGGCACTATAATAAAAAATATAAATATTTTTTGTTGTGCAGGTTGCTTATACCCCTAAGCATAACCCAAATTTGGACAGGTGGACTTGGTTACCCATGTGTGGGGTGCTAAGTCCAAATTATTCATATAACTGCTTGGCTTGTGTGGTATGTTTAACTAATATCTATTTTACAGGTTTAGCTAAATTTATCTTTCCTATTTTCATGTAAATTTTGCAATGAAGATTTGGAATGAATGTTATGGTGGAATTAGGATGAACATTGGTTATAAGACCATGTCTTCTATACCATGTAAAGCCTTGGGGGAAGCTACATCCCAAGTCAAATGAAGAAAGAAAGAAATGAAGAAGTGAAGAATGAAGACCCGCATAACATGAATTTCTTATAATTGTAATTATTCATTTGTAAACTGGGTTGTATAAGGGTAGAGCTCGGCTACCCATATTCTTTTTTAGTTGTACGATGGTACCCAATGACACCGGCCTTTTATTTTTTTACTCTAATTTATAAATTGATTGATGTTTTGATTATGATTGCTTAATTAGGATAGCATGATTTTCCTAGTTTCTTAATTGCTTGATGGTTGTTGAATGGCCTAGATGCAATTAGACTCTTAGGAAAAAATAAGTTTTCTATCCAATTAATCAGCTCAAAATTAAACTAAATAACTCATAATCTCACCTAAAGCTTAGGACATAAATCAAGATAATAAAAGATTTAGCAACCCCTTAGTTGAATGTTGTATGTCTCACATCATGCATAAATCATATTGCTTCACTCTTGGTAATGGAGGGCTTCCACCTTTGGTAGAGAAAATAGCTTGACCTTTGAGAGCCATGGTAGAAACACACCTTCTTCTTTCTGATTTTGGCCCATAACCAATTTCTCATGAAATCCCATAGCCCGTGTTAAATAAAAATGTCTAAAAATCAAAATAAAACTTAACAAAATTTGCATTAGATTAAGTCACGAGTTCATGCCTTTCATGATCTAGTCTCTTAAGGAGTGTGTTTAAGGACTTAGTATTTCTTTTCTAAATAAACAACAACCTAGCTATATTGCAAAGCATAAGACTTGCCTACAAGTATTTAAAATTGTAGGAGGAGTTAGATGGCAGCCACCCCTAGGCAGTTGTAAGTCCAACAGTCGGGTGGTTTATCTGCTCTTGTGGAGGTAAGCCATATACCCATTTTCGCCTTAAATTTAGGTCGTGCTTTGGCCCTCGCCAAAACTCATTAGATTAGGATCTAAGGTTGTTGTTTCCATTTGTGGGCTATAAGCATAAATCCTCACCTCTTAGGCATTTTCTTAATCTTGTGTTGTGGAATTGTAAGCCTTAGATTTCTAATAAAAATTCTACTCAAACATATAATTCTCCTCAATTTCAAAAATATAAAGCCCAACCATAGGATAGTTTGGGCACTAGGTTTCCTAGTATCATGAGCATCCCCTACTCATCTCCATTTAGTTTCATAATAACTCTCTCCTTTTGATCAATCCCACTTGATTTTCCAAAAATAATCAATTTGTTGATAGTCCTATCTTTGAAATATTTGAGACAATGATCATTTACCTTAATCGAGAGTAATCTTAAGGAATCTAATTCTTTAGGATGTAATTAACTATAAGGGCTTGCCTCCATAAAGAACTTAATGAGCTTGTTTTAGATAAACCCTATTTTACTTTTCCATGTAAAGTAGGGGAAAGATCTATGGTACATTCGAAGACCCATTATCCTTAGAGTTCTTATTAGGTGATTAGGTCCATTGTAGGATGGTGATTTCTATCTCTTGAGATAGCACATCATTCTTCAATGTCTCACCCGATCACCCTAATGAATACATCTGCGGATCTATATGGTGTCCCAACTATAATTTTCAACACTCCAATGTTGATAATAAAAAAATACACCATAGGTGTTAAGTCCAAATTATTCATATAACTACCTGGGTTGTGTGTTATGTTTAGCTAATCTCTATTTTGCAGGTTTAGTTAGATTTATCATTCCCATTTTGATGTAAATTTTTAAATTAAGATTTTGAATGAATGTTATGGGGGATTAGGATGAACATTGGTAATGAGATCAAGTCTTATGTACCATTTGATGCCTTTGGAGTAACCATATTTCAATCAAGCCAAAAGGAAGAAAGAAATGAAGCAAATCAAAATGAAGAAATGAAGAATGAAGAATGAAGACTCCAATAACATGAATTCCTATTAATTGTAATTATTCTTTTGTAATCTAGGTTGTATAAGGGTAGAGTTTGGCTACCCATATTTACTTTTGGGTTGTACGGTGGTACCCGACTGCGCCATCCTCTTATTCTTTTTGCATTAATTTTATAAATTAATTGATGTTGTGTTTATGATTGCATAATTAGGATTATGTGATCTTCCTAGTTTCTTAATTATTTGGTGATTGCTGAATGGCCTGGATGCGATTAAGCTCTTTGAAAAAATAAATTTTATATCCAATTAATCAACTTAAAATTAAATTAAACTATTCATAACCTCACCTAAAGCCTAGGGTATAAACCATGATAATAAAAGATTTAGCAACCCCCTTAACTAGATATTGTATGTATCATATCATGCATAAATCATATTATCTCACTCTTGCTAATGGAGGGCTTCCATCTTTGCTAGAGAAAATGGCTTGACCTTTGAGAGCCATGGTGGAAATACACTTCCTTCTTTCTGATTATGGCCCACAAATATTTGCTCATGCATTAGGCATATGAAATCCCATAGCCTGTGTCAAATAAAAATGTTTAAAAGTCAAAATAAAACTTGAAAAAATTGCATTAGATTAAGTCATTTATTCATGCCCTTAATGATCTAGTCTCTTAGGGAGTATGTTTAAGGATTTAATTTCTTTTCTAAATAAACAACAGCCTAGCCATCTTTCAAAGCATAAGACTTGCCTACATGTATTTAAAATCATAGGAGGAGTTAGTTGGCGGCCACTCTAGGCGGTTGTAAGTCCAACAATCGGGTGGATTACCCTCTCTTATGGAGGTAAACCATATACCCATTTTTTTCCCTAGATTTAGGTCATGCTTTGGCCCTCGTCAAATCTCCCTAGATATAGGATCTGAGGTTGCTGATTCCCTTTAGGGCTACTAGCTTAAATCCTTGCCTCTTAGGTATTTCTACAATCTTGTGTTGTGGAATTGTAAGCCTTAGATTTCTAATAAAAATTCAATTCAAACATATAATTCTCCTCCATTTCAAAAATCTAAACCCCAATCGTAGGATAGTTTGGGATGCTCGCTCAGTTTCCTAGCATCGTGAGCATCCCCTAGTCATTTCCTTTTTGTTTCAATAATAACTCTCTACTTTTGATCAGTGCCACTTGATTTTATAAAAATAACCAATTTGTTGATAGTCCTATCTTTGAAATCTTTGGAGATAATGATCATTTACCTTAATTAAGAGTATTCCTCAGGAACCCCATTCCTTATGATGTAATTAACTATGCGGGTTTGCTTCCATAGGGAATTTAATGAACCTGGCTTAAAATAAACCTTACTTTACTCTTCTATGTAAAGTAGGGGAAAGATCTCTGGTACATTCAAAGACCCATCATGCCTTAGGAGTCCTTATTAGGTGATTATGTCTATTATAGGGTAGTGACTTCTATCTCTCAAGATAGTACACTATTCTTTAATTTCATACCCGATCACCCTAAGGAGTACATCTGTAAATCTGTGTGGTGTCCCCTCTCATAAACACGCACCCAATAATAACACCCACAACTTCCTAAAATAAACACCACAGATTTTTCTGGCGACTTCGCTAAGGATGGTTCTCTCTCCATCTTTGGTAAATGATCGTTATCTCCAAGTATCAATAGTGGATTTGTATTTCATATGAATCTAAGACTATCCTTTATTTCTGTTGGCACTTAGCTCATTTCATTCTTAAGCTAAGCTAGCCAACATCCTTTAAGTTTTAGGACCTCAATCCATGTAGGTCTTAAAACCCCTATTGGGTCCCCCAATAGGTGAAAATAAAATTTAACCAAAAGAGATGACTAAAAACCTTGTTGAACCTTCTTACCATTTCTATGGTAAGGTAAAGTTCATTCTAAAAATAAGAAAAATAAATCCTTTATAAAATCACTTTACAAAAGCACTTTCCCAAAGTTCACATAATAAAATACTTGCACATAAATTTTCACAAAAAATATATAATTAAATCCCATCTAACAATCCTCAGGATTATTACATGTGGGTTCTTTTCAAAACCAAAATCAAAATCATCTTTCAAAAAAGCACATATTGAAAAATGAACATTTTCATTCAACATTCCCAAATTTATTGAATGAAGGTTTTATTTCCAAATAAAATCATTTTTCCTAAAATTGAAACTCCACTCAATATTTCTCACAAGTGTTGAAGTTGGAGTTTCTTCCTTTTAAAAAAGCATATATTTAGAAATAAAAACCTTCATTCAATATACTCAAATTTATTGAATGAAATTTCATTTCCAAATAAAATCTTATCATAAGATTCAAACTCCACCCATTATATTCCATATATATTAGATTTAGAGTTTCGTTCCCCTTTTAAAAAAAGCACAAATTTAAAAAATAAGCATCTTCATTCAATATATCCAAATTTGCTGACTGAAGGTTTCATTTTCAAATAAAATCACACCATTTGAAATTCCACAAGTGTTAAGTTGGAATTTCCTTCTTTTCAAAAAGCAATAATCACACACAAAAATTTCATCTTTGAAAAATAAAACATGATTGACTTCCATTTTACATACCCAAATTTTTTAAATGGAAATCACCTTTGCAAAAATCATGAAAATCAAAATACATTGGAATTCCATTCGTCATACCTAAAATTTTCAAATGAGAGTTTCATTTTTCAAAAAAAAAAGGAAAATTAAAAATAAATTGGATTCTATTTGACATACCACATTTCTTAAATAGAAAGCACCCTTTTCAAAAATAACACGAACCAAAATAAAAAATCAAACACATTTTGGCTTTATTTAGCATACACAAATTTGCTAAGTAAAGATCCTATTTTCAAAATCAAAACCCAAACACATGTAGGCCTTTATTTAGCATACACAAATTTGCTAAGTAAAGATCCCATTTTCAAAATTAAAATAAAAAGCAAACATATTTGGGCTTTATTTACCATATAGAAATTTGCTAAGTAAAGATTCCATTTCTAAATTCAAACATGATACACATCATAGGCAAACAAGTAAAAAGAAAATTATTTTTAAACATCTCATTTAGCATACCTAAATTTGCTAAATGTGTAATCCCAAACAAAATCAATTGACACTCTATTTAACATACTCAAATTTGTTAAATAAATGGTCCACAAACATAAAATCGAATTCAAATATGAATCAATGGAAGTGTCAAAAGTCTCTCCAAGATATTTGAACCCATTCAACTTACACAAATTTGTTGAATGTGGATCCTAAACTCAAATGAACTTAAAATCGCTCCTAAAATCAATGAGCCCCACTTAACATATTCAAATTGTTGAGTGTGGGTTCAAACTCTAAATCAAACTTTAAAAGTTAGCAGAATACCAAGGCAGAAAGTCTGATTTTAGTTAGTTTTCAACAATTGCAGAGTTCCAGTTTAGTTTCAACTCTGTCTGGTCAGCTTTTCTCAAGTACAGTACAATAAAGATGGATTCCTATAAGTATGTGTTCACCTACCCCTTTAGGATGGATTTGGCCTTAGATCGGGTTAGCCTCCCCCAAACTAATTTTGCGTATTTGATACATTTTTGATAAGGATTCGAGGGTGCCAGAATTACTTGTGAGGGGACAACCGTCACCACTGTCAGCAGGAATGTGGTGGCTAGGCAGAAGCCAGTCATCCATATTGATATGCCCTCAGATTCTAAATTTCCCTCACTGAAGAAGAAGGTGGTATAAGTTTAGGTGCCCATGTAGTTAGTTGTTTCCATCACTGCCCCAGTGCGGGCTAGTACCCACTCACTGCTTCCTCTAAGGGGAAGGCTACCCTGGCTTCAGGGATAGTCTCCCCTACTTTTGAGGTAGGGTCTAGCTCCCATACTACTCCACCTAGCCAAACTCAGTGCCGCAATAGGAGCTGCAAGACCAAGTGGAACCATGTGCGCATTGCCAAGGAGATGGAGACATTATCATTCATTATAGAGGAGGGGTCACCCAGGGTAGTTTCTCATTTTCTTACTCATAACAAGTTCCACCCCCTTTCTGGTTCTGAAGGAGAGGAAGATGTCAGGAGGATTGCAATATCACCTCTACCTCTAGTTCATTATGAGACACCTATCAAAGATAGGAGGAGTCATATGCTGGCCTCAGGACAATTTTACGCCATGTTAGCAGGGCTTATGAACGATCAGAGTCCAGTGCCCAATTTGATTTATGATCAGTTATCTCTCGTAGTGTAGGCAAGCATATCTATCTAGGGAGGGCCAGAGTGGCCCGTGTATTAATTCACATTACTAGCAGTGAGAGGTGAAGATATGCCAGTTAGTCAGCAACCTCTGCCCTTGTAGAATTCCCTGATTGGTGCACTACCTGCATCAATCACACTGATAGTATTATATTGACTGGTACCACCCATTATAGGAGGGGAGCCCCCGTACAGAGGAAGTTGGTGTTGTCTCCACCATAGTGCTCCACTCCACGCCCGCTATCGCCAGTTAAGGTTCCATCTTTTATAGTTCCACCCAAAGCCATGAGAGCAGTATCAGGAGAGAAGAAAGCCTCACTGGTGATCCAACTATAGCTAAGGGATCCCAGTTCATCTACCCCATCGACTGAGGTGAGGGTGAGCTCCCCTGCTCGACCTTCTACTTCAATTGTGGTGAAGAAGGAGTGGCAACCTTGCAACATCATAGTTGTACCATCACCACCATCACCTCAATCGATCATGGATATAGTAGAGGTAGAAGTGGAAGGGGACAGTTCTATTATCCCCATGGTGATAGATAACCTAAAGGGCAGCACTGCACCCATAGCATTTGATAGTCATGAGCATGTGTCTTCTAGTGAGCGTAACCCTCACAGGGTTAGCACTCCAGTAGCAGGGGAGGTCAGGTGTATCTCCATTCATGAGCATGATCCCACCACCGTTCAACCATGAGCATTTATGCCTACATAGTTAGACCGTTCCTTGGATGATATCTTAGCACAATATTTTACTAAAAAGAAAGAAATCCTAGGGTATGATTGGTCTGACTTCAAAGAGGAGAAGGTTAGCTTCGACCCAAACAAAGATAATTTATTGGAAGACTCCGCAGAGGTACATATGGTTGATACTAGAGATTCTCTTCTTCAAGAACATCAGAGTTTGAAAGGTGTTATGGTCGAACAGGATGATACAGTCTATTCGACTCAACACCTCCTTCAACAACTCAAATAGAAAGATGAGCAGATTGATAAGATGGAAAAGAGACTTGAAGATTTGCTAGCATCAGTTCTAGCACTTCATAATCAAACTCTAGCAGGACATCCTACCATTATAGATATTGGTCAGCCAGAGTTATTGCATGTTCTGGATCAACCCAAGAGTTCACCTCCAGTAGAGCAGGGCAGTATTAGCTTGTATAGGAAGGTAATGGACAAAACTATCATACAAGAAAAAGATATCAAACTCTTGGTTGAACAACAAGTGAAGGAAGCACTTGTGTAAGCCTGAGGTGGTTCATGAGTTCCAAAGGGTAGACCCTACCTAGAGGAATTCGATGATATCCAATATCCTAAAGGTTTTGTGCCTTCTTCTTTCAAAAGTTTTGATGGCAGTGGGAACCCTCACCAACATATAGCACACTCTAGGGGAAGCTATTGCAACACTGGTGGCAGCGATGCAATATTGTTCTATCTCTTTATCAGCAGTCTAGCGGGCATAGCTTTCGGTGAAAACTTTTGCTGAGTTAGAGCAACTCTTTGTTAAGAGATTTGCTGGAGCTCAGCAAAGGGTAACTGTGGGAGATCTCGTTGTGGCTCAAAAACACCCCGGTGAGTCCCTCATTGATAACATTCTTAGAATATAATTTAAGCATGAAATGCCAACCACAGTTGTCTGAATAGCACGCTATTGAAATTCTATTAAAGAATATTCATGGCCCGGTCGCCTTCATGCTTAAAGGTTTCACCATTAAGACATTTAAGAAGTTAATCAACAAGGCGGCTAGCTTACAAGGAGAGGCCAAACAATTGCCTTTTCGAGATCAATCATTAAATCCAAAATAGTAGCAAGCCTATGAAAAGAAGCTAAGGGCAGTAGCAACATTGGACGAGGGAAGTAATCAACTAGGATTAGTATGAGAGACTTCGAGCTCCATAGCCTTCAGTTCCACCTCTTTTACCACCACCTCGACCCTCTTATCAGCCACCACAATAGCCTCCACGACCTTCATATTCTTCTCCTCAGCCATACTCTCAACAATGATATACATACCCGCCCCTAGGTAGCTATCATCCACCTACTCTTTTGGATAAATTAAATAAAAATTATTTATTTAAGAAGGAGGTAGTGAGAAAAATCTTTAAGAACCTCTTTAAGAAACTTAATTTTTAGCTACCCAAACATAGAAAGCCAGAGGAAGTGGGCAGGAGTAATGATCCTAACTTTTGCCCATACCACTGCATGTTAGGCCATGTTTTGGAGGATTTCTTTACATTTAAGGACTGACTTGAGCATAGCTACAAGTCGGGCACTATAGTTATCCCTAAGGAATATCTAGTAGCATAATTATCCAGTTCTATTAGCGTAATCCTTTGGGATACATGTGATCCTCTTCAAATAATAGAAGGTTGGGATATCTCTTTATCCCGAACCGCTAAAAAGATTATTTCTAAAATCAAAAAACTTTCTTTACAGGTGCCTGAGGTAGCTTGAACCTCCAACATCAAGAAAGGTTCGTAAGTTGCCAAAGACAACTTGGGGAAAGTGAGAGCTCAACAGTAGCAGCTCATACTTGCCTGGGATAGTAAAGTAGCTCAACCACTAACCGAGTCCAACCGCCATTCCACCGTTGCAGCTACTACTCAATCGACATTCCTTCTTCAGCTAGTTCTTCTTCTAGTAGACATCTTGTATCAGTGACTGAGGGCATCAAATCCCTCACTCCACTTACTTTACTAGATTTCTATAATGTACCTCCTTTTAAATCTAAGAAATCAAGGAATAAAGCTAGTTTGAATTATATTTGTGTCGCTTCTGATGGGTTATCTGATTCTACTCCTTTAGAAAAACTCTTCAGGTCTTACTAATTATAATAACTCTGATCATCCTCTTTCTGATTCAAAGATGGACTTTTCTTTTCTGAATAATATGGGTTCACCTCTTTAGATAGACTTGGAATAATCTAATTCTGAGGGTCCTATAGGAGAAGCTGTAGGTATGCCTGATGAGCAGGTAGAATCTTCCACTAACTTGCCACAAGAGATCACTGAAGTTAACCTCCGCAGTGGCAAGGTTCTACCTCTTAGGGAAACACCTCAAGATATGGGTAAACGAGTCATTGGTTCAAGTGATCAAGAAGCCCCTCCATAGGATGCTCCACCCATGGATATACTTCTAGAGGATCAGCCCAGAGTTGACTACAATGTCCTCGCTCACCTAAGAAAGTTGTGAGCTAAACTAAGCATATATGATGCCCTTGTCTTATCCAAAGAGATGAGAGAATCATTAATCAAGGCTCTTCTTGATCTATAATTATGCTTAGCTCAGCCGACCATTGTTGGAGAGGGGGCACATTATTCAAGAGAAGCCTAGGGAGTCACATTCATTGACGAAGAACTTCTTCTGGGGATATGGAGCACAACCATCCCTACGACATTATAGTGGATATGGGTAGATTCAGACTTTCTAGGGTGTTGAGTGGATCAGTGAACATTATGAGCCTGAAAACCCTTGCCTATTTGAGGATTGCCATCTCTAAACTCTGAGGAGATCAGATGATGTTGAGAGGATTCAATGAACATGGGGAGGCTTTAGGCTCCATAGTGTTACCTTTGGAAATAGGCGATTAAAAGACTGAAGCCAAGTTCAATATAATTGATTTAAATACATCATTCACTATTTTTCTTGGTAGGCCCTGGATATACTAGAACAAGATAGTTCCATTCTCTCTTCATCAGTGCATCAAGTTTCGAAGAGATTGAATCAAATACTGTGTCAAAGGAGAAAATCCATTATCAGTTAGAGAAGTTGAGATATATGAGGACGCGACCTACTATCTTTCTCAAAATCAAAATGTCTATTCTAACAAACTTGGCCAAAATTTGAATACAAAAGGAAAAGAAAAAGAAGAAAAATAAAAAGGAAAAGGAAAAGAAAAGAAAAAAGAAAGTACAATTGAGTGAGAAAAGGATATTGATGAAGAGGTAGAGCCGTATGTTACAGTCCACCAATAGTTCGTTCCACCATACAGACATATGGGAAGGATGGCTCAACCTCCACTAGATAGAAGTAGAGGTAGATAGAGAGGTTCCAGAGGTGGAAGACCCCTCTGGTTGGCAGCCAGCCAATAAGGGCTATGTTCCAATTCACAGGAGTACTCCTACTATTCACATAGATTTGAAATCCAGCTCAGAGGATGAGTCTCATGTGATTAACATACCAGTCAACCCCTCTCAATGAGTTTCATTGGAGGTGACACTTGAGCCAGACAGTGATACAAATCAAGTCTCCAAGCAAAGCATGAATGTATTCGAATCAGGATTATGTAAAACCATTAGGCAATAGTTGCGAACCTTAGCTCTAACCCTACTTTCTTCTCAAAAAGTTGAGGATTTGGTAGTTAAGGAAGCCCCTATATCCTCCATGGGTGTCAAGCCAAAGAGATTCCTGTTAGGATCATCATCCTCAAGTCCAGAAGCAGGTGTAGAACATGAGGATAATTCATATAAAGATTTAATGGAATTACCTTTTGATTAGTACTCATCTTGTGTTCATAATCTTATAAAGAAAGGTTTGATTCCTTACACATGGTACAAGCATAGGTCGGAGTATTTCGAGAAGCTATGGGACAATAAAGGCATAAATGCATAATTAAGACTAGGACTAGGATTCAATATAGTGGGTCCAGTCAACGATAATAATTACTACTTAGTTGTCACCAATCATCTGGAGCTTGATATGATCTTCTTAAACCACACTAACTCTTATGAGGAGGTGTGTTTAGAAACTTCAGATGATCCTAATGATCTTCAATTCAAAGATACACCTCCAGAATTTGAAGAAGAAATAAATTCAACCATCGACAAGCTCAAAGAAATCAATCTCGGGACAAAAAAAGATCCACGCCCCACATATATCAATTCTCTATTAAATGAAGAAGAAACCAATGACTTAGTTAGGCTATTGATTTAGTTTAAGGACTGCTTTGCATGAAGCTATGAAGAGATGCCATAATTATCTCTTGACATTGGAGTCCACAAACTAGTAATTGACCCTAATACTAGCCCTATCAAGCAAGCTCTTAGGCGCATGCGGTTAGAAATCGAACAACATATCATTTCTGAAGTGAAGAAATTGATTGAATCTGATTTCATCAGGGAAAAAAAATACCCTACCTGGTTAACCAGTATCATGCCAGTTAAGAAAAAGAATGGTTGAATTCGCATATGTGTCAACTTCAAGGACTTAAATAAGGCATGTCCTAAGGATGAATTTCCACTTCCTATACTACAGTTAATGGTGGACATTGCCTCATCTCATGTAGTATTCTCCTTTATGGATGGGTCATGTGGCTACAACCAAATCAAGATGGCCCTCGAGAATAAAAGAAACACTTCTTTTCAAACCTAGATCAGAATTTATTAGTATAAGGTCATGCCATTCATCCTTAAAAAGTCGGTGCTACATACCAGCGGGCTATAACTCAAATCTTCAATGAACTCATTCATCATCAAGTTGAATGTTATGTTGATGATCTAGTAGTCAAAAGCAAAAAAAGGAAGACCATCTCTTCGACTTGAGAGTAGTTTTCAAATGGTTAAGATAATTTAACCTCAAAATGAACCCCAAAGTGTGCATTGAAGAGTTTGAGGAAGTTCCTGGTTGTTGTGGACAAGAATAGATAGAAAAAATATCAAAGCTATCTTAGAAATGTGACCCCCTAAAAGGTTAACTCAACTCAAATCATTCTAAGGGTGGTTGGCATATCTAAGACGCTTTATCTCCAATCTATCAAGGAGATGCAAGCCATTTTCAGCACTTGTAAAAAAGGATGCTAAGTTCAAGTGGGAAGACAAGTACTAGCATGCTTTTGAAGACATCAACCAGTATTTAGTGAAGCCACTAGTTCTAGCAACCCCTATCTCGGGCAAGCCACTTATCCTTTACACCGTTGCATTGGATGACTCCCTTGGCATTTTGTTGGCCCAAACCAATGACGAAGGGAAGGGGAACACTCTCTACTACCTCAATCGTCATCTGATCCCTGCTGAAGCAAACTACCCTCCTATTGAGAAACATTGCCTAGCTCTCATCTTTGCATCCCAAAAGCTACGATACTATATGCTTTCTTATAAGGTGAACTTGATCTCCAGAATCAATCCACTGTAATATCTCATGACATGGCCAATGTTATCCAGACGGTTGGCACGTTGGTCCATGATTTTATCATAGTTTGACATCACATTCATATCCCTCCATGTTGTGAAAGGATAAGCACTAGTAGATTTCTTAGCAGCACACCCACTTCTTGCTGACTCTCCACTTAGTGATGATCTTCCTGATGAACAAATCTTGAACATAGGGGAGGTTGACAATCATCATTGGAAAATGTATTTTGATGGTGCGGCTTCCTTTCAAAAATGAGAAGAACCATGATCTACTCTTCCAGGAATGGCAGGGGTAAGAATGATCCTTTTAACTCAAGATCGCAATGTGATGAGATTCTCATACTATCTCTCTAATCCATGCACCAACAACGAGGTCGAATATGAGGCTCTGATTGTCGGTTTGGAGGTAGCTATTATAGTGTATGTCAAAAGCATCAATATCTACGAGGATTCTTAGCTGGTCATCAACCAGATTGTTGGGTCTTATAATGTTCTAAAACCTAAGCTTTGTCATTACCATGAGTAGATCATGAAGTTTTGGCCTAAATCCCTGTGATCACCATCTACAAGGTTCCTCGCTGATAGAACGCAATAGCAGAAGCTTTGGCAAAACTCACCAAGGAATTAATATGTCTGAAAGATGAGTCCATTCCAATAAGGGTCCAAAATAGACAAGTCTTATCCCTTATTGATGCTGAACTTATCGAGAAACTCTCTCTTGGAGGGGAGTTGTCATTGCCAATAAAGACGAGGAGCTATATTGATGGCAACCATCCATAGATTACTTGAACACAGGTAAACTACCTCAATAGAAATCACAAGCCATCAAATGAAGCAAAGAGCTCTCTTCTATGCTCTCATGGATGACACCTTGTACTGATGGTATTTTGATCAAATGTGGTTATGCTGTTTAGACAAACATGAAGCCCATAAGTTCATGACCGAGGTACTGTGGTGTTTTTTATTTTTATCTTCATCTATCTTAAAAAATAAATGTAAACAAAAATACACGCTAGTCGGACACCACGTAGATTCGCAGATGTACTTATTAGGGTGATCAGTTACGATATTGAGGAATGATGCACTATCTCAAGAGATAGAAGTCATCATCCTATAATGGACCTAATCACCTAATAAAGACTCCTAAGGACAATGGGTCTTCAGATGTAGCAAAAATTTTTCCCCTACTTTACATGAAAAAGTAAAGTAGAGTTTATTTTAAATCGAGTTCATTAAGTTCCTTATGGAGGCAAGCCCCCATAGTTAATTACATATTAAGGAATGAGATTCCTTAAGAATACTATTGATTAAGGTAAATGATCATTATCTTCATAGATTTCAAAGATAGGACTATCGACAAATTGGTTATTTTTGGAAGATCAAGTGGGATTGATCAAAAATAGGGAGTTATAATAAAAACCCAAGGGAGATAAGTATGGGATGCTCACGATGCTAGAAACATCCCAAACTATCCTATGGTTAGGATTTATATTTTTGAAATTTGTAGAGAATTAATTGTTTGAGTTGAATTTTTATTAGAAATCTAGGGCTCACAATTCCACAACACAAGATCATGGAAATGCCTAAGAGGTGAGTATTTATGCTTGTAGGCCGCGAATGGAAACAACAACCTCAGATCCTAAATCTAGGGAGCTTTGGTAAGGGCCAGAGCATGACCTAAATCTAAGGTGGAAATGGGTATATAGTTTACCTCCATAAGAGAGGATAAACCACCCGACTGTTGGACTTACAACTGCCTGGGGGTGGCCACCAACTAACTCCTCTTACAATTTTAAGTACATGTAGGCAAGTCTTATGCTTTGTAAGATAGCTAGGCTATTATTTATTTAAAAATAGACTAAGTCCTTAAGTACACTGCCTAAGAGACTAGATCATGTAGGACATGAATAATGACCTAAATCTAATGCAAATTTAGTTAAGTTTTATTTTACTTTTTGAATAATTCATTTGACATGGGCTTTTCATATGCCTAATGCATGAGAATTTGGTTATAGGCAAAAATAAGCAAGAAGGAGGTGTGTTTCTACCATGTCTCTCAAAGGTCAAGCCATTTTCTCTAGCAAAGGTGGAAGCCCTCCATAAGCAAGAGTGAAGCAAGATGCTTTTTATGCATGATGTGAGACATACAACATCCAGCTAAGTGGTTGTTAAATCTTTTATTATCTTGATTTATATCCTAGGCTTTAGGTGATGTTAAGTTGTTTAATTTTATTTTGAGTTGATTAATTAGATTGAAAATTTATTTTTCTCTAGGAGCCTAATCGCATCCAAGTCATTCATTAAACAATTGAAGAAACTAGGGAAACATGTCATCCTAATGTACAAGCTCAACAAACATCAATTAATTTTATAAAGCTAATGCAAAATAATAAGCGGCCGATGTGGTCGGGTACCACCAAACAACCCAAAAAGAAATGTGGGTAGCCAAGCTCTACCCGTATATAACCCAGATTATAAATGAATAATTACAATTTAGAAAGAATTCATGTTATGGGGCTCTTCATTCATCATTTCTTCATTCCTTTACTTCTTTCTTTCTCCACTTCTTTCCTTCTTTTGGTTGGTTGGGATGTAGTTTGCTCAAAGGCTTCACATGGTACATAAGACATAATCTTATGACCAATGTACATCCAAATTCCCCCATAACATTCATTCCAAATATTAATTACAAAATTACATCAAAATGGGAAAGATAAATCTAATTAAACCTATAAAATAAAGATTAGCTAAACATACCACACAACCTAAGCAATTGTATGAATAATTTGGACTTAGCACCCCACATGGGTAATCAAGTCCACCTATCCTAGTTTGGATTATGCTTAGGGGTACAAGCAACCTACATAGCAAAAGCATTTATATTTTTATTACAGCACACCTTAAGCACAATCCCCTGCAGAAGATAATGATTAGACTAAGTTCGATCCTTCTTTTTTGAAGGGGCATCGATTCTTCTTAGCTGCCACCGACTACTTTTCCAAGTGGGCGGAAGCCATCCCACTTAGAGAGGTCACAACTCACCATGAGCTTCAGTTTTCAGGAACCATATCATATATAGGTTCGGGGTGCCTTGATAGATTATATTTGATAATGGTATTGCATTCAAAACCATGAAGATCAACAGCTTTGCCAAAAGACACGTTATAGATTGGAGATACTCCACCATCTACTACCCTAGAGCAAATTTTTTAGCAGAAGCATTCAATAAAACTCTCATCCAAATACTGAAGAAGGCTCTTGATGATAATAAACGACAGTGGAATGAGCAATTGGTTGAAGCCTTGTGGGCCTACCGCACCACATACCGAACTCCAAAGCCATTCTTCCTTTAAAAGTTCAATTCCCATCACTAAGGATAGCATTGGGTAACAAGATCACTACAAAGTAGAATGCAAAGTTACGGTTAGAAGAGCTTGAAGGATCGGAGGAGAGTCGCCTACGGGTGTGCCAAAATCTCAAGTTGTACAAGGCCAAAAATATTCATGCTCACAACAAGCTGGTCTGCCCTAGGTCTTTGCGAGTAGGAGAACTTGTGTTAGTCCCTAGAAGACCAATTGTTGCCCATCGAAAGATGGGAGGAAAGTTTGAACCCACTTGGGAAGGCCCCTATGCCATAGAGAAGGTCTACCAAGGAGGATCTTATTAGCTTATTGATTGTAAAGGGGAACACCCAATGCTTCCAATTAATGGGCTCTATCTAAAGAAATATTACCCATGAAACAAATCACGTTTGAAAACAATCATTAATAAAAAGAACAAAATATGATTTCATTCACCAAATCTTCTCTCATTTTGAAGTGTTGTTTGCTTGTCTTGTGAATCCACTATGATGTGTTTAGGGTAGGTATAAGAGTCCCCTAGTGGCATCCTATCCCTCTTTCACAACACAAATACAATCTCTCATTGCTATTAGAATAGGTGTAAGAGAATGCGAGAGGCATCCTACTTTGATTAGCATAACTAAGATAGGTGTGGGAGAACCCAAGCATGTTTTCATCTTGAGCAATAATTCCCCGGCATGTTTTAAGGTAGGTGTAAGAATAACCCAAAGGCATCCTATTCTTTCTAACACATGCACAATAATAAACACAAACCTTTTATCTTGAGTAATTTTGATGTTGGAGCAAGCCCTCTGTGGCACTCACACATTAGCTGCTCTAGGTCGGGTCAACATCCTACCTCGCTAGTATGACACCCTAGAGATCATTTGTTTGGAAGATGTGAGTCCCTGAGCTTTCTTCCTAACTTAACCATTGCAAACTAATGAGCACTTGTTAGTATGGTAGGCTTCACTACCTTGCCAGTAAGCTACCAGATGTTGACTTTACTTCAGAAGATGTAAGTGCCCATGCTTTCATCTTGAACTAGCCATCATGTTCTAACTAGGTTGAGTATATTTGAGGCTTAGGGTAAGTCCCCTAGAGGCTCCTTACCTCTTGACTACTTTTGAGCTGATCTAAGTCCCCCAGTGGCATTCACTCAATAGTCGCCCTAGGTTGGATAGCATGTCGAAGAAAACTATCCCGGTGATTTTGCTATGGGAGGATGTAAGTCCCAGCTTTCTTCCTAGGTTGATTGTTTTAAACCGATGGACACCTTAGGTTGGTTGTTCACTATGCGATAGTGACTCGATAATACACCACTCTTGGAAGATATGAGTCCCCTTCTTTCTCCTTGAGTTGGACATCATACTATTGGATATATGACTATGCCATTTTCTCTGGTGTTGGATTAAGCCCTTATCGGCCCCATCCCCTGTGGGCACTCTATTTTGATCAAGTCCTTTGTGACCTCATTTAGACACTACCCGGGTTACTTTTGGATTGGATAGTCCCCCTTTCCTAGTAGCCACCCCTATGGTTGGAAAATTTATTCAGCGGATGCACAAATTCTCCCTTGGTTCAGTAAATTTGAGATTAGTCTAGGCTGATATAACCTCCTTCTAAGTTTGATCCCTCACAAACTAATAGGGTCCACGATAAAATAAATAAACAAAAATTAATTAATCTTAATTCAAGCCATGGCCCCTTTTCTCAAGACATCCATCTTTAGATTCGTGAGAACTCCTATAGGAATTGCTTGACTACTTGAGTTGTGATAAATCCCTGGGTTGGTACTCAGTCTGTAGTCACCCTTAGGTCAGGTTCAATCTATTTTGCCACAAACCGGTTACCCTGACAGTCATTCCCCTTTGAAAGATATAAGACTATGGCGCATTCTATCTAGCATGATTGTCGCAAACCGATGGGCATCCCTAGGTCGGGTTCGATTTGCTGCCCAAAAGAATCGATCACCCCAATGATCTTCGCTAGTGGAAGATGTGAGTCCCGAGCTTTCTTCCCTTCAATTGAACATTGCAAATCGAAAAGCACTCCTTTGGTTAGATAGTTCTCATCATTGGAAAACTCCCTTTAGTTAGAATCAGATAGGTCTAGGCTTCTATAAGCTCCTTCTCAGTGTGACCCATGGTAAACCAACGGAATCCATCAAAATAAAATAAATCTGAAAATGAAAATTAATCATTAACTATTCTTGAGCTAATCTAAGTCCCCAATGACATTCACTCAATAGTCAGCCCTACGTCGGGTTCGATTTGTTTCCCAAAGCAACTAATCACCCCAGTGGTTTCTTGTTTCTAGAAGATGTGAGTCCCCGTGCTTTCTTCTTAAGACTTGACCATTGAATACCAAAAGGCATTTTCCCTTGGTTGGATAGTCCTACCTTATGGTTAAACTACTCCCTTTGATTTGATAAATCTGAGTTAGGTCTAGCCTTCCATGGCCCCTACATAGTACAGTTCATCGCAAACCTATGGGATCCATCATAATTAAAATAAACTAATTTGAAAAATAAAATTAATCTTTGACTATCTTTGAGCTGATTTAAGTCCCCCAGTGGCATTCACTTAATAGTCAGCCCTAGGTTGGGTTCAATCTATCATCTTGTCAAAATATTACCCCAACAACTGATATTTACTTTGGAGGATGAAAGCCTACTACACTTTCTTTCTAGTATAGCTGCTGCATACCGAAATGCATCCCTTTGGTTGGCTAGTCCTACTACATTTTTAGTAGACTACCCCTTTGGATTGGTAAATTTGAGTTAGGTTTTAACCTCTATGGCTCCTACTTAGTGCAACCATCATGAAAAGAGTTTATCTAAAATCCTTATAAAATTGAAACAAATTCAACCCTCTTCTCCAGCGGAACAAATCAAATCTTTTTCTCCTTAGTGAGATTCAAATCAAATCAAACCTTTCATCCGGTTGTGGATGACTTGAACCTGCTTCCCTAGTGAAAAGTTCACACAATATCCCTTTAGTGGATTTTTTCCTCTTCCTTATGTCTTGGACATAAGTAGAGCCACATTGCACAGAGCACTGTATTCTTTCTTTTCCTTAGCTTAAGGATAGATTATTTTTGTTGGTGCTTGTGATCTTTTGGTGTTGTTGATTATTTTGGTCAACACCAATATGTGCGGTGTTCTTTGTCAGTTACTCCACACCTATTGGGTGCCCTTTGTTGACCTCATTTTTAGAATGAGTTCTCAACCCCTCCATCCTAGACGTAGGACTCCTCTTACACTTTAAGAGTTCCCTAGTCCTAAGACACATCTAGTGATTAGGTGGACACTCAAACCTAGCCCTAGAGACTTAGGAGAGTTAGCCATACGAATAGGTCATGCCTTAGGGGTGTTAGGGAAATTTCCTACCCTTAGCTTAAACCATTCCTCACTTTCCTTCTTTCAAATCAAACCCCAAATCAATTATATTTGATTTTCTCCAAAATCAAATCCATGATCAAAATTCATCAAAAATTCCTAAGTCCAAATTTTTCCTAAGTCCTTAATCATCCCTTAAGGACTTAACCTAAATCATGATCTAAATCAAATCAAATCTTTAAGATTTCCTCATAATCTATTTATATTCTCATTTATATTCACATATATAAATGAAATATAAATTCAAATCAATCAAACTAAACTCAAAATTCCAGATCAAATCCTTGAAATTTTCCTTAAGTCCTTAAATTTCCATTAATGGACTTAACCTAAATCTTGATCAAATCAATTCAAACTCATGGGATTTTCTCAAAACTCATTTATATTTTCATTTATATTCACATATATAAATGAAATATAAATATATCAATCAAATCAAACTCAAATTAAATTCTTAATTTGAAATCCTTATTTTCTAAGTCCCTTAATTTTCTTTGGACTTAGCCAAAATCAACTCTAAACCATTTCAAACTCATGGGATTTTCTCAAAAACTCATTTATATTCACATATATAAATGAAATATAAATATAAATCAATGAAATCAAGCCCTTAAATTAAATTCTCAATTTAAAATCTTCTTAAGTCGCTTAATTTTCCATTAAAGGACTTATCCAAAATCTTGATCAAACCACTTCAAATTCTTGGAATTTTCTCATAATTCATTTATATCCTCATTTATATTCACATATATAAATGAAATATAAATATAAATCAATCAAACTAAATTCAAAAATTCAAACTCTAAACTCTAAAATTTTCCTAATCCTTTAAAATTCCCTTTTAATGGACTTAGCCTAAATCTTGATCAAACTACTTCAAATCGTTGAAATTTTTTCATGATCCAGTTATATTATCATTTATATTCACATATATAAATGAAATATAAATTCAAACAATCAAAACATATTCCAAAAAAATCAAGCTCAAATCAACACAAAATACAATCTAAGCCTTTCAAGTCAAAATCTTGAACTTAGCCAAATCAATTTCAAATCAAGCCAAACTCTTGATTTTCTCTCATGGTTCAATCAACCCTACAATCATGAGCTCATATATAAATCCAAACATCAATCAAACAATCAAAACCTAGTTCCAAAATCAAAGCCAAAACCCCTTCATATTCTTCTTTTGAATATGGAATTTTGAAATGGATCAAAATCTATCTGACTTCAAACCACTTGTAAATGGATTTATATTTCAATCATAAGCCCATACACAAGATCAATCAACTTCAAATAAAGCTTTGACCAAGCTATTTGATCCACTTAGGCTCACTTGACCCAAAGTGACCTAAAGTACCCTTATGAGCGAAATTTTGATCCTAACCAAATTGGATTGAACCAAACTCATATATCCCTCTCAACATGATCAACAATCATCATGGGATGATCAATCAATTAAATTGGGTCAAACCAAGTCAAACTTAATGGTTGACCAAGTCAACACTTAACCCAAAATGAAACCTAACATAGCCAAATTCCACCATAGTCCAAATAGATTGAAACCATTGATCTAAGTTCACTCATCACTTATGTTTGAACTTGGCCAAGCCAACATTTGAGCCTAACCTAGCCCAATTGGCTACTTGACCCAAGTTGACCCATTTTGACCTAAAGGGTCAAAATGTGTCAAAACTTGATCTAAGCCAAATTGATTGAAACTAATGGATAAAGTCCATTCCAAATCACTTGTTGAACTTGACCAAAGCCTCAATTGGCCAACTAGACCTAACCTAGCCCAATTGATCTTAGACCCAACATGACCCAAATTTGAACTTAACCCAAATTGATTGGAAATAAAGATACCAATCCACTCCATATGACTAACCAAACCTAAACCTACCCATGACCTAGCCCAAATAGGTCAAATGGGTCAAATTGGTCAACTTGACCCATTTGACCTAAGTGAAGTCATATGAGCCAAATTTAAAACCAAACCAAATTGAATCAAACCAAAGCCACCAAAATATTTTGAATGGTCATATGAACTTGACCCAACCCTTGGTTTGACCCAATTTGACCTATTGGTCAACTTGACCCAAGTTGACCCATTTTGACCTAAATGGGTCAACATGAGCCAAACCCTATCAAATGAATGACAAATCTCATTAAACTTGGTCAAACCTAGTTTCTCCACATACCCAACATATCCAAAGTGGAAAATAATAAAATTACCATCCTACCCCTAGGCCATAGAACAAATTTTGTCTTAACCCATGGGTAATTTGGTCATACCCTCTTCACATTCACTTGAGGCTTTCCTAAAGCTCAAGGGGACATAGGGGTGAGTGGTGCACCCAATCCAATGGGTTTGGGTCAGCCCATTTGTTCCCTAGACCAAACCTAACCCTATGGGTCAAAATACAAATTTCAAACTCCCTATCAAACTCAAATTAAGGCACATGGGAGGTTGGCAATCCACTCCTTGGCTCAAACTGACTATGTGCACACTCCTAACTGATCAAATAACCCACAACCTAAGCTCAATTAGATCAAAATGGCAAGTGCATTATCAACCGTCTGATCCTTCAAGGGGGAGATATACCCCCCCCCCTAAACAAACTGGAATGCATCATTCCTGATTTTGACTGAGTGCTAATGAGACTTAGGAGCCATCAGAGAGTGATAGCAAGCATCCTAGAGCTCTTGCCTATTCCCCATTTCTCAATTTTCAAATAGTGAAAATGAGGGAGCTCAATCCATTATCCAACTTCTTCCACACTACAATCCATTGTAATTCCTTTTGCAGCACAATTAGGTGACCAAGTCGAGCTCACCTAAGTTCATTCCCAAGCTCTAAAGGCAAGGGATAATTGAATTGGATCAAAGTTGAGCTCAAGCTAAGGAGGAGGTGACCCATAGGAAGATCCACTCAACCTCAAGTGGTCAAAACTTTAGCAAAGCTTCGTCTCAACCAGATGAAGTTTCTCCAAGGGAATACAGCACCAGTGATCACCTCCAGCGAGGTATGGGATTTTTCGACCATTAAATTCAATGTGGTGTGGAGCTTTGTGAAAGAAATTTTCACTCCATCAATTTTTGACCGTTGGATTGGCTGCTCTCTTACTTTAGATGGTGTGGATTGAGTTTGATTTAAATCCATGCTAGATCGAGCTTGGATCTTCCCTTGATCATGGACGATCTTTGTTGATCAAGGGGAAAAACTAGGGAGATCTCAGTCATCCATCCGCATTTTAGATGGATGACTGAGATAATTCTACATGTTTAGATTTCCTTTTATCCATTTTAAACCATGGGGAGATCCCTGGCCATCCCACCTTTGATCGGATGGCAGAGAATCAAATCTTGTGCTCCATGAGCCACCATTTAGGATTTGATATTTAAGTAATCCCTCATGGTGCGACATGTGTAAAGCATGCTGATAACCATTGCCACGCATCGTGCCTTGAACCAGGGATTAGTTAGGATTACTTAAAATGCTTAATTAATTCTTAATTAACTTAGGGATCTTCCAAAATTCATAACTCCTTCTAGAAATTCAGAAAAATGTGAAATAAAATCCTATGAAAAGATAATTCAACCTAGAATATTTTAAAATTAATTTCAATGGGTTTGAAATATATTTTTCTCTGAATTTGGGTTTTATTGGAAAGTTTATTTTTCTAATTACTTTTTAATTAAACCTCTAACTAATCCCAAATTTCTTGGGTGCATTTTAGGGGATGACTTCTGCCTCCCCTAATTTTCTTGGGATTTATTGAAGGCTTGATTAAAATAATTGCATATGAATTTCCTAATTACCTCCTTATGTAATTAAGGATAATTAAGGTGTAATTAGTAATTTTAACCCATGATTAGGGTTGATTAAGGTCAGATCCAATAAGTAGGAGATTTATGGAATATTTTTGGGGTATTTTCCCTAAGCTATTCCCTAAACCCTCTTTTCTCTCCTTAATCTCCTCTTAATTAAGGGTTAATTCATTAATTATCCCCTTAATTAATTTCTAAAAATTCTAAAAAGTTCTAGAACTTAATTAATCTACTTTGGGTAGATGCTTACATATTTACTAGCCTAAGTTCAATTAAGAAAATCAAAACCCAATTCATAAGTATGAAAGGGTGTTTTGAAATTACTTAAACTAAACCCTTTTGCTTAATTAACTTTTAATTGTGAGCCAAATTGTATCAGGCATCTTTCTTATTAAGTGCATTGCAAATCTAAATTTCTTGTGGGCTTTATGTCATCTCATTGGCTCATAACTATTTAGTTAATTCTTCTAAGGTGGTGTAAGTAAGGGTTAATTAAGTTACTTAATTCATACCTTAACCTAATCAATGCATAAATATAGATCTAATTATTTAAATATTAAACAAAAATATCAAGCACATGTCGGAATGGGTTAGGAACAACAAACTCATCTCACCTTTTCAAAATTAAATTAAACTTCAAACTAAACAAAAATCACTTTGAATTAACTTTGATATACGTTAAACTTTCTTATTCCATAAGAATGTCTTTAGGATTTAAGTGAAGTAAGTTTATTTACATGCTTTCATTACTTTGGATCTTTTCCCAACATGTTAAGCTATATGTCATGTGATGTCATGCATTCATAATTTTGAAATTCAAATTTTAAAATGAAATTATTTACTTTATGTCAAATTTGTATGGCTAAAGTAGAAATATGAGTGGCTATTATCACTACTAAATCCAAATTATTTTCAAAATTTATAAATCAAATACCAAATCTAAAAGTATGCTACTTATATTTTAATTATGAGTTTGCATGTGATAGAATATAAAGGTATGCTTAGCGTAATTTTCCTTTCTTTCTCATGTTGGTATAGTTTTGAATAGGAGTTGGTAAGATGTAGGGTTCATTTGAAAAGAACCCAACACTTACCTAATTCCATATCCTCTACATCCCTATGCTATCATCTAAGAAGGGTTACCAATATTTGCATACATAAATTGCATAAAATAAAAAATGAATCCATTAAAAAACTTTTGCATTCTCCTTTTCTATTTTATTTCTTTTATACACATGTTTGTATTTATGGAAAGTGGTATATTAGCTGGACAACCTCGAGGTTATGAGGCATTAAGTAGCCCTAAGTAGGTCTTTTACCCTAGGTTAGGTCGATGCATAGTTTGATGTTTATTTTATTTTTTGATATATATTTTAGACTGGATGTTAGGGTGTATACTCGTATAATGAATGGTAGGATATTCTTAGTCTAACTATTCTTTTTTGTAGGGGATTGTGCTTAAGGGGGGCTATCATAAATAAAAATATAAATGCTTTTGCTTGCAGGAGCTTTATACCCCTAAGCATAATCCATAGGCTAGGTGAACTTAGTCACCCATGTGTGGGGTGATAAGTACAATATACATGCTTGGGATTTGTGTGGTTTGTTTTAACTAACATTTATTTTGTAGGTGTTAGTTAGATTTCTACTTTTTATTTTCATGTAAATTTGTGCAATTAGGATTTTGAATAATTGTTATGGGGATTAGGATGATCATTGGTCATAAAATCCTATCTTATGCACCAAGTGAAGCCTTGGAGCATCCACCTTCCAACCAATCAAAAGAAAAACCAAAGAAGAAAAGCAGAAAAGAAGAAGAAAGAAGAAAAGAAGAAATAAGAATAAAGCTTGAAGACCCCCATAACAATGAATTGCATTAGATCTAGTCTCTTTAGGGAGTGAGTTTAAGGACTTAGTCTCTTTCTAAATAAACAACATCCTAGCTATCCTGGATAAGCATGATGACTTGCCTAAATATATTTAAAATCGTAGGAGGAGTTAGCTGGCAGCCATCCCCAGGAGGTTGTAAGTCCAAGCTATCTGATTTATCCTCTCTTATTGAGGCAAACCAATTACCCATTTTTCATCTTAGATTTAGGTTATGCTTTTGGCCTTTGCCAAAGCTCCCTAGATTTAGGTTTTGAGGTTGCTTCTCCCCTTTGTGGGTTATAAGTATAATTCCTCATCTCTTAGGCATTTCCTTAATCTTGTGTTAAGGAATTTTAAGTCCTAAATTTCTAATGAAAAATGCAACTCAAACAAACTAAATCAATTTCAAAAATGTAAAGCACAACTATAGGATATTTTGAGAAGCTCCCTAAGTTTCCTAGCATCATGGCCATCTCCTACTCATCTCCCATTTTGGCTTTGATAATAACTCCCCCTTTTGATCAATCCCATTTGATCTTCAAACATAAACTAATCGATTAATTGTTCTTCCTATTGAAATCTTCAAAGACAATGATCATTTACCTTAATCAAGAGTTTTCCTAAGGGATCCCATCCTTTAGGATGTAATTAACTATGGGGGCTCGCCCCTGTACGGAACTTAATGAACCCAGCTTAAAATAAACCCTGCTTTACTTTTCCATGTAAAGTAGAGGATGAATCTCTGGTACATATGCAGACCCATCATCCTTAGGAGTCCTTATTGAGATGATTAGGTCTATTAAAGGGCAATGACTTTTGTCTTTCAAGATAGTACACTATTCTTTGATGACGTACTCGATCACCTGAATAAGTACATTTGTGGATCTATGTGACATCTTAAAAAGATGAATTTCCATAAGGGTCCTGTCCTCTTTCATTTCTCACCAACAAATTTGAAAGGCGACTCTGACCCTCGTATAGAAATTTTTCTAACCAACAAGTTTTTTCTGGCAACTCCACTGGGGATGGTTCCTCTCTCCATCTTTGGTAAATGATCATTGTCTTTGAGTATCGATAGTGGGTTTGTACTTCGGTATGAACCCAAGACTATCCTTCTTGGCACTTAGCTCATTTCATTCTTGAGTTGAGTTAGCCAACATCTTTAAGTTTTAGGACCGCATTCCTTGTTGGTCTTAAAACCCCCATTGGGTTCTCCAATGGGTAAAATGAAAAGATCTAAATCAAAAAGAAAACATCTTAAAGACTTCCTCCTTATCATTTTCATGATAAGGAAATGTTCATCCTAAAATAATAAAGATAAAATAAATCTTCCATAAAGACTTTACTATTCAAAAGCACCTTTTCAAAAATACACTTAATGAAATATTTTCCAAAATATTTTGTCACCCTCATTTAACAATTCCCATAATTGTTACATGTAGGGATTCTGAAAATTAAAACTAATAACATTTTCCAAAAGCAGAAATGAACATCTTCTTTCAATTCACTTTTATGAAGATTTCATTTTCAAAATGAACAATCATCTTTTCCAAAATCACAATCATAATCATAAAGTTTTCAAAAGAACACATGAATCTTTCTATTCAATACACTCACACTTATTAAATGGAAAGTTCATTTGTAAACAAAATTAAAATTTTCAAAAACACACATGAACATCTTCATTTAATATACTCAAGTTTATTAAATGAAGATTTCATTCCCAACAAAAAATAAATATCATTTAGGAAATCTCATTTTAGCATATCTCACAAATGTTTTAAGTTAGAATTCCTCTCTTTTAAAAAGCAACAATCACACACAAAATAAAATTTCAAAAATAAAATTGATCTCCATTCTACATACCTAAATTTGTTGAATGGAAGTATCCTTTTCATAAATTCAAAATAAACAATCATATTTCAAAAAATTTCAAAACACATTTGGAACTTTATTTAATATACCCAAATTTGTTAAAATGAAGTCTCCAAGTTCAAAATCCAACAAAACATTTTCAAACATACATTTGGAACTTCATTTCACATAATCAAATTTTCTAAGTGAAGTTTCAAAATCCAAAATCAAAATCAACAATCATATTTCTAAAATTTTCAAAACATATTTTTGGGACTTCATTTAGCATACTTAAATTTGCTAAGGAAAGTTTCCAAATCCAAAATGAAAAATCAACAATTGCATTCCAAATTTTTTTAAACACATACCCAAGTTTGTTTACTGAAGTCTCCAAACCTAAAATCAAAAATCAACAATCATATTTCAAAATTTTCTAAACACATTTTGGAACTTCATTTAACATATCCAAATTTGTTAAGTGAAGTCTCCAAATCCAAAATTCAAAATTTTCTAAAACAACATTTGGAACTTCATTTAACATACCCAAATTTGCTAAGTAAAGTTTCCAAATCCAAAATCCAAAAATTTTCAAACACATATTTGGAACTTCATTTTGCATACTCAAATTTGCTAAGTAAAGTTTTCAAATCCAAAGTCAAACATTTTTCAAAACATATTTTGGAACTTCACCTAGCATACTCAAATTTGCTAAGTGAAGTTTCCAAAGTCAAAACCAAAAATTTTCAAACACCTTTTGGAACTTCTTCCCTTAGCATACCAAATTTGCTATGTAAAACTTTCCATTTTTCAAAACCAAAAACAAATCAAAAATTTTGAACATACCATTTGGAATTTCATTTAGCATACTCAAATTTGCTAAGTGAAATTTCCATTTCACAAAACCAAGTGGGACTTCATCTTTAGCATACCAAATTTTCTAAAGTTGAATCTCCACTTTCAATCACCTCAAAAACAAAATGAAACACTTAGGATTCCCTTAGCATACCAAAATTGCTAAGGATCCTACCCATTTCAAAAATCAAAACATTCCAAACAAATGAAACACATAGGATTTTCTTAGCTACCTAAATTTGCTAAGAATCATATTTTCAAAAATTAAATAAGACACGCTTAGATTCTTCACTTAGCATACCTAAATTTGCTGAGTGAGAATTCCAAATTTTTTAAAATAAAAACAAAATTCACAAAAATAAACAATCACTCTCAAATACTTCACTTAGCATACCTAAATTTGCTAAGTAAGTGAAATTCCAAAATAATCAAACAAAAATAAAATCATTTGACCCTTACTTTAACATACCCAAATTTGTTAAAGGAAAGGGTCCTCAAAATTAAAAATTTAAATTCAAAACACCAATGAACTTATGGAAGCATCCTTATCAAAATTTTGAATCCATATTTCAACATACTTAAATTTTTTGGAGTTGGATTCATATTCAAATTCCTCTTTCAATCAATCTTCTCAAATCCATTTGAACCCCACTTAACACTTCCAAGTTGTTGGATGTGGGTTCAAGTTTTCAAATTCAAAATTCAAAAAAAAATCTATAAAGACAGAAATCTGATACAAGTTCATTTCTCATAGTAAATTATTTTCAATTAGTACAGTACAATTCAGTTTCAGTCTACTACAATTTTGGAAATGGTCGGTTCGCAAAAGTTAGTCTTCACCTTCCCCCATGGTATGGATCTAGCTTTAGATCAGGCTGACATCCCTGATCTGGACCATACCCACCTTATTCACATTGGCCGAGGATTTGAGGGGGCCAAGATCACTTATGAGGGCATTCCCCTCACCACAGTCAACAGGACCAAGGTGACGGGCGTAAACCCAAGATCGTGGATATGACCTTCGCTTTTGATGTCTCCTCACTAAAGAGAAAGTTGTGGCATGACTTTAGTTATTACAAGTTAGCAATACTGGTGCCCCCAGTAGTTCATCCTAAAGTTGCTCATGTTGCCCCACTATGGGCTAGTACCCTACCATCTGTACCCTCCAAGGGTAAGGCTCCCCTGGTCTCAAGGCTTGCCTCCCCTACATTTGAGTATGGGTCTAGCTCGCACTCCTCCCATCCTACCCATACCCAGTGTAAGAACAAGAACCTTATGATCAAACAGTTCCACACTCAGATAGCTAGGGAACTAGAGGAAGTAGCTCAATCAACCATGGATGAGTCTCCCATCATCACTTCACCACTGGTTACAGAAAACCTATTCCATCCTCTCTCTGGATAAAACAAAGAGGATGTCAGGAGGATCCATTCGTCACCTCCTCCAGTGGCCCACTTGTAGCCAATAATTTCTAGGAGCAGGAGGTCATATGCTGGCCTTCAATCTATTCTACACCAGTGAGCAGACGCCGAGTCCCACGCTTGACCTTCGACTATCCCCATAGCGTGGGGAGGAAAATTCATTAGGAGAGGGCCCGTGAGGAACATACATCACATGTTACTAGCAGGGAGCAACATAGGTTCATCCACAACGCTTCTACTGACGATTTTCTTTCAGTGCTACTCACCGACCATACTGATAGTATTCTCCTCACTAGGACTAGCCACCACAGGAGGGTAGTTTCTATGCATAGAGAGTCGGTGGTGTCTCCACCCCCGCTCTACCCCTCGTCTGCCATCGCCAGTACAGGTTACAGCATGTCCCATTCCATCTAAGGCCATGAAGGCTGCATCCGAGGAAAAACACACCTCATTGGTGATCCGCTACACCAGGGATCCTACCCTCCTACACCACCCATTGTGGTAGGTGAGCTCTCCCGCTGACCTGCCCTAGTGGTGTGAAGGAGTGGCGACCCTGAAGCATCGTGGTCATCCCTTCACCAACTCCGCCCATACAACCGATGTGGAGATATAATTATTAGATATTCTAAATGATCCAAAGCAAGCAGTGAGGAACATCCTAGGATTGTTACCCCTCTTATAGCCATTAGTAGTCATTAGTGACATTCATCCAGTGAATACACCGCAGTGATTGACTCTCAGTGAGGTGGTCCGATGCTCTCGGTAACGACAAGTGATCACACTAGTCAGCCTAAACGATTTGCACCTACTGAGTTGGAACGTTTCTTAGATGAAATAGTTGCACATTATTTCATGGAGAAGAAGGAGATCTTGGGGTACTCCTGGTCTAATGAAAAGAGAGTCAGCTTCAATCCCAATGAAGATGACTTGATGGGGGATTCAGCTGGAGTATGCATGGTTGACACTAGAGGATCTCTTCTTAGAGAACAACATTCCATGGAAGGTGATGAGGTTGATCAAGAAGATTCCATAGAATCAGCCCAACACCTCTGCCATCAATTGAGGTAGAAGGATGAGCAGATTGATAGGATGGCACGTCAGTTACAAAACTTATTAGCAGCAGTGTCGGTGCTTCAAAAATAAGCCCCTCCAGTTCATCCTATTATAGTTGACATCAGTCATTCTGAGTTATTGCATGTCTTGGACCCAGCCAAGACTCTACCTCCCGTTGAGCAAGGTAGCACTAGCTTGTATAGGAAGATAGTGGAAAGTACCTCCATACAAAAAAAGATATAAAATCCATGGTTGAGCAACAGATGAAGGAAGCTTTGGCTCAAGCCCAGGCAGGATCATCGGTTCCAAAGGGTAGACCCTACCTAGAGGAATTCGATATTATCCAGTATCCCAAGGGATTCGTGCCTCCTTCCTTTAAAAGCTTCGATGGTAGTGGAAACTTGAGGCAGAACATAGCTCACTTCAGGGCTATTTACTGCAATGCAGGTGGCAGTGATGTTTTACTCTTTAAACTCTTTATTAGTAGCCTAGCAGGTATTGCATTTGATTGGTATGCTGAACTGCCCAATGGTTCAGTAAAGACATTTGCTGAGTTAGAGCAACTCTCCATCAAGAGTTTTTGGAGCTCGAAAGGGTTACTAGTGATCTCGTAGCACAACAACACTGAGTCACTTGTTGATTATATTCTTCGATGATGTAACTTGAGTATGAAGTATGAATCACAACTGTCTGAACAGCATGCCATTGAGATTCTCTTGAACAATATCCATGGCCCGATTGCTTTCATGCTTAAGGGCTTCACTATCAAGACATTTGAGAAGCTAATCAACAAGGAGGCTAGTCTACAAGGAGAGGCCAAACAGTTTCCTTTTCAAGATCGGTTTCCTAAGTAGAAGTCCCAAAAGATCTATGAGAAGAAATTTGGAGTAGTAGTAGCGGTTGACAAGGAAAAGAAACCAGCTAGATATCAGTCTGAGAGACCATGACCTCAGTAGCCTCCACCTCCCTTGCCACCACTGAGGCAGCCATATTGGCCTCCACCGTAGCCTCCATGACATCCACTCGCCAATCCACCAAGCAATGCATGCATACCGCCAGTAGCTATGGTCCACCTACTCTTTTAGATAAGTTAAACAAACCTTATTCTTTTAAGAGAGAGGTAATCAGAAAGAACTTTAAGAATCTCTTGAAGAAACTTGATTTTCAACTACCTGAGCCTAGGAGACCGGAGGAAGTAAGTAAAAGTCATGATCCAAACTTTTGCCCTTACCACCATATGCTAGGCTATGTTTTGGATGATTGCTTCACATTCAAGGATTAGCTTGAACATAGTTTCAAGATCGATGCCATAGTTATCTCAAAGGAATACCATGTGGAACAACCTTCCAGTTCCATCAGGGTAATCCTTAGGGATACAAGTGATCCTACCAAAACTAAAGAAGGTTGGGACATTTCTTTGTCTAAAACCTCTATGAAAATAATTCAGAAGATCAAGAAACTTTTCTTGTAGGTTCCTGAGTCAGCTCAAACCTCCAACACCAAGGAAGGTTTGTAAGTTGCCAGCACTAACTCAAGGAAAGTGGGAGCTCAGTAGTAGCAGCAGCAGCAGCATGTGTCAGCCCGAGATAGCCCTTTAGCATAGCCACTGACCATTATCAGCCTCCAGCCTTCAATTGCAGCTTCCCCACCGATGACTTCTTCCATTTCAACAAGCTCTTCTATTTCTTCTACTAGTAGAACACTTGCATCAGTGGATAAGGGCATCAAATCCCTTACTCCACTCACTTTACTTGACTTCTACTTTGTACCCCTAAATAATTCTAAGAAATTGAAGAATAAAGCTAGTTTGAATTACATCTATGTCTCTTCTGATGAGTTATCTTCTTCTATTCCTAATGATACCTCTTCAAGTTTAATTAACTATAACAATTTTGATCTTCCTCTTTTTGATTCAGAGTTGGATTTTCCAACTCTGAATACTATGGGTTCACCTCTTGAGATAGACTTGGAATCATCCATTAGAGTCCCATAGAGAAGTAGGTGAGCAAGTGTAGAACCTTCCAGCACCTTGCCTTAAGAGTTCACTGAAGTCAAGCTCCATAGTGGCAAGGTTCTACCTCCTAGGGTAGCACCTCAAGATAAAGGGAAACAAGTCATTGGTATAGAAGATCAAGAAGCCCTTCCACAAAATGCTCCACCCTTGGATATGCTTGTGGAAGACCAGCTGAAGGTGGACTATAACATCCTTTGTCATCTAAGAAAGTTATCATAAGCTAAGCATATGATGCCCTTATCTTATCCAAAGAGATGAGGGAATCACTAATCAAGGCTCTCTTGATCCTAAAATATACTTAGCTCACCGATGCTAAAGGTGAGGAGGAAGCACATTATGCAAAAGAAGCCCAATCACCTTCAGGATGAAGACCTTCTATGGGACTTGGAGCACAACCGCCCCTCTACATCACACATGGATAGTTCACTGGTTCTCATGGATTCGTGCATGGTGAACATTATGAGTCTAAAGACCCTTGCCTATTTGAAGATCAACATCTCTACACTGAGGAGATAGGATGATGTTGAGGATTCAATGATCAAGGTAGAGGGCTTTAGGTTCTATAGTGTTACCTTGGAGATCGGTGACTAGAAGACAAGCTAAGTTCTACATCATTGATTCAATACTTCATTCACGCTTTGCTTGGTAGGATAGATAACAATCATCTCCTCCCTTCATCAGTGCATCAAGTTCAGAAAAGATAAAATTGAATATCATGTCAACGGAGATGAAAAGCTATTTTTAGTTAGAAAGGTTGAGATTTATGAGGATGCGACCTACTATCTTCCTCAAAACACCCTTTCTCCTGAACTTGGACAAAATTCAAATGCAAAACTAAATATAAAATAAAATTAAGCAAAAGAAAAGATAAAAGAAAATGAAAAGAAAAATAAAAGTCCACGTACACAAAAAAGGAGAATTGAAGAAGAAGATATCACATTTCACATCATTCCATCATATGGATATGTAGATGGCTCAACCACCGTGAGACAGAGGCGTGAGGTAGTTCGAGGTGGGAGACCCTACTTGGCCTTCAACCAATAAAAGGTCAGTTCATAGGAGTACCCCTACTATTCACATAGACTTGGAATCAAGATGAGTCTAATGTGATTAGTATACCAACCAACCCCTCTCAACGGATTCCATTGGAGGTGACTTTTGATCCAGATAGAGACGAAGACTAGGCCTCCAAGCAAAGCAAAGTATTCGAATCTAGTTTATGTGAAATTATTAGGCAGCAGTTGGGAACCTTAGTTCTTACCTCACCTACATCTCAAAAAGTTGAAGGTTTAGTAGTTAAGGAAGTCCTAAAGTCTTCCAATGACATGAAGGAGAAGAAGTTTTTTTTGGCATCATCCTTCTTAAGCCCTGAAGTTGATGTAGAGCTTGAGGAAGATACTTTTAAAGAATTAATGGAATTACCTTTTAACTTTTACTCATATTTGTTCAAAATCTTATACAAAAAGGTTTAGTTCCTTACACATGGTCCAAGCACAAGTCAAAATACTTTGAAAAGATATGGAATAATATAGGTAGGGAAGCACAATCAAGAGCAGGACTAGGATTTAGTACAGTGGGTCCGGTCGATGATAAAGATTATTGCCTAGTTGTTACCAACCATTTGGAATCTAATAGTTTCTTCTCGCACATCCCCAACCCTTATGAGAATGTGTGTTTAGAAACTTCAGATGATTGACATGATCTCCAACTCAAAGAGGCATCGACAGAATTTGAAGAAGAGATTCATTCAACAATCGACAAGCTTAAAAACATCAACCTCAGGATAGAAGAAAATCCTCGCTCAAAATACATCAGTTCATTGCTAGATGAAGAAGAAACCAATGACTTAGTAAGGCTATTGACTGAATTTAAAGACTGCTTAGCCTGGAGTTATGAAGAGATGCTAATTATCTCCTAACGTAGCAGTTTACAAGCTAGCAATTGACCCTAACGTTACCCCTATTAAGCAAGCTCCTAGACGCATGTGATTAGAAATTAAAGTCATTTCTAAAGTCAAAAATTGATTGATCTTCAAGAAGAAAAATATTTTACCGTTAGCTGTCATCCCGTTAAGAAGAAGAATGGTCAAATTCACATTTGCATCAATTTTAGGGACTTAAATAAAGCATGTCTTAAGGATGAGTTTCCTCTTCCTATACCAGAGTTAATGGTGGACATTACCTCATCTCATGCAGTCTTCTCTTTCATGGATGGATCATCTGACTATAACCAAATCAAGATGTCTCCAAGATAAAGAAAAACACTTTCAAACGATCAAATCTTCTATTATAGGGTCATGCCTTTCAACCTTTAAAATGCGAGCCAATACCATGCCATGACTCGATCTTCAATGAGCTCATCCATCATCAAGTTAAGTGCTACAATGATGATTTAGTAGTCAAGAGTAGAGAAAAGGAAGACCACCTCTTTGACTTGAGAGTAGTTTTCGAATGGTTAAGATAATATAACCTCAAAATGAATCCCCTTAAGTGTGCATTCAGAGTCACTTCAAGGAAATTCCTTGGGTTTATTGTTCGACACCGGGGAATAAAAATAGATCCTGAAAAGATTAAAGCTATCTTAGAAATGTCACCTCCTAAGAGTTTAACTCAACTCAGATCCTTTCAAGGATGGCTTGCATATCTAAGATGCTTTATCTTAAACCTATCAAGGAGATGCAAGCCATTCTCAGCACTTGTCAAAAAGGATGCCAAGTACAAGTGGGATGATAAGTGTCAGCATGCCTTTGAAGACATCAAAGAGTACTTGGTGAAGCCACTAATTCTAGCAGGCCCTATCCTAGGCAGGCCATTGATCCTTTACACTACTGTATTGGATGACTCTCTCAGTGCTCTGTTGGCCCAAGCCAATGATGAAAGGAAGGAGAGCGTACTCTACTACCTCAGCCATCATCCGACCCCTACTGAAGCAAACTATCCACCTATTGAGAAACATTGCCTAGCTTTGATCTTTGCATCTCAGAAGTTATGACACTACATGCTTTCTCATAAGGTGAACTTGATCTCCTGAACCAATCCACTACAGTATCTCATGACACGGAGAACACTCAGATGTATGGCTCACTGGTCCATGATACTCGAGTTTGATATCACATTTGTACCCTCCATGCGTAAAAGGATGGCACTAGTGATTTCTTAGAAGACACCCACTTCTTGATTCTTCACTTAGTGATGATCTCCCCGATGAACAGCTCATGAACTTAGGGGAGGCCAACAACCACCGATGGGAGATGTATTTTGATGGTGCTACTTCTTTTCAAAAGGTGAAGCACCACGATCTATTCTCCCAGGAAAGGTAGGGGTAGGAATAGTTCTTTTAACTCCAAACTATGATGTGATGAGATTCTCATACTATCTTTCCAACCCCGACACCAATAACAAAGTAGAGTATGAGGCTTTGATTTCCAGTCTGGAGTTAGTCATCATAATCAGTGTCAAGAGCATCAACATCTTTGGGGATTCTCGGTCATCAACCAATTCGTCCTACCGTTCTCAAACCCAAGCTTCATCATTACTATGAGTATACCATGAAGTTGGCAATTCTCAAGTCACCATCTACAAGGTTCCTCAAAGAACGAGTAGAAGATGCTGCCAAAAACTTGCCAAAGAGGCATGTAAGATGAGTCCATTTCAATAAGGGTCCAAAATAGACAAGTCATATTCCTTATTGATGCTGAACTCATCGAGAGACTTTCTCTTGAAGAGGAGATTATCGTTGCCAAAATGGACAAGGAGCTAGATTAGAGGTAACCATTCATAGATTACTTAAACACTGTCAAACTACCTCAATGGAAATCATAAGCCCATCATGTGAAACTAAGAGCTCTTTCCTATGCTTTTATTGATGGCACCTTGTACCGCCGGTCCTTTGACCAAATGTGGTTATATTATTTAAACAAAAACAAAGCCCATGGCATTGTAACTGAAGTACAATCAGGTCTATGTAGAGCTCATCAATCCGGTTCGAAGATGAAGATGAAGATCAAAAGACTTGGATACTACTAGCCTTGATTGCATGTATGGAAGGAGAGATGCCATCAGGGTGTGGTGTCCTCCACCAACCACCCAACATTCTAAACCCTACATTGGCTTCATAGCCATTTGAGTGTTGGGGTACTGACATTGTAGGTCCGATCGATCTCCTTCTTCCAAGGGGCATCGATTCATCTTAGTTGCCACAAACTACTTCTCTAAGTGGGTGGAAACCATTCCATTTAGAGAGGTCACAGCTCACCACATGCTTCAATTTTTCAGGAACCATATTGTATATAGGTTCGGGGTGCCTCGATGAATTATATCCTATAATAGTACTGCATTCAAAAGCATGAAGATTAACTGCTTTACCAGAAGACCCGATATAGATTAGAGATACTCCACCATCTACTACCCTAGAGAAAATGGCTTAGTAGAAGCATTCAACAAAACTCTCATCCAAATATTGAAGAAGACTCTTGATGATAATAATGACAGTGGAACAAGTAGTTGGTTGAAGCCTTGTGGGCCTACCGCACCACATACCGAACTCAAACTCAGTCTACCTCATTTTTCTTAGTGTATGGGTCTGAAGCTGTTCTTCCTTTAGAAGTTCAACTCCATCACTAAGGATAATATTTGGTAACAATATCACTACAGAGCATAATGTAAAGTTGTGATTAGAAGAGCTCGAAGGTTTGGAGGAGAGTCGCTTACAGGCATGCCAAAACCTCGCATTGTACAAGGCCAAAATGATTCAAGCTCATAACAAGCTGGTCCACCTTAGGATTTTTTGAGTAGGAGAACTTGTGTTAGTCCTAAGGAGACCAAATGTTGCCCATCAAAAGATGGGAGGCAAGTTTGAACCCACTTGGAAAGGCCCCTATGCCATAGAGAAGGCTTACCAAAGAGGATCTTATCAGCTTATTGATTGTAAAGGGGAACACCTGATGCTTCCAATTAATGGGCTCTATCTAAAGAAATATTACCCATGAAACAAATCATGTTTGAAAACAATCATTAATAAAAAGAACAAAATCTTATTCCATTCACCAAATCTTCTCTCCTTTTGAAGTGTTGTTTGCTAGTCTTGAGAATCCACCGTGACATGTTTAGGGTAGGTGTAAGAGTCCCTTGGTGGCATCTTATCCCTCTTTCATAACATAAATATAATCTCTCGATGCTATTAGAATAGGTGTAAGAGATCCTGAGAGGCATCCTACTTCGATTAGCATAACTAAGATAGGTGTGGGAGAACCCAAGCACAACAACAAACACAAATCTTTTATCTCGAGCTATTTTGATGTGGGAGAAAGCCCCCTATGGCACTCACTCATTAGCTGCTCTAGGTCGGATCTACATGCTTCATCGCTAGTATGTCACCCCAGTGATCATTTGTTTGGAAGATGTGAGTCTCCGAGCTTTCTTCCTAACTTGACCATTGCAAACCAACAAGCGTCTTGTTAGTTTGGTAGGCTTGACTACCTAGCCAATAAGCTACCTCATGTTGACTTTTTTTAAGAAGATGTGAGTCCCCGTGCCTTCATCTTGAACTAGCTAACATGTTTTAACTAGGTTGAGTATATTTAAGGCGTAGGGTAAGTCCTCCATAGGTTCCTTTCCTCTTGAATACTTTTAAGTCGATCTAAGTCCCCCAGTGGCATTCACTCAATCCCTAGGTGGATAGCACTTCGAAAGAAGATGGACTATCCCAGCCGCCCGCCATAGGAGGATGTGAGTCCCCAGCTTTCTTCTGCGATTTTTGCAAACTGACAGGCACCTTAGGTTAGTTGATGTTCACTATGCTAATAGTGATTCACCCAGTGAGTACACCTCTCTTGGCAGATATGAGTCCCCGTGCTTTCTCCTTGAGTTGGACATCGAATACCTATTGGATATATGACTAGCCATGTCATTTTCTCTAGGGAGTTAGATTAAGCCCTTACCGGATCCATCCCCTACGGGCACACTATTTGGATCAAGTCCTTTGCGACCCCATTTAGACACTACCCGGGTTACTTTTGGATTGGACAGTCCCCCTTTTCTAGTATCCACCCCTGTGATTGGAAATTTGTTCGACGGATGTGCAAATTCTCCCTTAGTTCAGTAAATTTGAGATAGGTCTAGACTGATATAAGCTCCTTCTATGTTTGATCCCTTGCAAACTAATAGGGTCCACGATAAAACAAACTAAAAAAACTTAAAAAAACTAACAAAAAATAATTCGCTTATGGATTAATAATTCAAGCCCCCAAAAGGCCCCTTTTCTCAAGCATGCATCATATCTTTAGGCGTGTCAGAACTCTATAGAATTGCACTACCCGATGAGATAAATCTGGTCACCTCCATAGTCGCCCTTAGGTTGGGTTCAATTTATTTTTCCACAAGCAGGATACTCATTCCGCTTTGAAACATATAAGACTATGACACATTCTTTCTAACATTATTGTCACAAATCGATGGGAAGCCCTAAGTCAGGTTCAATTTTTTGCCCAAAATAACACCCCAGTGATCATTGCTAGTGGAAGAAGTGAGTCCCTGAGATTTTTTTCCCTTCAATTGATCATTGCAAACCAAAAAGCACTCATTTGGTTGGATAGTTCTCCCATCGGCCGGGAATCTACTCCCTTTGGTTCAGTAAATTGGAGATAGGTATAAGTTTTTATAAGCTTTTTCTCAGTGTGACCCATCGCAAACCAGAAGAATCCATCAAAATAAAAAAAATCCAAAAAAGAAAATTAATCCTTCACTATTCTTAAGCTGATCTAAGTCCCCTAGTGGCATTCACTCAATAGTCAGCCCTTGGTTGGGTTAGATTTATTGCCCAAAGCAACTGATCACCCCAGTGGTTTCTTGATTCTAGAAGATGTGAGTCCCCATGCTTTCTTCCTAATACTTGACCATTGTATACCAAAAGCCATTTCCCTTGGTTGGATAGTCCTACCTTGTGGTTGGTAAACTACTCCCATTGAATTGATAAATAAGAGTTAGGTCTATGCTTCCATGGCCCCTACTTAGTGTATTGTATCACAAACTTATGGGATCCATCATAATCAAAATAAATAAATTCAAAAAAAATGAAATCAATCTTTGACTATCTTTAAGCTGATTTAGGTCCCCCACTCGCATTCACTTAATAGTCAACCCTAGGTTGGCTTCAATCTATCATCTTATCTATAGATTACCCCTGCAATTGATCTTCACTTTGGAGGATGTAAGCCTACTACGCTTTCTTCCTAGTATATCTGCATACCGAAAGGCATCCCTTTGGTTGGCTAGTCCTACTACAAGTTTAGTAGACTACCCCTTTGGATTGGTAAATCTAAGTTAGATTTTAACCTCTATGGCTCCTACTTAGTGCAACCCATCGCAAACCAACAGGGTTTATCTAAAAATTTAAACCTGACAAAATTGAAGCAAATTCAACCCTCTTCCCCAATGGAACAAATCAAATCTTTTTCTCCTTAGTGAGGTTCAAATCAAATCAAATCTTTCATCCCCTTGTGGATGACTTGAACCTGCTTCCCTAGTCAAAGGTTCACACTCTATCCCTTTAGTGGATTTTTCCCTCTCCCTATGTCTTAAACATAAGTAGAGCCACATTGCACTAAGCTCTAGATTCTTTTTTTTTCCTTGGCTTAAGGATAGATTGTTTATGTTGGTGCTTGTGATCTTTTGGTGCTGTTAATTATTTCGGTCAACACAAATATGTGCGGTGTTCCTTGTCAGTTACACCACACCTACTTGGCGTCCTTTGTAGACCTCATTTTTAGGATGAGTTCTCAACCCCTCCATCCTAGACATAGGACTCCTCTTACACTTTAAGAGTTCCTAGTCCTAAGAAACATCTAGTGATTAGGTGGACACTCAAACCTAGCCCTAGAGACTTAGGAGAGTTAGCCATACGAATAGGTCATGCCTTAGGGGTGTTAGGAAAATTTCCTATCCTTAGTTTAAACCATTCCTCACTTTCCTCCTTTCAAATCAAACTCAAAATCAATTATATTTGATTTTCTCCAAAACTCAAATCAAATCCATGATTGAAATCTATGATACAAATCCATGATCAAAATTCATCAAAAATTCCTACGTCCAAATTTTGCCTAAGTCCTTAATCTTCCCTTAAGGACTTAACCAAAATCATGATCTAAATCAAGTCAAATCTTTAATATTTCCTCATAATCCATTTGTATTCTCATTTATATTCACATATATAAATGAAATATAAATTGAAATCAATCAAACTAAACACAAAATTCTAAATCAAATCCTTGAAATTTTCCTTAAGTCCTTAATTTTCCATTAATGGACTTAACCTAAATCTTGATCAAATCAATTCAAACTCATGGTATTTTTTCAAAACTCAATTATATTATCATTTATATTCACATATATAAATGAAATATAAATATAGATCAATGATATCAAACCCTAAAATTAAATTCTCAAATTAAAATCTTTGAAATTTTCGGCCAAAATCAACTCTAAACCATTTCAAACTCATGGGATTTTCTCAAAACTCATTTATATTTTCATTTATATTCACATATATAAATGAAATATAAATATAAATCAATCAAATCAAGCCCTCAAATTAAATCCAATTTAAAATCTTCATAAGTCCCTTAATTTTCCATTAAAGGACTTATCCAAAATCTTGAACAAACCATTTCAAATTCATGAAATTTTCTCATAATTCATTTATATGCTCATTTATATTCACATATATAAATGAAATATAAATATAAATCAATCAAAATGAATTCAAAAATTCAAACTCTAAACTCCAAAAATTTCCTAAGTCCTTTAAAATTCTCTTTTAATGGACTTAGCCCAAATCATGATCAAACCACTTCAAATCCTTGAAATGTTCTCATGATCCAATTATATTCTTATTTATATTCACATATATAAATAAAATATAAATTGAAACAATCAAAACCTATTCCAAAAAATCAAGCTCAAATCAACTCAAAATCCAATCTAAGCCTTTCAAGTCAAAATCTTGAACTTAGCCAAATCAATTTCAATCAAGCCAAACTCTTGATTTTCTCTCATGGTTGAATCAACCATACAATAATGAGCTCATATATAAATCCAAACTTCAATCAAACAATCAAAACCTAGTTCCGAAATCAAAGCCAAAACCCCCTCATATTCTTCTTTTGAATATGAAATTTTCAAATGGATCAAAACCTATTTGACTTCAAACCACTTGTAAATGGATTTATATTTCAATCATAAGTCCATACACAAGATCAATCAATTTCAAATCAAGCTTTGACCAAGCCATTTGACCCACTTATGCTCACTTGACTCAAATTGACCTAAAGTATGCTTATGAGCCAAATTTTGATCCTAAGCAAATTGGATTGAACCAAACTCATATATCCTTCTCATCATGATCAACAATCATCATGGGATGATCAATCAATTAAATTGGGTCAAACCAAGTCAAACCTAAGGGTTGACCAAGTTAACACTTAACCCAAAATGAAACCTAACATAGCCAAATTCTACCATATGCCAAATTGATTGAAACCATTGATCTAAGTTCACTCATGACTTATGTTTGAACTTGACCAAGCCAACATTTGAGCCTAACCTAGCTCAATTGGCCACTTGACCCAAGTTGACCCATTTTGACCTAAAGGGTCAAAATATGTCAAAACATCATCTAAGCCAAATTGATTGAAACCAATGGATCAAGTCCATTCCAAATCACTTGTGGAACTTGACCAAAGCCTCAATTGGCCAACTAGACCTAACCTAACCCAATTGACCTTAGACCCAACATGACCTAAAGGGGTCATGTTGAGCCAAATTTGAACTTAACCAAAATTGATTAGAAATAAAGATACCAATCCCATATGACTAACCAAACCTAAACCTGACCTTGCCCAAATAGGTCAAATGGGTCAAATAGGTCAACTTGACCCATTTGACCTAAGTGAAGTCATATGAGCCAAATTTAAAACTATACCAAATTGAATCAAACCAAAGCCACCAAAACATTTCAAATTGTCATATTAACTTGACCCAACCATTGGTTTGACCCAATTTGACCTATCGATCAACTTGACCCAAGTTGACCCATTTTGATCTAAATGGGTCAACATGAGCCAAACCCTATCAAATGAATTCCAATCTCATGAAACTTAGCCAAACCTAATTTCTCTACATACCCAACATATCCAAAGTAGAAAAATAGCAAAATGACCATCCTACCCCTAGGCTATAGAACAAATTTTGGCTTAACCCATAATTAATTTGGTCATACCCTCTTCCCATTCACTAGAGGCTTTCCTAAAAGCTCAAGGGGACCTAGGGGAGAGTGGTACAACCAACCCACAGGGTTTGGGTTAGCACATGTAGTCCCTAGACTAAACCCGACCCTATGGGTCAAAACACAAATTTTAAACTCCCTCTCAGACTCAAATTAAGGCACATGGGAGGTTGAAAATCCACTCCTTGGCTCAAACCTACCATCTACACACTCCTAACTGATCAAACAACCCACAGCCTAAGCTCAATTGGATCAAAATGGAAAGTGCATTGTCAGTCATCCGATCCTTCAAGGGGAGATATACTCCCCCTAAAAAAACTTGAATGCATCATTCCTGAATTCGATTGAGTTCTAGTGAGACTTAGGAGCCATTAGAGAGTGATAGAAAGCATCCTAGAGCTCTTTCCAATTCCACATTTCTCAATTTTCAAATAGTGAAAATAGGGGAGCTCAATCCATTCTCCAACTTCTTCCACACTACAATCCATTGCAATTCCTTTTGCAAGCACACTTACATGACCAAGTCAAGCTCACCCAAGTTCATTCCCAAACTCTAAAGGCAAGGGAGGATTGAATTGGATCAAAGTTGAGCTCAAGCTAAGGAGCAGGTGACCCATAGGAAGATCCACTCAACCTCAAGTGCTTAAAACTTCAGCAAAGCTTCGTCTCAACCAGACGAAGCTTATCCAAGGGAATCAAGACCTGGCGATCACCTTCACTGAGGTATGGGATTTTTTTATCATTAAACTCAATGTGGTGTGGAGCTTTGTGAAAGAATTTTCAACCCATCGATTTTTGACCGTTGGATTGGTCGCTCTCTTGCTGTAGATGGTGTGGGTTGAGTTTGATTTAAATCCATGTTAGATTGAGCTTATATCTTCCCCTTGATCATGGATAGTCTCTATTGATCAAGGGGAAGAACTTGGGAGATCTCAACCATCCATCCACACATTTTAGATGGATGGCTGAGATAATTTCGCACATTTAGATTTCCTTTCATCCATTTTAAACCACGGGTAGATCTTTGGCCATCCGATATTTGATTGAATGGTAGAGGATCAAACTGTGTGCACTGCCAGCCACCATTTGGGATTTGATGTTTAAGTAATCCCTCACGGTGCGATGCATGTAAAAAGCATTGATCACCACTGCCACTTATTGCGCCGTGAGCCAAGGATTTATTAGGATTACTTAAAATGCTTAATTAATTCCTAATTAACTTAGGGATCTTCCAAAATTCATAACTCCTTAAAAATTCAGAAAATGTGAAATAAAATCTTATAGAAAGATAATTCAACCTAAAATATTTTAAAATTAATTTCAATGGGTTTTGAAATATATTTTATTTTCTGAATTTAGGTTTTATTGGAAAGTTTATTTTGCTAATTAATTTTTAATAAAGCCTCTGATTAATCTCAAATTTCTTGGGTATATTTTAGTGGATGACTTCTACCTCCCCTAATTTTCTTGGGATTTACTGAAGGCTTGATTAAAATAATTGCATATAAATTTTCTAATTACCCTCCTTATGTAATTAAGGATAATTAAGGTGTAATTAGTGATTTTAACCCATGATCAGGGTTGATGAAGGTCAAATCCAGTAAGTAGGAGGTTTATGGAATATTTTGGGGCATTTTTTCTAAGTTATTCCCTAAACACCCTTTTTCTCTCCTTAATCTCCTCTTAATTAAGGGTTAATTCATTAATTATCCCCTTAATTAATTTCTAAAAATTCTAAAAGTTCTAGAACTTAATTAATCTACTTTGGGTAGATGCTTAGGTGTTTAATAGACTAAGTTCAATTAAGAAAATCAAAACCCAATTCATAAGTATGAAAGGGTATTTTGAAATTACTTAAGCTAAACCCCTTAGCTTAATTAACTTTTAATTGTGAGCCAAATTACATTAGGCCTCTTTCTTATTAGGTGCATTGAAAATTTAAATTCCTTTTGGGTTTTATGTCATCTCATTGGCTCATAATTATATAGTTAATTCTTTTAAGGTGGTGTAGGTAAGGGTTAATTAAGTTACATAATTCATACCTTAACATAATCAATGCATAAAAATAAATATAATTATTTAAAAATTAAACAAAAATATCAAGCGCATGTGGGAATGGGTTAGGAATAGCAAACTCATCGCACCTTTTCAAAATTAAATCAAACTTCAAACTAAACAAAAATAACTTTGAATTCACTTTGATTTATTTTAAAATTTTTTATTCCATAAAAATGTCTTTAGGATTTAAGTGAAGTGAGTTTATTTACATGCTTTCATTGCTTTGGATCTTTTCCCAACATGTTAAGTTGTATGTAATGATGTCATGCATTCATAATTTTGAAATTCAGATTTTAAAATGAAATTGTTTACTTTATGTCAAATTTACATGTGTTGGCTAAAGTAGAAATATGAGTGGCTATTATCACTACTAAATCCAAATTATTTTTAAAATCTATAAATCAAATACCAAATTTCAAAGTATGCTACTTATATTTTAATTATGAGTTTGCATGTGATAGAATATAAAGGGATGCTTAGCATAGGTTTCCTTTCTTTCTTATGTTGGTATAGTTTTGAATAGGAGTTGGTAAGATGTAGGGTTCATTTGAAAAGAACCCAACACTTACTTAATTCCTTATCATATTCATCCCTATGCTATCATCTAAGAAGGGTTACCTACATTTTCATACATAAATTGCATAAAATAAAAATGTATAGATCAAATAACTTTTGCATTCTTCTTTTCTATTTTATTTCTTTTATACACAAGTTTGTATTTATGGAAAGTGGTATATTAGTCTGGACAACCTTGAGGTTGTGAGGCTTTAAGTAGCCCTAAGTAGGTCTTGTAACTTACACCTCTGGTTAACAATGGCATTATACTCACTTATGCCTTTCTTACTTTCATGTGTGTATGTGAAAATTTGGATAAGGAAACCCATTTTACTTAAGGAAAATCATGCATATTCAACTTCTAAATTTTCTTAAATTGATTACTTAGGATGCATCATAAAGTGTGTTAAATACTCTCATTTGCATCTATAGATATGCTTAGGGTCCATCCATATGCATGTTATATATGTTGGGAAAGAAATGAAGTAATGTGTGTTATGTGAATTTTGATTCATTTTATTTAATCTTAAAATGCCTTTTTTTGAATAGTTTGTTTGAGTTTATCTAAACTTAGGATTAATCAAAAGATGTAATCAAAACATTCACCTAAATAAAACAAAAATGTGAATCTACTTTAGAAATTACTTAGGTTAGGGAAGGAAAGAGAAATTCTCTTTTCTTTCCCTCTCTTTATAACTTAGTAATTAATTGTAGGATCCACTTAAGCCAAATTAAAACATGAAATAAAATCAACCCAAAATAATTTAACAACTTAAATGAAACCTTCCTCTAAGTTGAACATGTTCTTCACACTTAGAAAATTTGAACCTAAAGTCATAGCTAAGCATACCGCACAAGCCTTCAAAGCACACACATTAGCCAAAGTCACCACTTATAGCCTTAGGTTAGGTCAGTGCATGGTTTGATGTTTGTTTTGTTTTGTGATATATGTTTTAAACTGGATGTTACGGTGTATACTCATAGAATGAATGGTAGGACATTCTTAGTCTAACTATTCTTTTCTACAGGGGATTGTGCTTAAGGGCACTATCATAAATAAAAATATAAATGCTTTTGCTTACAGGTGCTTTATACCCCTAAACTTAATCCATAGGCCAAGTGGACTTAGTCACTCATGTGTGGGTGATAAGTCCAATATACATGCTTGGGATTTGTGTGATTTGTTTTAACTAATCTTTATTTTGTAAGTGTTAGTTAGATTTTCACTTTTCCTTTTCATGTAAATTTGTACAATTAATATTTTGGAATAATTGTTATGGAGATTAGGATGTGCATTGGTCATAAGATCCTATCTTATGCACCATGTGAAGCCTTGGAGCATCCACCTTCCAACCAATCAAATGAAGGAACCAAAGAAGAAAAGAAGAAAAGAAGAAAAGAAGAAAGAAGAATAAAGCTTGAAGACCCCCATAACAATGAATTCCTTGCTTAATTGTAATTTAATTCATTTATAATTTGAGTTGTATAAGGGTAGAACTCGGCTACCCATATTTAATATTTTTGGGTTTGTGCAGTAGTGCCCGACCACAACGGCCTTTTATTCTTTTTATGATTAGCTTTATAAATTAATTAATGATTTGTTTAGCTTTTGCATTAAGTGGCATGATTTTTCTAGTTTCTTCCTAGCTTTATGTATAGCCTGGATGTGGATTAGACACTTTAGGAAAAAATAAATCTTTTACCCAACTTAACAACTCAAATTAAAAATAAATAACTCAGAACCTCACCTAAAGCTTAAATTTGAAATCAAGATAAAAGAATTAGCAACCCCTTAGCTGGATGAACATTTCTTTTTGTAATTAATGCACAAATGCATCTTATTTCACTCTTGATTGGAGGGCTTCCACCTTTGCCAGAGAAACTTGGCTTGACCTTTGAGAGCCATGATGGAAACTCACCTCCTCCCTTCTCACTAATTTTCATCAATAACCTTCTTTCTCATGCATTAGTCATATGAATCCTATTAGCCTGAGTCAAAATAATTATCCAAAATGAAAATAAAATGAAATTTGAATTGCATTAGATTTAGGTCATTTGAAGCATGCCATTTACATGATCTGGTCTCTTGAGGGAGTGAGTTTAAAGACTTAGTCTCTTTCTAAATAAACAATAACCTAGCTATCCTGCATAAGCATGATGAATTGCCTATATGTATTTAAAATCATAGGAGGAGTTAGTTGGCAGCCACCCCCAGGCGGTTGTAAGTCCAAGTTGTCGAGTGGTTTGTCCTTTCTTATGGAGGCAAACCAATTACCCATTTTTCACCTTAGATTTAGTTTGTGCTTCCGGCCTTCATCAAAGTTCCCTAGATTTAGGTTTTGAGGTTGCTTCTCCCCTTTGTGGGCCGTAAGTATAATTCCTCACCTCTTAGGCATTTTCTTAATCTTGTGTTAAGGAATTTTAAGTCCTAAATTTCTAATGAAAAATGCAACTCAAACAAACTAAATCGATTTCAAAATTGTAAAGGCCAACTATAGGATAGTTTGAGATTCTCGCTAGGTTTCCTAGCATCGTGGGCATCTCCTACTCATCTCCCATTTTGGCTGTGATAATAACTCCCTCTTTTGATCAATCCCATTTGATCTTCAAACAGAAACCAATCGATTGATAGTCATTCCTAATTAAATCTTCAAAGAAAATGGTCATTTACCTAAATCGAGAGTTTTCCTAAGGGATCCCATCCCTTAGGATGTAATTAATTTTGGGGGCTTGCCCCTGTAGGGAACTTAACGAACCCGATTTAAAATAAATCCTATTTTACTTTTTCATGTAAAGTAGAAGAAGAATCTCTGGTACATATGCAGACTCATCATCCTTAGGAGTCCTTATTGAGGTGATTAGATCCATTAAAGGGTAGTGACTTCTATTTTTTGAGATAGTATACTATTCCTTGATGTCGTACTTGATCACCTGAATAAATACATCAGTGGATCTGTGTGACATCCTAAAAAGATGAATTTCTATAAGGGTCCTGTCCTCTTTCATTTCTCACCAACATATTTGAAAGGAGACTTTGACCCTCGTATAGAAATTTTTCTTACCAACACATCCTAGCATCCAGTCTAAAAGAACATTACATTACAAAACAAAATTAGGCATCAAACCATGCACCACCCTAACATAGAGCTAGAAATGGTGACTTAGCCTAATGTGTGTGTCATTTAAGGCTTGTGTGGCATGTCTTAGCTATGTTTTCAAGGTTAAAATTTTCTATGGGTGAAGGATTCAACTTAGAGGGTGGTTTCATTTAAGTGATTTAGTTGATTTTATTTGGTTTGAATGAACCTACATTTAGTTACTAAAAGTTGTAAATAGAAGAAAAGAGAAGAGAACTTCTCTTTCATCCCTACCTTAAGCAACTTCTAAGGTAGATTCATTAATTTTTTTTCTTTAGTGAATGTTTTAATATGTGTTTTAATTAACCTTGAGTTTTGAGTTTCTCTAAATAAACCTATTCAACAAGAAAGGCATCTTAGGACTAATTAAGGTGAATTATTATCACATAACACACAATCATTTATTTCTTTCCAATATGTATACCATGCATATGAATGATCTTAAGCATATCTATACATGCAAATGCAAACCTTAGCACACCTTAATCATGAATGCAAAGAGATGTTGTTCAAGAAAATTTGGATATTCCATGAATATATGATTCTATTATGCAGAAAAGAGAGGGATTCTTTTATCCATTAATCAAATGCACATCCACAAGTATGAAAGACATAAGTATGTATGGCACCATTATTTTATACACTGGGGGTATAAGGTACAAGACCTTCTTGTGGCTACTTAAAGCCTCGCAACACTAGGATGTTTAGACCAATATACCAATTTTTTTAAATACATGTGCATGTACAAAAAGAAAACAAATGGATGAAGAAACATGCTAAAGATTTTGTGTTTATTTGTTTGATTTTGGTTGTATAATATACATGTGTAATGTGAGGATTCTTCTTAAGTCATAACACAGGAGTGCATAGGAATAGATTTATGCAAGTGTTATGTTCTTTTCAAATGAACTATACACTTTGCAAATTCTATTCAAACCCATGTTAAGAAAAGAGAAGAAAATCACATAACACATTTTACTATAATCATGTGCTTATAAGTATTTATAAGTAGCATACCTTCATTTATAATCTTTCGTTTATAGGTTTGGAAAATAATTTTTAATTTAATAGTGATAATAACCACTCATATTCTTACTTTAGCCAAAACATGCAATTTGATATAAAGAAAATATTTCATTTAATTGATTTTTCAAAAGTTATACTCTCGATAATAACTCCCCAGTGGAGTCACTAGAAAAATCTGTAGTGAATTTTTTTTATTCTTCATCTAAAAATGAAGTAAATGAAGACAAAAATAAAACTCTTCTTTGTTGGACACCACGTAGATCCACAAATGTTCTCGTTATGGTGATCGAGTATGACATTGAGGAATGATGTACTATCTCAGACAGAAGTCACTATCCTACAATGGACCTAATCAACTTAATAAGGACTCCTAAGGATAATGGGTCTTCGAATATACTAGAGATTCTTCTCCTACTTTACAGGGAAAAGTAAAGTAGGATTTATTTTAAACTAGGTTCGTTAAGTTCCCTGTGGAGGCAAGCCCCCATAGTTAATTACATCTTAAGGAATGATATTCCTTAAGAATACTTTTGATTAAGGTAAATGATCATTGTCTCCAAATATTTCAAAGATAGGCCTATCAATTAATTGGTTATCTTTAGAAGATCAAGTGGGATTGATCAAAAAGAGGGAGTTATTATCAAAACCAAAGAGAAATAAGTAGGGGATGCTCACGATGCTAGGAGACCTTACGAGAATCCCAAACTATCCTACAGTTGGAATTTATATTTTTGAATTTGAAGAGAATTATTTGTTTGAGTTGAATTTTTTTGTTAGAAATCTAGGACTTACAATTCCATGATATAAGATCTTGGAAATGCCTAAGAGGTCAGGATTTATGCTTCTAGCCTGCAAAGGAAAATAGGAACCTCTAAATCTAAATCTAAGGAGCTTTGGCGAGAACCAAGGCATGACCAAAATCTAAGGTGAAAATGGGTATATAGTTTACCTCCATAAGAGAGGATAAACCACCCGACTGTTTGGACTTACAACCGCCTAGGGGTGGCCGCCAACTAACTCCTACAATTTTAAATATATGTAAGCAAGTCATATGCATTTTCAAGATAGCTAAGCTTTTATTTATTTAGAAAGAGACTAAGTCCTTAAGCACACTCCCTAAGAGACTAGATCATGTATGGCATGAGTAATGACTTGAATCTAATGCAAATTTTTGTTAAGTTTATTTTCATTTTTGGATAATTTATTTAACACAGGCTATGGGACTCAGATGCCTAATGCATGATAAATTGGTTATGGGCCAAAATCAGCAAGAAGGAGGCAAATTTCCACCATGACTCTCAAAAGTCAAGCCAAGTTCCCTAGCAAAGGTGGAAGCCCTCCATAAGCAAGAGTGAAGCAAAATGCTTTTTATGCATGATGTAAAACATACAACATCTAGCTAAAGGGATGCTAAATCTTTTATCCTGATTTATAACATAGGCTTTAGGTGAGATTATGAGTTATAAATTTTTAATTTTGAGTTGATTAATTGGATAGAAAATTTATTTTTCTAGGAGCCTAATCGCATCCAGGCCATTCATCAAAGCAAGGAAGAAACTAGGAAAAACATATCATCTTAATGCACAAGCTAAACAAACATCAAACAATTTTATAAAGCAAGTGCAAAAGAATAAAAGGCCTTTGGTTGGGCACCATCGTACAAACTCGAAATGAAATTGGGTAGCCGAGCTCTACCCTTATACAACCCGAATTACAAATGAATTAATCATATTCAAAAAAGAATTCATGTTATGGGGATCTTCATCCTTCTTTCTTCTTTTCTTCTTCCTTTTTTTTCTTCTTTTCTTCTTTCTTTCCTTCTTTTGGTTGGTTGGGATGTAATTGACTCCAAGGCTTCACTGGTGCATAAGACATAGTCTTATGACCAATGTTCACCTCCACTTCCCCCATAACATTCATTCCAAATCCTATTTACAAAATTACATGAAAATGGGAATGGTAAATATAACTAAAACTTGCAAAAATAGAGATTAGCTAAACAAACCACACAATCCCAAGCATGTATATGAATAAATTGGACTTACCACCCCAAACATTTTTGGATTATGCTTAGGGGTATAAGCAACCTGTATAGCAAAAGCATTTATATTTTTATTACAATGCCCCTTAAGCACAATCCACTATAGAAGACGATGATTAGACAAAGATCGCCTTATCTTCCAGTCTACGCACATACACCCTAACATCCAGTCTAAAATATTATATCACAAAATAAAATCAAGCATCAAACCATGCATCACACTAACATAGAGCTAGAAATGGTGACTTAGCCTAATGTATGTGCCATGTATGGCTTGTGTTCTTAGCTAGGCTTTAAGGTTGGAAGTTTCTAAGTGCAAGAGGATTCAACTTAGAGGGTGGTTTCATTTTAAGTGGTTTAGTTTATTTGTAAATTCTATTTGATGATTTGATTAGGTTTGAATGAACCTACATTTTAATTACTAAGTGTTGTAAAGAGAGGAAAAGAGAAGAGAACTTCTCTTTCCTCCCTACATTAAGTAATTTCTAAGGTAGATTCATTAGTGATTTTTTAGAGAATATTTTATTATGTGTTTTAATTAATCCTAAGTTTAGATTTGTTCTAAATAAACCTATTCAATAAGAAAGGCATCTTAAGATTAATTAAGGTGAATTATATCACATAATACACAACACTTTATTTCTTTCCAACATGTGTATCATGCATATAAAATGATCCTAAGCATATCTATACATGCAATGCAAATATTTAACACACCTTAATGATGAATGCTAAGAGATGTTGCTTAAGGAAATTTTGGATGTTTCATGATGCATAATTTTGTTAAGTAGAAAAGAAAAAGATTCTTTTATCCATTAATCAAATGCACATTTACAGGTATGAAAGACATAAGCGAGTACGACCATTATTTTCAACACCAAGGATATAAGGTACAAGACCTTTTTAGGGCTACATAAAGCCTCACAACCCCAGGATGTCCAGACTAATATACCACTTTTCTTAAATACATGTGCATGTACAAAAAGAAATGAATGGAAAAAGAATCATGCAAAAGGTTATGTTTATTTGTTTGATTTTGGTTGTTTAATTTATATGTGTAATGTGAAGATCCTTCTTAATTCATGACATGGGAGTGCTAGAAATAAATTTAAGCAAGTGTTATGTTCTTTTCAAATGAACTATACACTTTGCAAGTCTTATACATACCATGTTAAGAAAAGAGAAGAAAACCACATAACACATTTTGAGCTATATTCACATGCAAGCTTTTAAATAATTATAACTAGCATACATTCATTTATAGTCTTTGATTTATATGTTTTGAAAATAATTTTTGATTTAGTAGTGATAATAACCACTCATATTCTTACTTTAGCAAAAACATGCAATTTGACATAAATGAAACATTTCATTTATTTGATTTTTAAAAAAGATGTGAATGAATGATTTCATATGACATACACCATTTAGCATGCTTGGAAAGAAATAAAGTGATGTAAGCATGTAACTTCATTCACCCTAATTAATTCCTAAGGACAATCCTATAAGATAAGATTATTCTAAGTGAACCAAAATTGTTTAAAGAGATTTTATATTATTTTTAGATTTGAATTTAATTTAGAAAAAGTGAGAAGAGTTTCTTGGTCCTAATCCATTTCCCCCATGTGTGAGTTAATTTAGTTTAATTTTTAGGACCATTAGATTGATTTTATGTTTTATTTAGGTTAAGGTGTGAATTAAGTCCATTAATTACCTTTTACCTACACCACTTTAACATAATTAACCTAACAATTATGAGCCAACATATGATATGCAACCACATTAAATTTAAATTAGCAATGTACCTAAGAAAGAAAGGGGCCTAATACAATTGGCTCACAATTATTGATTAATTAAGTTAAAGGGTTTAATTAAGTACTTTCATAACCTTCCCACACATGTGAGTTAGAAATGATTTCCTTAAATTTACCTTAGGCTTTTAAACACCTAAGGATCTACCCAGCAAAGGATTTTCAGATTGATTTTAAAAATTTGATTAAGATAATTAAGTAGATCATTAGTGGATTAGTCATTAATTAGGCTTAGATTAAGGAAGGAAAGGGGTTTAGGGAATGACTTAGGGAAAATAGCCCAAACCCATTCCATAAACCTCCTCTTCACTTAGACAAAGTTTAATTATCTCAATTAAGTGATTAAACCACTATTCACATGCTTAATTACTCTTAATTACATTAAGAGGGTGATTAGAGATTCATTAATTGATTTTCTCAATTAACTCATTAATAAATTCTAAGAAAATTGGGGAGGCAGAGGTCATCCCACTAATTATATTTGAAAATTTTTGAATTAATTAATGAAATAATCAAGGAGTAATTAAGATTATTAGTTTTTAATTAAATCATAATTAGGAAAATACACTATTCAAAATCAATTAGAAGTAATTTTATTGGATTCTCCTCTGAATTATCTCTAAAATAAACCCTCACTTATATTTTTTAATTTTTCTACATTTAATTATGAATTTAGGAAGTTTCAGTGATTAAGGGATAATTAAATAACCCTAATTATATAACTAATCTCGCAGTTTGCCATGGACGTGACACCTTCTTCCATGGGTGGGATTATTATTAAGAGCAATACGTAAATCCTATGTTGCGTCAAACGATGGTGCTACGCACTTTCTCCTCAATCGTCCAATCAAGGGTTGGATGGTCAGGATCAAACCTGTGGCTCTAAAGGATTAATCAGTGGATCTAGCATGTCTTAATCAGGACCATCCATCCAAAACATGCAGGATGGACTGTCCATGATTCATCCATGCCCTCACCTGCAGGAGATGGAGAATGTCCATCCTCCATGGCTTGATTCAAGCTCACTTAAGCTCGGATTGGACTAGGATTCAACCCACACCATCAAGAAGCAAGGAGAAGCACATCCAACGGTGGAAATTTGATGGGATTATAATTCCCTTAATAAAGGACCAAAAAATTTTCAACCTAAGCTCAGTTATGATTCATACCTCGCCGGAGGCTATCACCCGTGCGTCCAACCGTTGAGGTAGCTTCGTCTAGTGGAGATGAATCCCTGTTGAAGGTTTGAAGGTTCAATTTACAGTGGATCTTCTAATTGACCAAAGCTCCCTTTAATGGCTTGCGGCTTTGGTCTAGGTCCTCCTTCCCGTGCCTTGGATGCTTGGGATTTGCTTTGGATGAACTCGACTTAGTGCCTTGATGGTGCTTGCAAGAGGAATTGGACTTTAGTTGAGAATTGAGTGAGTTTGAAATCTCCCTCACCTCCCCTATTTTTGACTTAGGCAAAACCAAGAAGGGGAAAAATCAAATGAGCTTAGGAATGCTTGGAGGAGCTTGGGAAGCTTACCTTTGACCCCTCTGAGCTTAATCGAATTTAAGAATGATGAATTGAATTGGAATGAGGGGAAGTATATCTCCCCTTACTTGAATCGGATAGCAAGAACCTCTTAGCATTTTGATCAAATTGATCAGATTGAATAGGTTGTTTAGGTTGTTAGGAGTTCCAAGTGGTTCGATTTTAGCAGAGGAGTGGGAGTGTGGAGGTGCACATGGGTTCAAATGAGTGTGAGGTGATCCATGGGGAGAAATTTGAGTGGAGGGGTCAATTTTGGCTTTAGGTTGGGTTTGGCTGACCCAAACTCATTGGGTCATGTGCACCACCCTCCTTGCTGTCCAAATGGTCCACTAGGAGTATGCCAAGTGGTCTTGAGTTGGAATATGATCAAATTCTAAGTGAATTTGATCATAGGTTACCCTTTGACCTAGGGGTAAAATGGCCATTTGGCTTTGATTTTAATTTAGGCAGATTTGATATGATTTAAAAATAGGTTGTGCTGATTTTCAATGAATTTGATGTTGATTTGATATCATTTGGCTCATGTTGACCCATTTAGGACAAAATGGGTCAACTTGGGTCAAGTTGACCAATTGGTCAAATTAGGTCAAACCATGGGTTAGATCAAGTTCAAATGATCATTTTGAGTGATTTGGTATCATTGGTTTAGTTCAATTTGATTTGTATTTGGTTTTGGTTCATTTGAGTTCACTTAGGTCAAATGAGTCAAGTTGACCAATTTGACCCATTTGACCCAATTGGGTTAGGTCATGAGTTGGTTTAGGCTTGGTTGATCATTTGAAATGTTTTACAAGCTTTGGTTTCAATCAATTTTAGTTTGGTTAAGTTTCAAGTTGATTTGACCTTTTAGGTCAAGTTGGGTTCATGGTCAATTGAGCTAAGTTGAGTCTAGTTGGCCAATTGAGGACATGATCAAGTTCAGTCATTGATCATGGGCTGGTTTTGATCAATGGTTTCAATCAATTTGGCCTATGGTGGACTTTGGCTAGTTTAGGTTTCTTTTAGGTTAAGTGTTGACTTAGTCAAAGGTTAGGTTTGACTTGGTTTGACCCAATTTGAGTGATTGATCATCTTATGATGATTGTTGCTGACAATGTGAGGCTTAGATAGGCTTAGTTCAATCCAATTTGGGTAGGATTAGAATTTGGCTTTAAAAAGTGCTTTATGTCACTTTGGTTCAAGTGAGGCTAAGTGGGTCAATTGACTTGATTAAGGATTGATTCAAGTTTGGTTGAACTCACATATGGACTTATGATTGAAATATAATTCCATTTACAATTAATTTGGAGTCAAATGGGTTTTGATTCATTTGACAATTTCAAGTTCAAAGGGTGATCATGGGTTTGATTTGGGTTTGCATTTTGAATTAAGTTTTGGTTTGATGATTGAAGTTTCTGATTGAATTTGATTTTTGATTAAAGGATTGATTATTTGGAGAGAAAATCCGAAGGTTTGAATTGATTTGAAGATGATTTAACTAAGTTCAAGAATTTGACTTGAAAGAGTTTAGGTTGGATTTTGAATACATTTGGATTTGAGTTTTGAATTTGGTTTTGGGAATTTGAATTTATATTTCATATATATTTGTGAATATATATGAGAATATAAATGAGTTGTGAAAAAATATTTTGAGTTAGGAATGATTTGGATTTTATTTGAGCTAAGTCCATAAGATGAAATCAAAGTGACTTAGGAAGGATTTTTGGATTTGGAATTGATCGTTGATGTCAATCATTTGGAATTGATTCATGATTTGAGTTTTGGAATTGATTTGAATTTGAGGAAAAATCAATTAAGTTGGAATTTATTTAAAATTTGATTTGTAATTGAAGTTGATTTGAGTTTGAAGTTGATTTGTAATTGAAGTTGATTTGAGTTTGAAGTTGATTTGGATTTGAAGTTGATTTGAATTTGAGGCTGATTTGAATTTGAGAAATATCAATTAAGTTGGAATTGATTTGAGTTAGAAGTTGGTTTGGAGTTGAAGTTGATTTGAATTTGAAGTTTGACTTAAAGGAAGTAAGGATTTGGTTCAAGCTATAGGGTTGGAAAGTTTTCCTTACACCCCTAAGGCATGACCTATTCCTATGACTAACTCTTCTAAGTCTCTATGGTTAGGTTGAGTGTTCACCTAATCACTAGAAGTTTCTTAAGACTAAGGAACTCTTAGTGTCTAAGAGGAGTCCTTTATCTACTATGGAGAGGTTGAGAGCTCATTCAAAAAATGAGGTCAATAATATGGCATACAACATTTAGCATGCTGTGAAAGACATAAAGTGATGTAAGTATGTAACTTCATTCACCCTAATTAATTCCTAAAGACAATCCTATGAAATAAGATCATTTAAAGTGAATCAAAATTCTTTTAAGGAGATTTTTATTTGTTTGAATTTGATTTGAAAATGATTTATGAGAAAGGGTTTAACCTGGTCCCATTTCCCATGTGTGAATTGATTTAGTTTAATTTTAGAACAATTAGATTGATTTTATATTTTATTTAGGTTAAGGTGTGAATTAAATCCATTAATTACCCCTTACCTGCACCACTTTAACATAATTAACCTAACAATTATGAACCAACATATGATATGCAATCACATGGAAATTACCTCAACAATGCACCTAAGAAAGAAAGGGGTCTAATGCAATTAGCTCATAATTATTGATTAATTAAGCTAAAGGATTTTCATTAAGTACTTTCATAACCCTCCCACACATGTGAGTTGGATATGATTTCCTTAAACTTACCTTAGGTTCTTGAACACCTAAGGATCTACCTAGCAAGAGATTGGTTAAGTAAAGATTGGTTTTGAAAGTTTGATTAGATTAATTAAGTAGAACATTAGTGGATTAATCCTTAATTATGTTTAGATTAAGGAAGAAAGAGGGTTTAGGAAATAACTTAGGTAAAATATCCCAAACCTATTCCATAAACCTCTTCCTTACTTAAACAATGTTTAATTATCTCAATTAATGGATTAAATCACTATTCATATGCTTAATTACTCTTAATTACATAAAGAGGGTGATTAGGGGATCATTAATTAATTTTCCTAATTAACACATTAATATATTCCAAGAAAATTATTGGAGGCAGAAGTCATTCCACTAAATATGTCTGAAAAATTTAGAATTAATTAATGAAGTAATAAGAGAGTAAATAAGAAAATTAGATCTTTAATTAAATCCTAATTAAGGAAAATCCACTATCAAAATCCATTAAACTTAATTTTATATTATTCCCCTTTGAATTATCTTTATAATGAACTTGAGTTTGTATTTTTTATATTTTTCTACATTTAGTTATGAGTTTATGAAGTTTCTATGATTAAAGGATAATTAGAATACCCTAATCAATTAACTAAACCCATCGGCGCCACATGGACTGCTGACGCGGTGTGTTTTCGATGTGGCATGATGGGATTGGTTATTTAAGTTATCACATCACGAGCCGCATCATCCGGCGGTGCAACGCGCTTTCCCCTAGGCCGTCCCATCAAGGATCGGAAGGTCAAGAATAAGCCTGTGGTTTTAAAGGATTAATCAGAGATCTAACACATTTTGATCTGGGGTCATCCATCCAAAACATGCAGGATGGACGGCCCATGATTCATCCCTACCTAAGTTGCAGGAGACGGAGGCCGTCCATCCTCCATGGCTTGATTCGAGCTCATTTGAGCTCGGATTAGGTAGACATTCAACCCACACCATGAAGAAGCATAGGGGAGAACATCCAACGGCTAGATTTTAATGGGATGATAATTCCCTTCACAAAGGAAAAAGCATTTTTTAGTGGAGGATCAATTTTCAGTCATACCTCGCTAGAGGCTATCACCGGTGCTTCCAATGGAGGAGGTAGCTTCATCTAGTGGAAACAAAGCTCTGTTGAATGTTTCAAGTCTTGATTTGAAGTGGATCTTCCAATTGGCCAAGCTCCTCTCTAATGGCTTGTGACTTTGATTGAAGTGAGGCTTCCCGTGGCTTGGTGACTTGGGAAAAGCTTTGCATGAGCTCGACTTGCCTCCTTGACTATGCTTGCAAAGTGAATTGAGGTTTGATTGAGAATTGAGCAAGTTGGAAAATCCTTAGGCCTCCCCTATTTCGGCTATGGAGAAAACTGAGAGAGGGAAATCCAAAGGAGCTTGGGAATGCTTGGGAAACTTAGAGAAGCTTGCCTTTGATCCTCTGAGCTCGATCGAATGCAAAGAAGTTGGTTTGAGTGGGAATGAGGGGGAGTATATCTCCCCTTACTTGGATCGGGCGACCGAGGCTTGCTCTACCATTTTGGAACAATTGATGAGATTAAATGGGTTGTTTTGGTTTTTAGGAGTGCCATGTGATTTAGTTTTGGTAGAGGAGTGCAGGAGAGGGAGTGCACATGTGTTAATTGAGTGTGGGAGGTGATCCAATGGAGAATTTTGATTAGAAGAGTCAGTTTGGCCTTGGGTTGGGTCATGGCTGAGCCAAACCCATTGGGTCATGTTCACCACCCTCCTTAGTGTCCATGTGGTCCACTAGGAAGATGTCAAGTGGCCATGAGGAGGAATTGGTCAAATTCCAAGTGAATTTGTCCATAGGTTACCCTTTGACCCAAGGGTAAAATGGTCATTTGGCCTTGATTTTGATTTGGACAGATTTGAGATGTCTCAAAAATTGGTAGAGCCAAATTCCAATGAATTTGGAGTTGATTTGATATGATTTGGCTCAAGTTGGCCCATTTAGGTCAAAATGAATTTTTTTTTTTATAATTATTTTCAAACATGATTTTATGGGTAATATTTCATCAAATAGATTGCATTAATTTAAAGCATTGGGTGTTCCCCTTTACAATCAATGAGTTGATAAAATCCACCTTGGTAGGCCTTCTCTATGACAAAAGGGTCTTCCCAAGTAGCTTCAAACTTGCCTCCCATCTTTCGATGGACAACAATTAGTCTTCTTGTAGAAATTCTATAAGCTCATGTAATCTCCAAAACCTTTGGAGTTTTCTAACCGCTAAATTCTGGCATTTCGCTCTTGAGCATTATCATTATCTATTTAGTGATGGGAGTTGAACTTCTAATAAATTTCAAACCCATACACTAAGGAGAATGAGGTAGATTGATTTGGAGTTCTGTATGTGGTGCGGTATGCCCACAAGAGTTTAACCAACTGCTCATGCCATTGTCACCTATTATTATCAAGTGTCTTCTTTAATTTTTAGATGAGAGTTTTGTTGAATGCTTCTACTAGGCCATCTGCTCTAGGGTAGTAGATGGTGGAGTATCTCTAATCTAAATCGTGTCTCCTGGGAAAGTTGTTGATCTTGGTGCTCTTTAATGCAATACCATTATCGGATATAATTCTTTGAGGCACCCAGAACTTATATACGATATAGTTCCTAAAAACCTAGAGCTCATGCTGAGCTGTGACCTCTCTGAGTGGGATTGCTTTCTCCCACTTCAAAAAGTAGTCGATGGCAGCTAGGATGAACCGATGACCCTTGGAAGAAGGAGGATCGATAGGACCCACAATGTTGGTACCCCTACACTCGCAAGGCCATGAGGCCAATGTAGGATGTAGAATATTGGGTGGTTGATGTAGGACCACATTATGTACCTGACATTGATGGCATCTCCTAGCCACGTTCATTTAGTCTGTGATCATCGAAGGCCAGGAGTATCATAGTCTCTTGATCTTTGCTTTTATCTTCAGACCAGATTGATGTGCTCCGCATAGACTTGAATGTACCTTGGTCATGATCCTACGGGCTTCATGTTTATTCAAACAGCATAACCACATTTGATCGAAAGATCGTTGGTACAAGGTGTCATCCACGAGAGCATAAGAAAGAGATCTTCACTTGATGGGCTTGTGATTTCTCTTGAGGTAGTTTGCTGGTGTTCAAGTAATCTATGAATGGTTACCTCTAATCCAGCTCCTCATCTTTATTGGAAACGTTAACCTCGCCTTCAAGAGAAAGTATTTTGATGAGTTCAGCATCAATAAGGGATAGGACTTATCTATTTTTGACCCTTATTGGAATGGACTCATCTTACGGACATGTCAATTCCTTAGCAAGTTTGGCCAAAACATCTGCTACTGTGTTCTCTCCTCAAGGAACCTTCTAGATGGCGACCTCAGGGATTTGGGCCAATAGCTTCATGGTGTACTCGTGATTGTGATGAAGCTTAGGTTTTACAACCTTGTAGGACACATCAATCTAGTCAATGACCAGCTGAGAATCCCCGTAGATATTGATGCTCTTGACACACACTGTAATCACTAACTCTAGGCTGACAATCAAAGCCTCAACTCGGCTTTGTTGTTGGTCCATGGATTAGAGAGATAGTATGAGAATCTCATCACATCGCAGTCTGGAGTTAAGAGGATTATTCCTACCCCTACCTTTCCTAGAAGAGTATATCATGGTTCTTCTCCTTTGTGAAAAGAAGCCACACCATCAGAATACATCTCCCAACGGTGATTTTCAACCTTCCCTAAGTTCATGATTTGTTCATCAGGGAGATCGTCACAAAGTGGGGAATCAGCAGGAAGTAGGTGTGCTACTAAGAAATCTGCTAGTGCTTGTCCTTTCACCACACAAGGGAGTACTAATGTAATATCAAATTATGAGAGAATCATGGACCAACATGCCAACCATCCGGATAACGTCGGTCATGTCATGAGATACTATAGTGGATTGATTCTTGAAATCAAGATCACCTTATGAGAAAGCATATAGTGTCATAGCTTTTGGGATGCAAAGATTAAAGCTAGACAATGTTTCTCAATAGGTGGGTAGTTCACTTCAGTAGGGATCAGATGATGGCTGAGGTAGTAGAGAGTGTTTTCCTTCCTTTCATCATTGGCTTAGGCAAACAAAGTGCCGAGGGAGTCATCCAATGCAACAGTGTAGATAAGTGGCCTGCCTAGGATAGGGGCTACTGAAACTAGCTGCTTCACCAAATACTATTTGATGCCTTCAAAGGCATCTTTGGCATTCATCCTTGAACAAGTGTTGAAAATGGCTTGCATCTTCTCGATAGATTGGAGATAAAGCATCTTAGATACACCAACCGCCCTTGGAAAGATTTGAGTTTAGTTAAACTTTTAGGTGGTGGCATTTCTAAGATAGCTTTGATCTTTTCTGGGTCTATCTCTATTCCCTAGAGTTGGACAACAAACCCAAGGAACTTTCCTGAAGCTACTCTGAATGCACACTTCAGGGGATTCATTTTGAGGTTGTATTGTCTTAACCATTCAAAAATTACTCTCAAATCAAAAAGATGATCTTCCTTTTCTTTGCATTTGACTAATAGAACATCAACATAGCACTCAACTTGACGATGAATGAGTTCGTTGAAGATCTGAGTTATGGCCCATTGGTATGTAGTACCAGCATTTTTAAGGCCAAAAGGCTTGACCTTATAATAATAGATTCTGATCGAGGTTCGAAAAGTAGTGTTTATTTCATCCTCTTGGTCCATCTTGATTTGGTTGTAGCCAGATGACCCATCCATGAAGGAGAATATTGCATGAGATGAGGCAATGTCCACCATTAATTCTGGTATAGGAAGAGGAAATTCATCCTTAGGACATGCCTTATTTAAGTCCCTGAAATCAACGCATATGCAAATTTATCCCATCTTTTTCTTAACTGGTATGACACTAGCTGACCAGGTAGGGTATTTTTCTTCTCTAATGAAATCAACATCGATCAATTTCTTGACTTCAAAAATGACATGTTATTCAATTTCTAATCACATGCGTCTAAGAACTTGTTTGATAGGGTTAGAGTTAGGGTCCATTGCTAGTTTGTGGATTACTACATCAGGAGATAATCCAGGCATCTCTTTATAGCTTCATGCAAAGCAGTCCTTAAACTCAATCAATAGCCTAACTAAGTCATTAGTTTCTTCTTCATTCAGTAGGGAATTGATGTATGTCGGGCGTGGATTTTCTTTTGTCCCGAGGTTGATTTCTTTGAGCTTGTCAATAGTTGAAAGGATTTTCTATTCAAATTTTGGAGGTGCATCTTAGATTTGGAGATCATCTATATCATCTAAAGTTTCTAAACATACCTCCTCACAAAAGTTAGTGTGGTGTATTCAACAAAACTCTCATCCAGATACTAAAGAAGACACTCGATGATAACAAGCGACAGTGGCATGAGTAGCTAGTTTAATCCTTGTGGGCATACCACACCACATACAAAACTCCTACTCAATCTACCCCATTCTCCTTGGTGTATGGGTCTGAAGCTGTTCCCACTTAAATGTTTAGCTCCCATCACTAATGATAGCGATGGGTAGTAAAATCACTATAGAGCAAAACACCAAGTTACGGTTAGAAGAGCTCAAAGGTTTGGAGGAGAGACACCTACGGGCATGCCAGAGCCTAGAGTTATACAAAGCCAAGATGATTCAAGGTCACAACAAGTTGGTCCGCCCTAGAACTTTTCAAGTAGGAGAGCTTGTTTTACTTCTAAAGAGACTAATTGTTGCTCGTCAAAAGATGGGAGGCAAGTTTGAACCCACTTGGGAAGGCCCTTTTATCATAGAGAAGGCCTACCAAAAAGAATCGTATCAACTTATAAATTATAAAGGGGAACTGTGGTGAAATATTTTTGCCTTCATCTATCCTTCTAGAGAGAAGATAAATAAAAATATAAATATATGCCTTTAGTTGGGACACCACGTAGATCCACAGATGTTCTTATTAGGGTGATCGGGTACGACATTGAGGTGAGGTGTACTATCTCGAAAGATAGAAGTCACCACCCTATAATGGACCTAATCACCTTAATAAGGACTCTCAAGGACAATGGGTCTACATATATACCAGATATTCTTCCCCTACTTTACATGGAAAAGTAAAGTAGGGTTTATTTTAAACTGAATTCATTAAGTTCCCTACATGGACAAGCCCTTATAGTTAATTACATCCTAAGGAAAGGCGATTCTTAGGAATACTCTCGATTAAGGTAAATGATCATTGTCTCCAAAGATTTTAAAGGTTAGACTATTAATAAATGGGTTTATTTTGGAAGATCAATGGGATTGATCAAAGGGAAAGAGTTATTATTGAAGCCAAAGAAGATAAGTAGGAGATGCTCAGATAGGAAACCTAGCGAGCATCTCAAACTATCCTATGGTTGGGCTTTACATTTTTTAAAATTTGAAAAGGATTTATTTATTTGAGTTAGATTTTTATTAGAAATTTAGGGCTTATAATTCCATGATGCAAAGTCATGGAAATTCCTAAGAGGTGAGTATTTATGCTCACGGACCCGAAGGGAAATAGCAACCTCAGAACCTAAATCTAGGGAGCTTTGGCAAGGGCCAAGGCATGACCTAAATCTAAGGTGAAAATAGGTATTCAATTTGCCTCTATAAGAGAGGACAAACCACCCAACGGCCCAACTACTTGGACTTACAATCACCTTGGGGTGGCTGCCAACTAACTCCTCCTACGATTTTAAATTCATGTAGGCAAGTCATATGTTTATGCAAGATAGCTAGGCTGTTATTTATTTTAGAAAGAGACTGAGTCCTTAAACTCACTCCCTAAGAGATTAGATCATGTAAGGGCATGAAAAATGACATAGATCTAATGCAAAATATATTACATTTTACTTTCATTTTTGGACTATCACTTGATTTAGGCTTATAAGATTCATATGCCTAATGCATGAGAAATAAGATTATGAACCAAAATTAGTGAGAAGGGGAAGGTGTGTTTTCACCATGGCTCTCAAAGGTTAAGCCAAATTCTCTGGCAAAGGTGGAAGCCCTCCAATCAAGATTGAAATAGTTTCTTTTTATGCATGATGTTAGAAAAGAAATGCTCATCCAACTAAGGGTTGCTAATTCTTTTATCTTGATTTTAACTTAGGCTTTAAATGAGATTATGAGTTATTTATTTTTAATTTTAAGTTGATTAATTTGGTAGAAGATTTTTTTCCTAAGAGCCTAATCGCCATCCAGGCCATACATCAAGGAAGGAAGAAACTAGGAAGCATGCCATCTTAATGCACAAGCTAAACAAAACATCAAACATTTTATAAAATGAACGTGAAAGAATAAAAGGTCATTTATGGTCAGGAATCACCGCATAAACCCAAAAATAAATCGGGTAGCCGAACTCTACCCTTATACAAACCAGATTACAAATGAATTAATTTACAATCAAGTAAAAAAATTCATATTATGGGGGTCTTCATTTCTTCTTTTCTTCTTTCTTCTTTCTTCTTTCTTCTTTTTAGATCCTTCTTTTGGATGGTTGGATGGTGGTTACTTCAAAGGCTTCACATGGTACATAAGATGAAATCTTATGACCAATGCTCATCATAATCCCCCCATAACAATCATTCCAAAATCCTAATTACAAAAATTACATGAAAAGGAAAAGTAAATCTAACTAACACCTACAAAATAGAGATTAGCTAAACAAACCATACAAGTCCCAAGCATGTATATTGGACTTAGCACCCCACACATGGGTGACCAAGTCCACCTAGCCTATTGGATTATTCTTAGATGTATAAACACCTGCATAGCAAAAGTAGTTATATTTTTATTACAGCGCCCCTTAAGAATAATCCCTTGCATAAAATAATGATTAGACTAAATCATCCTACCATTCATTTTATGCATATTCACCCTAACATTCAGACTAAAATAAAACATCATAAAATAAAAGAAAATATCAAACCATGCATCACCTTAACCTAAAGCTAGAAGTGGTGACTTAGTCTAATGTGTGTGCTTTTAGAAGGTTTGTATGGTATGCTTAGCTATGGTTTTAAGATTTAGATTTTCTAAGTATGAGGATGTTCAACTTAGATGAGTGGTTTTATTTAAGTATTTAGTTGATTTGGGTTGATTTTATTTGATGTTTTTTTTAGGTTTGAATGAACCTACAATTAATTACTAAGTGTTATAAAGAGAGGGAAAAGAGAAGAGAACTTCTCTTTCCTTCCCAACCTTTAGTAATTTCTAAAGCAGATTCATATTTAGTTTTGTTTAGTGAAAGTTTTATTATGTATTTTAATTAATCCTAAGTTTATATTTTCCCTAAACAAACCCATTTAAAAAGAAAGGCATTTTAAGATTAAATAAAGTGAATTAAGATCACAAAACACGCATCTCTTCATTTTCTTTCCCAACATGTATAGCATGCATATGAATGAATCCTTAGCATATCTATACATACAAATGGAAATGTTTAGCATACTTTATGATGAATGTAAAGTGAGTTACCTAAGAAAATTTGAATGCTTTATGATGAATGATTTTCATTTAAGTAGAAAAGAGACTACTTATCTATTATTCGCATGCACACATGTATGTATGAAAGGCATAAGTGAGTATGGCATCATTATTAACCAGGGGTGTAAGGTACAAGACCTACTTAGGGCTACTTAAAGCCTTGTAACCCCGGGTTGTCCAGACTAATATATCACTTTCCTTAAATACAAGCATATGTACAAAAGAAATGAAGGGAAAAGAAAGATGCAAAAAGTTTGTATTGGTTGATTTGTTTTGTTTATGCTATTTATATGTACAAGTGTAGCTATCCTTCTTAAATAATAGTATAGGAATGAATAGAAAGGGAGTAAGGCAAGTGTTATGTTCTTTTCAAATAAACTATACACTTTGCCAAATTCTATTCAAAACCATACTAAAAGAAAAGAGAAGGAAGGCTACACTATGCATATCTTCATATTTATATCGACATGGAAGCTCATAAATAATTATAAGTAGTACACTTTCAGTTTTGGATATTTGATTTATAGATTTTGAAAATAGTTTTGAATTTAATAGTGATATAGTCACTCATATTTTTACTTTAGCCAAAACATGCAATTTGACATAAAGAAAACATTTCATTTTGAATTTGATTTTGAAAAGCATGAATGCATGAAACTCATATGACATACACATTTATCATTTTGGGAAAGAACTAAAGTGATGAAAGCATGTAAACACATTCACCCTAATTAATTCTTAAAGACAGTCTTATGAAATAAGAAAGTTTAAAATAAATCAAGTTATTTTTAGAGAAGGTTTGATTTTATTTTTAGTTTGATTTTATTTGAGAAACATGAGGTGAGTTTGCTATTCCTAACCCATTCTTACATATGTTTATCATTTTAGTTTAATTTTTAGGTGATTAGATCAACTTTTTGCTTTGGTTAGGTTAAGGTATGAATTAAATGTGCTAATTATCCCTTACCTACACCACCTTAGTATGCTTAATCAAATAATTATGAGCCAATGAGATGACATAAAACCACACAAAGAATTTAAATCAGCAATGCACCTAGGAAGAAAAGGGCCTAATGCATTTGGCTCATGTTAAATGATTAATTAAACTAAGGGGTTTATCTTTAAGTAATTTTATAACACCTCTCACACATGTGAGTTGAGTTTTGATTTTCTTAATGTACTTAGGCTCTTGAACACCTAAGCATCTACCCAAGATAGATTAATTGAGTTCTAGAAATTTTCAAAATTTTATGAAATTGATTAACAGGGTAATTAGTGAATTAACTCTTAATTAAGGTTAGATTAAGAAAGAAAAGGGGGTTTATGGAATATCTTAAGTAAAGCATCCTAAAATTATTCCTTAAACCTCATATTCACTTAATTAAAACTTAATTGACTCAATCAGAGGCTTAAATCACTAATTATGCCCTTAATTAAGCTTAATTACATTAATGGAGTGATTAAGGAATGAACTAGAAATTCCCCTAATTAATCCACCAATAAATCCCAAGAAAATTAGGGGAGGTAGGAGTCATCCCACTAATTAAGCACAAGAAGTTTGGGATTAATCAGTAGAGTAATTAGAGGGTAATTAGCAAAAAAACATTCCTAATAAAACCCAAAATCAAAGAAAAGCACTATTCAAAATCTATTGAAATTAATTTTAGAATATTTTATATTCAATTATCTATCCAATGCAATTTATTTCATATTTTTGTAATTTTTTAGGCTTAGATATGAATTTAGGAAGTTTCCATAATTAATTAGAACATTTAATAGCCTAATTAAGTATTTAATCTCGTCGACGCCACGTGAGCTGCTGATGCGGCATGCGCTTTTCACGTGATGCGATGGGATTGGATCTTTAACTTTTTCACATCATAGCATCACGTCAGTGGTGGCACTACATGCTTTCTCCTCAACTGTCTGATCGAGGATCGGATGGCTGATATTAAAGTCACGATTCTAAAGGATAAATTTGTGGATGCTACGTGTTTTAATCATGGTCATCCATCCAAAATGCATCGATGGATGACCAGAGATTCATCCCTGTATTTCCCTATGGAGAACGGACACCGTCCATCTTCTAGGGCATGATCTGAACTCAATTGAGCTTGGATTGGATTGAAACTCAACCCACACCATCTAGGCACAATGGAAAGCACATCTAATGGCTATAATTCTATGGGATTAAAATTCCTTTCACAAAGCTCCAAACCACATTGAATTTAAGCTCAAAAAAATGGCTAACCTAGCCAGAGGTGATCACCGGCGCTCGATTCTCTTGGAGAAGCTTCGTCTAGTTGAGGCAAAACTTTGTTGAATTTCGAGGCTTTGATATGGGGTAGATCCTCCTATGGACCAACTCCTCCTTGACTTGAGCTCGGCTTTGGTCTAGAGCACTCCTCCCTTGCTTCAAGAACTTGTATGAAGCTTTAGCAAGCTCGATTGAGCTCCCAATGGAGCTTGCAAAGGGAATTGGGCTGGTTTGAAGTGTGGAGTGAGATTGGATTTTGGTTTTCTTCCCCTATTTTTAGTTTTAGAAATAGAGAAATGGGAAATTGGTTCTTACTTAGCAGAGCTGGGGGAGGCTGAGGAATGGCTTCTCTAACTTCCCTAGGTTCAATCGAATTGGAGAATGTTGAAATGAAATAAAATTATGGGGAGTATATCTTCCCCCTTTGGCAATCGGACGGTCAAGCAAAGCTTTACCATTTTGAGCTCCTTGAGTGGGTTTGTCAGGCTGTTAGATGAGTCATTGCATTCAGTTTTGGCTAGGGAAGGAGTGGAGGAGGTTGTCATGTGCTTGAAACAAGTGGAGGCATGATTCCCATTTGGCCATTTTCAAACACATGGTTAATTTTAGGTTTGGGTTGGGTTTGGGTTGGGTTTGGCTAACCCAAACTCATTGGATCATATGCACTAGGTCCATTAGTGACCATTTGGTCTATTAAGAGGATGCCAAGTGTCCATGAACAGGAATTGACCAAATTCTAAGTGGTTTTGATTTTGGGTTACTCTATGACCTAGGGGTAAAATAGTCATTTGACCTTAATTTCAGTTTGAGCATGTTTTGTATGATGGGAAAATAGTTTTGGCCAAGTTTCATTGATTTTGGAGTTGGTTTGATATGATTTTGGAGGAGGTTGTCAAGTTGACCAATTGGTCAAATTGGGTCAAACCAAGGGTCAGGTCAAGTTCATATGACCATTTAAAATGTTTTGGTGGCTTTAATTTAGTTCAATTTGGTTTAGGTTTGAATTTGGTTCAATTTAGTTCATTTAGGTCAAATGAGTCAAGTTGACCAATTTGACCAATTTGACCTATTTAGGTTAGGTCATGGGTTGATTCATGTTTGGTTGGTCATATGAAATGGATTGGAATCTTTGATTCCAATCAATTTTGGCTAAGTTTGAATTTGGCTCAATTTGACCCTTTAGGTCAAGTAGGGTTCAAGGTCAATTAGGATAAGTTAGGTCTAGTTGGCCAATTGAGGCTTTGGTCAAGTTCAACAATCATTTTGGGATGAACTTGACCCATTGGTTTCAAACAATTTGGTTTAGATCAAGTTTTGACACATTTTGACTTTTTAGTCAAGTTGGGTCAACTTGGGTCAAGTGGCCAATTGGGCTAGGCTAGGCTCAAATGTTGACCTTGTCAAGTTCAAACATTGATCATGAATGAACTTAGATCATTGGTTTCAATCAATTTGACCTATGGTGGATTTTGGCTATATTTGGTTTTATTTTGGCTAAGTGTTGACTTGGCCAACCCTTAGGTTTGACTTGGTTTGACCCAAATTGAGTGAGTGGTCATCTCATGATGATTGTTGATCATGATGAGAGGCATAGATGGGCTTAGTTCAATCCAATTTGGTTAGGATTAAAATTTGGCTCATAAGGGTACTTTAGGTCACTTTGGGTCAAGTGAGCCTAAGTTGGTCAAATGGCTTGGTCAAAGCTTGATTTAAGTTTGATTGAACTCACATATGAACTTATGACTGAAATATAAATCCAATTGCAAGAGATTTGAAGTCAAATTAGTTTTGATTCATTTGACAATTTCAAGTTCAAAGAGTGAACATGTGTTTGACTTAGGTTTAATTTTTGAATAGAGTTTTGGTTAAGTGATTGAAGTTTGTATTTATATTTGGATTCATGATTAAAGGATTGATTGAATCATGAAGAAAAAAATCAAGGGTTTGCCTTATTTTGAAATTGATTTGGCTAAGTTCAAGATTTTGACTTGAAAGACTTAGGTTAAATTTTGATTGAATTTGAGTTTTATTTTTGGAGTTGGTTTTGGTTGTTTAAATTTATATTTTATTTATATATATATGAATATAAATGATAATATAAATAGGTTATGGGAAAATTTCAAAGATTTGAAGTGATTTGAACATGATCTAGGCTAAGTCCTTAAGAGAAAATCAAAGTGACTTAGGAAAGATTTGTGATTTGAAATTGAATTTGGAATTTGTTTTGATTGATTTGAATTTATATTTCATTTATATATGTGAATATAAATGAAAATATAAATGAGTTATGAGAAAATTTCATGAGTTTGAATTGATTTGAACATGATTTAGGCTAAGTCCTTATGAGGGGATTAAAGGACTTAGGCAAGATTTGGAATTTCAATCAAGGGCTTCAATCATAAGTTTCAATCATGGGTTTCAATCATGTGGCATTGATTTGAGTTTGGAGAAAATCAATTAGACTGGAATTGATTTAGGTTTGATGTTGAACTGATTTGGAGTTTGACTTGAAGGAAGGAAGTAAGGGATGTGGTTCAAGCTATAGGGTAGGCAAATTTTTCTAACACCCCTAAGGCACGACCTAATCCTATGGCTAACTCTTTTAAATCTCTAGGGCTAGGTTGAGGGTCCACCTAATCACTAGATGTGTCTTAAGACAAAGGAACCCCTAAAGTCTAAAAGAAGTCCTATGTCTAAGATGGAGGGGTTGAGAGCTCATCCTAAAAATGAGGTCAACAGGAACACCCGATGCTTCCAATCAATGGACTCTACTTGAAGAAATATTATCCATAAAATCATGTTTAAAAATAATTATCCTAAAAAATTCCATTCCAATTCATCAAAATATTCTCTTCATTCAAAGCATTATTTACTTGTTTATAAATCTGCCACAACATGTTTAGGGTAGGTGTAAGAGAACCCAAGAGGCATCCTATCCTTCTTTCATAACACGAATACAAATTAAACACGATTTCCCCAGCTCTACTAGATTAGGTGTAAAAGAACCCAAGAGGCATTCTATTTTGACTAGCATGGCTAAGTTAGGTGTAAGAGAACCCAAGCAGCATCCTTTCTTGGTGGGATCACAACTGTCATTCATGGCACCATTTCATCAACTCTTAAGCGTTTTTAGGATAGGTGTAAGAGAACCCATAAGGCATCCTGTCCTCCTTTAACATAAACACAAACACATATCTTTTATCTCAGGTTATTTTGATGTGGGAGCAAGCCCCCTATGACACTCACTCATTAGCTGATCTAGGTTGGGCTAACATGCTACCTTGTTAATGTGTCACCCCAGTTGACATTTGTCTAATGGATGTGAGTCCCCATGCTTTCTTCTTGACTTGACCATTGCAAACTAACAAGCGCCTTGTTAGTTTGGTAGGCCTCACTACACAACCAGTAAGCTACCTCATGTTGACTTTTAAGAGGATGTAATCCTACATGCTTTCTTCTTGAACTAGCTATCATGCACTGACTAGGTTGAGTATATTTGAGTTATAAGATAAGTCCCCCAATGGATCCTTTCCTCTCGACTACTTTTGAGTTGATATAAGTTTCTGAGTGGCATTCACTCAGTAGTCACCCTAGGTTGAATAGCACCTGTTGAGCCGAAGACAAACTATCCCGGCAATCAATTCCGCTATAGGAGGATGTGAGTCCTCGATGCCATCTTCCTAGGCTAATTGTTGTAAACCGACAGGCACTTTAGGTTGGTTGATGTTCGGTATGTTGACAGCAACTCACCCGGTGGATACACCACTCTTAGCATATGTGAGTCTCTGTGCTTTCTCCTCAAGTTTGCCACCGAAATCCTACAGACATTATCTTCTTCAAGGTTTTGGATAAAGCACTTAGGCCTCTCCCCTGCGGGCACACTACTTGGATTACGTCCTTAAGGACCTATTTAGACACTACCTTGGTTACTTTTGGATTAGATAGTCCCCCTTTCCTAGTAGCCACCCCTGTGATTGGAGAATTTGTTTAGCAGATGCACAGATTCTCCCTTGGACCAGTAAATCTTAGATAGGTCTAGGCTAATATAAGCTCATTCTCAATGATCCCTAGCAAACCAACAAGGTCCATGATAAACAAATAAATTTATTCGCATATGGATTAGGAATTCAAGCCCCTAGTGGCCCCTTTCTCAAGCAGGCATCTTATCTTTAGAGCAGTGTTAGCAAAAACTCCCTATAGGAATTGCCTGAGTACACTTTAGTTGAGATATGTCCTCGGGTCGGCACTCTATCAGTAGTCTCCCTTAGATCCGGTTCAATCTATTTTGCCACAAACAGGTTGCCCCTGTGGTCATTTCGCTCTGGGAGATGTAATTCTACCATGTATTCTTTCTAGTATGACCTTCACAAATAGACGGGCAGCCCTAGGTCGGGTTGTTATGTTACCTAGCTAATGTGTCACCCCAATGGTCTTTTTATTCAAGAAAGATGTGAGTCTCCATGCTTTCTTCCTTGAATTAATCACTACAAACTGAAAGGCACCCCTTTTATTGGATAGTTCTCCCCTCGGCTGGGAAACTACTCCCTTTGGATTGGTAAATCTGAAGTAGATCAAGATTGATATGGCCCCTACTCAGTGCATTCCATCGTAAACCAACAGGATCCACCAAATATAATTAAAATTAAATTAATTTTGACTATCTTTGAACTGGTTTAAGTCCTCCAGAGGCATTCACTCAGTAGTCCACCTAAGGTTGGGTTCGATCTGTTGCCTCACCAACTGACCATCCCAAAGAATCGTCCCGCTTTGGACGCTTTTCTTAATGCCGCTTCAAAGGCAACCCCTCGATTGGATAGTCTTACTATGTGGTTGGTAGACTACCCCTTTGATTGGTTGGTAGGAAGGCCAACATGGCCCTACTCAAGGGTCCATCACAAATCAACAGGGTCCATCTTAAAATTCAAAATTAAAAATATGAAACAAAACCAACCCTCCTCGCTAGTGGAGCCAAATTAAACAATCAAATCAATCAGCTTCTCCTCAGTGAGATGTAAATCTTTCCAATTTCCCAAGTAAAGTCAATTCAATCCAACCCAAAGATGTTCCCCTAGTGGAACATTCACATCTTTTATCCCTAGTGGATTCTAAATTCTAATCCCCCAATGGATTTCACAACCTCTTATCCCCAGTGGATAACTTGAGCCTTTTCCCCTAGTGAAAGGCTCACATACTCAATCCCTATTGGATTCCTCCTTCGCTCTCTTATATTTTTGACATAAGTAGAGTCACATTCCACTAAGAAATTGATTCCTTATGCACCTCAAGTTTAGGAGTAGATCATTTATGTTAGTACTTGTGAGCGTTCGAACGTTGTTGATCATCTCGATCAACACCAATACATACGGTATGCCTTGTTAGTCACACCACACCTATTATGCCACCTTTGTTGACCCCACTTTGGAGTGAGCTCTCAACTTCTCTATCTTATGCACAGGGCTCCTCTAGACACTAAGAGTTTCTTAGTCTTGGGATACTTCTAGTGATTAGGAGAATAATTAACCTAACCCTAGAGACTTAGAAGACTTAGCCATAGGAATAAGTTATGCCTTAGGGGTTTAGGAGGACTTGCCTACCCTATAGCTTGAACCCAATCTTTGCTTCCTTCTTTCAAACCAAACCTCAAATTCAAATCCAAATTCAAAACCAAATTCCAAAATCCAAATCATGAATCAATTCCAAATCAAATGATACAAATCCAAAATCAACTCCAAATCCAAAGCCTTCGTAAGTCTTATAAATCACATCCATAAGCTTAACAAAACCCTTCAAATCAACCCAAAGCAAAGTGATTTCTTTATAAATCACTTATTCCATCATTTGTAGTCACAACTATAGATGAAATTGGCATCCAAATCATCCAAGTCAAATGAAAATAAATTAAACTAAATTAATCCCCTACTTAAGCCCTTCTAACCACTTCCTTAAACTAGATCAAATTTGCTTCCAAATCACTTCAAACTCACATGTTTCTCTCATGGATCATTTATATTCTTATTCATATTCACAAATATAAATGAAATATAAATTCAAATAACCAAAACTAAATTCAAAACTCAAATCAAATTCCAACTTATATCCTTTAAGCTAATTTCTTAGATTTAGCCAAATCATTCTCAAATCAATACAAACCCTTAAATTTTCTCTTCAAACAATCACTTCTTCAATCACATGCCCAAATATAAGCATAAACTACAATCATCGAGCCAAAATCAAACTAACCCAAATCAAACACATGTTCATCCTTTTGACTTGAAATTGTCAAATGAACCAAAACCCATTTGACTCCAAACCACTTGCAATTGGATTTATATTTCCTACATAAGTCCATATGTGAGTTCAACCAAACTTGAATCAAGCCTTGACCAAGTCAATTGACCCATTTTCGCTCATGTGACCCAAAGTGACCTAAAGAACCTTTTTGAGCCAAATTCTAATCCAACCCAAATTGGATTGAACTAAGCCCATCTAAATCTCACATTATGATCAACAATCATTATAGAATGATCAATCATTCAAATTGGGCCAAACCAAGTCAAACTTAGCCTTTGACCAAGTCAACATTTAACCCAAATGAAACCCAAACTAGCCAAAATCCACCATATGCCAAATTGATTGAAACCATTGATCTAAACCAATTCATAATCAATTATTAAACATGACCAAGTCATCAATTGAGCCAAACTAAGCCTAATTGGCCACTTAACCTAAGTTGACCCAAATTGACCTAAAAAGATAAAATGAGTCAAATCTTGATCTAAGCCAAATTGATTGCAACCAATGAGTCAAATTCATTCTAAATTGATTATTGAACTTGACCAAAGCTTCAATTGAACAATTAGACCCAACCTAGCCCAATTGACCATGAATTCAACTTGACCTAAAAGGTCAAATCAACTTGAAATCAAACCAAATTAAAATTGATTGAAACCAAAGCTTGCAATACATTTCAAATGACCAACCAAGCCTTAACCAACCTATGACCTAACCCAATTGGGCTAAATGGGTCAAATTGGTCAACTTGAACCATTTGACCTAAATGAACCTAAATAAACCAAAACCAAATTGAACCAAACTAATGACACCCATAGGCCCCAAATGATCATTTGAACTTGACCTAACTCATGGTTTGACCCAATTTGACCAATTGGTCAACCTTCAAATTGAGTCAAATCAAATCAAATGAACTCCAAATCACTTGAAATTTGGCCCAACCCATTTTTAAATCATTTCAAATCTACTCAAATCAAACTCATAGCCAAATGACCACTTTGCCCTTAGGTTAAAGGGTATCCTATGACCAAATTCACTTAGAATTTGGCCATTTCTTTCTTAAGGCCACCTGGCATCCTTCTAAGGGTCCACATGGGAACCAAGGAGGGTGGTGAACATGACCCAATGAGCTTGGGTAGGCCATGACCTAAGGCAAGGCCAAACCGACCTCTCCAATGGCATTTGAACACTTGGAACTCCAAATGCACTCATTTAGCACATGGGCATCCACTCTCCTTCACTCCACTACTCAAAATGACCCATGTGGGGTGTTTTGTAGCTCAAACTGTGCCTCCAATCCAAGTCATTGATCAAAAATGGCAAAATAGCCTCTCACCATCCGGTCCACGAAGGGGGAGATATACTCCCCCCTCATTCCTAATCAAATGATAATCAATCATTTTCTCATAGCTAGAGAGATTGAATCAAAGCTTCCCCAAGTTTTTCCAAGCCATTCCCGAGCTCCCCCATTTTCCACTCTCGGTTTTACTCAAAACTGAAATATGGGAGGTGAGCTCAAATTCCAATTCACTCAATTCTCAATAAAAACCAAATTAACCTTGCATACACCATCCTTGGACCTCATCGAGCTCAATCAAATCATTTCCCAAGTCTCCAAGCCACGGGAGGTACCATTTTGATCAAAGGTAATAACCATTGAATGGGAGCTTGGTCAACCGAGCAAACTACTTCAAACCAAGGATGGATTCTTTTAAGAGGGCTTCATCTCTACTAGACGAACCTACCTCCTCAGTTGGAAGCACCGGTGATAGCCTCTGGTGAGGTAATTGCTTGAAATCGTAGCCATAGAAAAATTAAGTTGGTCTTTTTTGAAAGAATTTATCACCCCATAAAATCTTGACCGTTGGATGTGCATCCCCCTCCTTCCGAAGGTGTGAGATCATTTTGATCCCAATCCAAGCTCAGGTGAGCTTGAATTGAATGAGGAGAGATGAATGATGTTCATCTCTCGTCGCTCATAAAGGAGAAGGATTATACGCTGACTGTTTCACGTGATTAGAACGGATGGTTGTGATCAGATCACGCTAGATCCCCTTTAATTCATTCCTAAACTGCAGAATTAATCTCGATCGTCCGATCATATATCGGATGGCCTTTACAAAAAGCACGTCCACTGCCAGCTGACTAATCCAATGAATGTGACCATTTAAATAACATATCTTATCATGCCACATGGAAAGCGCACCGCATCAACATGCTACGTTAGCCGCCGCATGGCCCGACGGGATTAGAGGTTTAATTAGCCTTAATTAATCTGATTTTAATGGTGAAACTTCAAAAATTTATTACTAATTGAAAAAAATACAAATAAACACTCATTTTAATGTTAATTTAGATGATAATAATATAAAATTAAAATCAATTAATTTTAAATAGTAATTTTCACTCAATTTGGGTTTGATTGGAAATGTAATTAAGCTAATTACTCCCTAATTATTCTAGCAATTAATTCCAAACTTTTTGAGATTGATTAGTGGGATAACCTCTGCCTCCTATGATTTTCTTGGAATTTATTATTTCATTAATTAGGGAAATTGTTTATTTTATCCTTAATCCCTTTCTTAATTAATTAACATGTTAAATAGTGATAAATTCATTAATTAAACTTTCTAATCAGTATGAAACAATGAATGGACATAAGGAATGAGATGAGGACCTCTATTCCAATCTTTCCCCTAAGTTTATTTCATTTGGATAAACACTTAATCAATTTGCAATTAATTAATGGCTTGATCACCTCATTGAATAATATTAATCAAACTCAAACCAAATTATTTTTGAATCCAATCATTAAATTCTTAGGTATATTCTTAGGTGATCAATAACCTAAGAGAATTCCAAAGGAAATTATAATCAAATTATATGTGTAGGATGGTTATGAACGTACTTAATTAAACCCTGTAGCTTGCTTAATCAATAATTGTAAGCCAATTGCTAGGCCCCTTCATTTCTTAGGTGCATTATTGATTTAATTTCTATATTGTTGCATATCATGTGTTGGCTCATAATTACTTGGATAATTTTGTTAAAGTGGTATAGGTAAGGGATAATTAATGGATTTAATTCATACCTTAACCTAAATAAAACATAAAATTAACCTAATTATTTTAAAGTTAAACAAAACCAACTCACACATGGGGAAATGGGTTAAGACCAGCAAACCCTTTTCATATTTCTTAAGTCAAATCAAATTCAAAAATAAAAATCTCCTTAAAGAATTTTGATTCATTTTAAATAATCATATTTTATATGATTGTCCTTAGGAAGTAATTACGGTGAATGAAGTCATGTGCTTACACCCCTTTATTTCTTTCCAATCATGATAAATATTGTTTGCCATATGAAATCATGCATTCATTTTTTAAAAAAAGCTAATTAAATAAAAATGTTTCCTTTTATGTCAAATTGCATGTGTTGGCTAAAATTAAGAATATGAGTGGTTATTATCACTATTAAACCAAAAATTATTTTTAAAAACTATAAATCAAAGATTATGAATGAAGTAATGCTACTTATAAATATTTATAAGCTTTCATGTGATTATAGCATAAGATGTGTATTTAAACTTCTCTTTTCTTCACTTAACATGGATTTACATAGGATTTGCAAGTGTATGGTTCATTTGAAAAGAACACAACACTTGTTTAAATCTATTCCTATGAATTTCTATGTTATGACTTAAGATGGATCTTCATATTACACATGAAAATTATACTAAATCAAGCATAATCTTTTGCATGATTCTTTGTCCATTTGGTTCTTTTTGTACATTTACATGTATCTAAGAAAAGTGGTATATCGGCCCGACATCCGTCGTGAGGCTTTTAAGTGTAGGTCTTGTAACTTATGCCCATGGTGTAGAAAATAATGGTGTCGTACCCACTTATGACTTTTATACATGTGGATGTGCATTTAGTTAATGGATGAGAAATCCCCCTTTTCTACATAAGAAAGACATGCATCAATGGAATATCTAAATTTTAAAATCATATCTCTTAGCATTCATCATCAAAGTGTGCTAAAATTTGCATTGCATGTATAAGTATGCTTAGAATTATTTATATGCATGGTATACATGGTGGAAAGAAATAAATAGATGTGTGTCATGTGGTAGTAATCCACCCTAACTAATCCTAAGATGCTTTTCTTATTAAATAGGGCTATTTAGAGAAAATCTAAACCTATTTAAAACACATAATAAAATATTCACTAAAGAAAATTAATTAATCAATCTACCTTAGAAATGTTTTAAGGTAGGGATGAAAGAGAACGCTCCTCTCTTCTCTTCTCTTCATAATATTTAATCACTAAGTGTAGGTTCATTCAAACCAAATCAAATCACCAACTAAAATTGACAAATCAACTAAATCATTTAAAATGAAACCATCACCGAAATTGAATCATTCACACTTAGAAAATTTCAACCTTAAAACCTAGCTAAGACTTCCCACACAAGCCTTAAATGGCACATACATTAGACTAAGTCATCATTTCTAGCTTTAGGTTAGAGCGGTGCATGGTTTGATGAATGTTTATTTTGTGATGTATTATTTTAGACTGGATGTTAGGGTGCATATGCATAGTTTGAATGTTAGGCTAATATTAGCCTAATCATGCTTTCTATAGGGGGTCGTGCTTATGGGGCGCTATAATAAAAATATAAATGCTTCTGCTGAGCAGGTTGCTTATACCCCTAAGCATAACCCAAATTAGGACAGGTAGACTTGGTTACCCATGAGTGGCATGCTAAGTCTAAATTATTCATATAACTGCTTGGGTTGTGTGGCATGTTTAGCTAATCTCTGTTTTGCAGGTTTAGTTAAATTTATTTTTCCCATTTTGATGTAAATTTTATAATTAAGATTTGGAATGAATGTTATGGGGGATTAGGATGAACATTGGTCATGAGATCAAGTCTTATGTATCATGTGATGCCTTTGGAGTAACCATATTCCAATCAAGCCAAAAGGAAGAACGAAAGGAGCAAATCAAAATAAATAAATGAAGAATGACGAATGAAGAATAAAGACTACCATAACATGAATTCCTTTTAATTGTAAATATTCACATATAATCCGGGTTGTATAATGGTAGAGCTTGGCTACCCACATTTCTTTTTAGGTTGTACAGTAGTAACCGACCGCACCGACCTCTTATTCTTTTTTGCATTAATTTTATAAATTGATTGATGTTATGTTTATTATTGTGTAATTATGATGGCATGATTTTCCTAGTTTCTTAATTATTTGGTGATTGTTGAATGGCCAGGATGCGATTAGGCTCTTAGGGAAAAACAAATTTTATATCCAATTAATCAACTCAAAATTAAATTAAACAATTCATAACCTTGCCTAATGCTTAGGGTATAAACCAAGATAATAAAAGATTTAGCAACCCCTTTAGTTGGATGTTGTATGTCTCATATCATGCATAAATCATATTATCTCACTCTTGCTAATAGAGGGCCTCCACCTTTGCCAGAGAAAATGCCTTGACCTTTGAGAGCCGTGGTAAAAACACACATCTTTCTTTCTGATTGAGGTCCACAACTATTTTCTAATGAATTAGGCATATGAAATCCCATAGCCTGTGTCAAATAAAAATGTTCAAAAATCATAATAAAACTTGACAAAATTTACATTAGATTAAGTCATTTATTCATGTCCTTCATGATCTAGTCTCTTAGGGAGTATGTTTAAGGATTTAGTTTCTTTTTAAAATAAATAATATCCTATCCATCTTGCAAAGAATAAGACTTGCCTACATATATTTAAAATTATAGGAGGAGTAAGTTGGCGACCACTCTAGGTGATTGTAAGTCCAATAATCAGGTGGATTACTCTCTCTTATGGAGGTAAACCATATACCCATCTTTTCACCTTAGATTTAGGTCAAGCTTTAGCCCTCACCAAAGCTTCTTAGATTTAGGATCTAAGGTTATTATTTCCCTTTAGGACTACTAGCATAAATCCTCACTTCTTAGGAATTTTTACAATCTTGTGTTGTGGAATTGTAAGCCCTAGATTTCTAATAAAAATTTAACTCAAACATATAATTCTCCTCCATTTCAAAAATATAAACCATAGGATAGTTTCAGATGCTCACTAGGTTTTGTAGCATCATGAGAATCCCCTACTCATCTCCCTTTGGTTTCAATAATAACTCTCTCCTTTTGATCAATCCGACTTGATTTTCTAAAAATAACCAATTTATTGATAGTCTTATCTTTGAAATCTTTGGAGACAATGATCATTTATTTTAATCAAGAGTATTCCTAAGGAACCCCATTCCTTAAGATGTAATTAACCATGGGGGCTTGCCTCCATAGAGAACTTAACGAACTGGCTTAAAATAAATTCTACTTTACTCTTCCATGTAAAGTAGGGGAAATATCTCTAGAACATTTGAAGACCCATCATGCCTTAGGAGTCCTCATTAGGTGCTTAGGTCTATAACAGGGTAGTGAATTCTATCGCTTGAGATAGTACACTATTCCTTAATGTCATACCTGATCACCCTAATGAGTACATCATAGATCTGCATGGTGTCCACTCACATAAACACACCCAATAATAACACCCACAACTTACTAAAAATAAACACCACAGATTTTTTTGGTGACTCTACTGGGGATGGTTCCTTTCTCTATCTTTGGTAAATGATCATTGCCTCCAAGTATCGATAATAGATTTGTATTTCATATGAATTCAAGACTATTCTTCTTCTTTGTTGGCACTTAGCTAATTTCATTCTTAAGCTAAGCTAGCCAACATCCTTTAGGTTTTAGGACCTCACTCCATGAAGGTCTTAAAACCCCTGTTGGGTCCCCCAATAGGTGAAATAAAACTTAACCAAAAGAGATGACTAAAACCTTTTAAACCTCCTTACCATTTCTATGGTAACGTATGGATCATTATACAAATAAGAAAAATAAATCCTTTACAAAAATTTCACTTTTCAAAAGCACTTTTCGAAAGTTCACATAATAAAATACTTGCACAAAAATTTTCACAAAATATATATAATTCAATCCCATCTAACAATCCTCTAGATTATTACATGTGGGTTCTTTTCAAAAAGAAAATCAAAATCATCTTTCAAAAAAGCACATATTTAAAAATGAACATTTTCATTCAACATACCCAAATTTATTGAATGAAGGTTTCATTTTCAAATAAAATCATTTTTCATAAAATTGAAACTCTACTCAATATATCTCACATATGTTGAAGTTGGAGTTTCTTCCTTTTCAAAAAGCATATATTTAGAAATCAAAACCCTCAATCAATATACCCAAATTTATTGAATGAAGATTTCATTTCAAAATAAAATCATATCATATGATTGAAACTCCACCCAATATATTCCATATATATTATAATTGGAGTTTCTTTCCTCTTTTCAAAAAAGAGCACAAATTTAAAAAATGACCATTTTCATTCAATATATCCAAACTTGCTGAAGGAAGGTTTCATTTTCAAATAAAATCACACCATTTGAAATTCCACTCAACACATTCCACATGTGTTAAGATGGAAATCCCTTCTTTTCAAAAAGCAATAATCAGACACAAAAATTTCATCTTTAAAAAATAAAACATGATTGACTTCCATTTTACATACCCAAATTTATTAAATATAAATTTCTTTTGCAAAAATCTTGAAAATCAAAATACATTGGAATTTCATTCGACATACCCAAATTTGTCAAATGAGTGTATCTTTTTTTAAAAAAAAGGAAATTAAAAATAAATTGGATTCTATTTGACATACCACATTTGTTAAATAGAAACCTCCCTTTTAAAAAATAAAATAAACCAAAACAAAAAATCAAATGCATATGGGCTTTATTTAGCATACACAAATTTGCTAAGTAAAGCCCCAATTTCAAAAATTAAACACATTTGGGCTTTATTTAGCATACACAAATTTGGTAAGCAAAGATCCTATTTTTAAAATCAAAACCCAAACACATGTAGGCCTTTATTTAGAATACGGAAATTTGCTAAATAAATATCTCATTTTCAAAATTAAGCAAAATCAAACATATTTGGGCTTTATTTACAATACACAAATTTATTAAGTAAGATTCCATTTCTAAATTCACACATGATACACATCATGGGAAAACAAGTAAAAAAGAAAATTATTGTCAAACATCTTATTTAGCATACCTAAATTTGCTAAATGAGTAATCTCAAACAAATCAATTGACCCTCTATTTAATATACTCGAATTTGTTAAATAAATGGTCCCCAAACATAAAATCAAATTCAAATATGAAGCAATGGAAGCGTCAAAAGTCTCTCCAAGATTTTTGAACCCATTCAACATACACAAATTTGTTGAATGTGGATCCTAAACTCAAATGAACTCAAAATCTCTCCTCCAAGTTATTCAAAATCTTTCCTAAAATCAATAAGCCCCACTTAACATATTCAGATTATTGAGTGTGGGTTCAAACTCTAAATCAAACTTAAAAGTTAGTAGAATACCAAGGTAGAAAATCTAATTTGTGTTGGTTTTCAACAATTACAGAGTTCCAGTTCAATTTCAACTCAGTCTAGTCAGCTTTTCTTAAGTACAGTACAATACAGATGGATTCCTAGAAGTATGTGTTCACCTTCCCCTTTGGGATGGATTTGGCCTTAGATCGGGCCAGCCTCCCCCAAACTAATTTTGTGCATTTGATAGATTTTGGTCGAGGATTCGATGGAGCCAGAATTACTTGTGAGGGGACACCCTCCAGAAGGTGGTGGGTGGCAGTCATCTATATTGAGATGCATTCAAATTCTGAATTTCCATCACTGAAGAGGAAGGCAGTAGAGATTCCCGTAGTAGGTACAGTTCCAATGTCCATGCAGTTAGTTATTCCCATCACTGCCCTAGTGCGGGCTAGTACCCACTCACTGGCTTCGTCTAAGGGTCTAGCTCTCGTACTACTCCACCTAGCCGAACTTAATGTCGCAAGATTAAGCGGCACCACGTAATCATTTTCCAAGGAGATGGAAACAATATCTCACATTACAGAGGAGGGGTCACCTAGGGTAGTTTCTCTTTTCCTTACTCAGAACAAGTTCCACCTCCTTTCCAGTTCTGAAGGAGAGGAAGATGTCAGGAGGATTGCAGTATCACCTCTACCTCTAGTTCATTATGAGACACCTTTAGAGATAGAAGGAGGTCATATGTTGGCCTCAGGATAGTTTTACACCATATTGACAGGGCTTATGGATGGTCAGAGTCCAATGCCCAGTTCAATTTATGATCAGTTATCCTTTGCAGTGTAGGCGAGCATATCCGTCAGGAGAGGGCCAGAGAGGCTCATGTATCAATTTGCATTACTAGCAGAGAGAGGCAAAGATATGCCAGGCAATCAGCAGGCTCCGCCCTCATAGATTTCTCTGATCAACGTGCTACCCATGTAGATCACACTGATGGTATTCTATTTACTGGTACCACCTATCATAGGAGGGGAGCCCCCATACAGAGGTAGTCGGTGTTGTCTCCACCACACCACTCCACTCCATGTCTATTATCACCAGTTTAGGTTCCATCTTCTACAGTTCCATCCAAAGCCATGAGAGCATCATCAGGGGAGAAGAAAGCCACACTGGTGATACGGTTATGACTAAGGGATCCCACTTAATCTACCCCACCAACTGAGGTGAGGGAAAGCTCTCCTGCTCGACCTCCTACTTTCATTGTGGTGAAGAGGGAATGGCAACCTCATAGCATCATAGTTGTACCATCACCATCATCACTTAAATTGATCATGGATATAGTAGTGGCAGAAGGGGAAAGGGAAAGTTCTATTATCCCCATGGTGATAGATTCCCCCAAGGGTAGCACTCCACCCATAGAAATTGATAGTCATGAGCATGCATCTTCTAGTGAGTGTAGCCCTCATAGGGTCAGCATTCCAGTAGGAGGGGAGGTCAGGTGTATCTCCATTTATGAGCATGATCCCACTATCGGTCAGTTACAAGCATTTGTGCCTACAAAATTAGACTGTTCCTTGGATGATATCTTAGCACAGTATTTTATTAAAAAGAATGAAATTCTAGGGTGTGATTGGTCTAACCTCGAAGAGGAGAAGGTTAGCTTCGACCCCAATGAAGATGATTTATTGGAAGACTCGACAGAGGTACATATGGTTGATACTAGAGGTTCTCTCCTTTGGGATCATTAGAGTTCAGAAGGTGTTGCGGCCGAACAGGATGATACAGCCTATTCGACCCAAGACCTCCTTCAACAACTCAAATAGAAAGATGAGCAGATTGATAATATGGGAAAGAGACTTGAAGATTTTCTAGCAGTAGTTCTAGCACTTCAGAATCAAGCTCCAGCAGCACATCCTACCATTATGGAGACTGGTCAGCATGAGTTATTGAATATCCTAGATCAACCCAAGAGTTCACCTCCAATAGAGCAGGGTAGTACTAGCTTGTATAGGAAGATAGTGGACAGTACCTCCATACAAGAAAAATATATCAAACTCTTGGTTGAACAACAAGTGAAAGAAGCATTGGTGCATGCCTGAGGTTGTTCATCAGTTCCAAAGGGTAGAACCTACCCATGGGAATTCGATGATATCTAGTATCTAAGGGTTTTGTGCCTACTTTCAAAAGTTTTGATGTCAGCGAGAACCCTCGCCAACATATAGCACACTTCAGAGCCAGCTGTTGCAACGCTGGTGGCAACGATGTCTTATTATTTTGTCTCTTTGTCAGTAGTTTAGCGAGCATAGCTTTTGATTGGTACACTAAACTCCCCAACTATTCAGTGAAGACTTTTGCTGAGTTGGAGCAACTCTTTGTTATGAGATTTGTTGGAGCTCAGCAAAGGGTAACTGTGGGTGATCTCATTGTGGCTCAACAACACCACAGTGAGTCCCTCGTTGATTACATTCATAGATGGAGAAATTTAAGCATGAAATACAAACCATAGCGTATTTAGAATTTCATGGGTAGCTTAACACCATTAAGGCGAAATAATTTGCCTTTTCAAGATTAGTCATTAAAGTCAAAACCACATAAAGCCTATGAAAAGAAGCCAGGGGTAGTATCAGCATTGAACAAGGGGAAACAACCAGGAAAGGATCAGTATGAGAGACCTTGAGCTCCATAGCCTTCACTTTGCCTCCTTTACCACCACCTTGGCCATCTTATTAGCCACCACAACAGCCTCCACGGCCTTTGATGCCTCCTCCTCAGCCATACTCTCAGTAGCGGTATACATACTAGCCCTTAGGTAGCTATCATCCAGCTACTCTTTTGGATAAATTAAACAAAAATTATTCATTTAATAGGGAGGTAGTCAGAAAAATCTTTAAGAACCTCTTAAAGAAACTTGATTTTAGTCGAGCCTAAAGCTAAAGGAAGTGGAGTAATGATCCTAACTTTTCCCTACCCTGGGTCATGTTTTGGAGGATTACTTTACATTTAAGGACTGGCTTGAGCATAGCTACAAGTCGGGTGCTATAGTTATCCCTAAGAAATAGCTAGTAGAATAACCATCCAGTTCTATTAGGGTAATCCTTGGGGATACATGTGATCCTCTCAAAATAAAAGAAGGTTGGGATATTCTTTATCTCGAACTTCTAGAAAGATTATTTCTAAAATCAAGAAACTTTCCTTACAGGTGCTTGAGGCAGCTCGAACCTCCAACATCAAGAAAGGTTCATAAGTTGCCAAAGACAACTTGGGAAAAGTGGGAGCTCAGCAGCAGCAGCAGCATCCCATACTTGCCCGGGATAGCCAAGTAGTACAACCACTGATCGAGTCCAGCCTCCATTCCACTATTACAGCTACTACTATAGCCAGCATTCCTACTTCAGCTAGTTCTTCTTCTAGTAGACATCTTGTATTGGGAGATGAGGGCATCAAATCCCTCACCCCACTTACTTTACTAGATTTCTACTATGTACCTCCTTTTAAATCTAAGTAATCGAAGAATAAAGCCAGTTTGAATTACATTTGTGCACTTATGATCGGTTATCAGATTCTACTCCTTTAGAAAACTCTTCAAGTCTTAATAATTATAATAACTCAGATCATCCTCTTTCTGATTCAGAGATGGACTTTCCTTTTCTGAATAAGACAGGTTCACCTCTTGAGATAAACTTAGAATTAACTAATTCTGAGGGTCCTAAAGGAGAAGCAATAGGTATACCCGATGAGCAGGTAGAATCTTCCACTAACCCGCCACAAGAGATCACCGAAGTTAACCTCCGTAGTGGCAAGGTTCTACCTCTAAGGGCAACACCTCAAGATAAGGGTAAATGAATCATTGGTTCAAGTGATCAAGAAGCCTCTCCATAGGATGCTCCACCCATGGATATGCTTGTGGAGGATTAGCCTAGAGTTGACTACAATGTCCTCACTCACCTAAGAAAGTTGCCAACCAAACTAAGCATATATGATGCCCTTGTCTTATCCAAAGAGATGAGAAAATCATTAATCAAGGCCCTTCTTGATTCAGAAATATACTTAGCTCAGCTAACCACTGTTGGAGAAGAGGCACATTATTCAAGAGAAGCCTAGGGAGTCACATTCACCAAATAAGACCTTCTTCTGGAGGATATGAAGCACAACAGTCCCCTTTACATTACAATGGATATGGGCAGATTCAAACTTTCTAGGGTGTTGGTTGATCTAGGTGCATCAGTGAACATTATGAGCCTTGAAACCCTTGCCTATTTGAGGATTGACATCTCTAAGCTTCGAGGAGATCAAATGATGTTGAGAGGATTCAATGAACAGGGCGAGAGGGCTTTAGCCTCCATAGTGTTACCTTGGGATGGTTGAAGTGAAGGAATGCATCTGGCCTATTGTGTGATAGAAAAGTTCCACTTAAACTTAATGGAAAATTTTATAAGATGGTGGTAAGACCTGCAATCACTTATGGTACAAAATGTTGGCCAATAAAAGAGAAGCATAAGACTAAGTTAAGTGTTACAAAGATGAGGATTCTCAGGTGGATAAGTGGCTTTACTCTTAGAGATAAAATGTGAAATGAGTATGTTCGGGAAAAAGTAGGAGTAGCTCCAGTGGTAGATAAGATTAGGGAGAGTTGCCTTAGATGGTTTGGCCACATAAAAATCGCTCTAATGACAAGTAGATGCATTAGATTTGCCTTATGTTAAGAAAGGTTGAGGTATACCTAAAAAGTCTTGGTTATGATGTATAAAAAATGACCTTCGTAGACTTGAATTAAATGAGAATTTGACACATAATAGGACCCAATGGAGATGAAGTATTCATGTAGCCGACCACACTTAGTGGGACAAAGGCTTACTGTTGTTATTATTGTTGTACATCATTCACTACTTTGCTTGGTGGGCCTTGGATACACCAAAATAAGATGTTTCCATCCTCCCTTCATCAGTGCATCAAGTTTTGAAGAGATGGAATCGAATACTGTGTCAAAGGAGATGAAAAGCCATTCTCAGTTAGAAGTTGAGATATATGAGAACGTGACCTACTATCTTCCTCAAAATCAAAATTTCTATTCTTGTGGACTTGGCTAAAATTTGAATATAAAAGAAAAAGAAAAAAAGAAAAAGAAAATAAAAAAGAAAGTACAAGTGAGCGAGAAAGTAATACCGAGGAAGAGGTAGAGCTGCATGTTACATTCCACCAATAGTTCATTCCACCATACAGACATATTGGTAGGATTGCTCAACCTCCACTAGGTAGAGGAGGTGAATCTTGATTAGAGTTGGAAGACCCCAGTTGGTGGCCAACCAATGATATGTTCCTCATGGGTACTCTACTATTAGCATAGACTTGGAATCCGGCAAGATGAGTCTCATGTGATTGTAGCCAACTCTGTAGGTTTCATTGGAGATGATACTCGAGCCATATAGTGATGAAGATCAGGCCTCCAAGAAAGGCATGAATGTATTTGAATCAGGATTACATAAAACCATTTGGCAGCAGTTGGGAACCTTAGCTCTAATCCCACTTTCTTCTTAAAAAGTTGAGAGTTTGGTAGTTAAGGAAGCCCCTAGATCTTCCATGGGTGTCAAGCCAAAAAGATTCCTGTTGGATCATCATCCTCAAGTCCAGAAATAGATGTAGAACTTGAGGATAATTCATATAAAGATTTAATAGAATTACCTTTTGATTAGTACTCACCTTGTGTTCATAATCTTGTAAAGAAAGGTTTGATTCCTTACATGGTCAACACACAGTATTTGGCTATGGGACAACAAAGCGATGGACAATCAAGACCAAGACTAGGATTGATCTGATTGGAGTCGATGATGATTACTGCTTAGTTTTCACCAATCATCTAGAACCTGATAGGATCTTCTCAAATCACACTAACTGTTATGAGGAGGTGTGTTTAGAAACTTCAAATGATCCTAATGATCTTCAAATCAAAGATGCACCTTCAAAATTTGAAGAAGAAATTAATTCAATTATCGATAAGCTCAAATAAATCAACCTCGGGATAAAAAGATCCATGCCCCACATACATCAGTTCTCTGCTGAATGAAGAAGAAACCAATGACTTAGTTAGGCTATTGATTGAGTTTAAGGACTTCTTTGCATGGAGCTATGAAGAGATGCCCAGATTATCAACTAACATATCAGTCCACAAACTACCAATAGACCCTAACACTAGCCTTATCAAGCAAGCTCCTAAGCGTATGCGGTTAGAAATTGAACAATAGGTCATTTCTGATGTCAAGAAACTAATCGATATCGATTTCATCATGGAAGAAAAATACCCTACCTAGTTAGCCGGTATCGTGCCAGTTAAGAAGAAGAATGGCCAAATTCATATACGTTGATTTCAAGGACTTCAATAAGGCATGTCCTAAGGATGAATTTCCACTTCCTATACCAGAGTTAATGGTCGACATCGCCTCATCTCATGCAATCTTCTCCTTTATAGATGGGTCATCTGGCTATAACCAAATCAAGATGGCCCTCGAGGATGAAAGAAACACTGCTTTTCAAAACTTGATCAAAATTTATTATTATAAGGTCAGGCCTTTCGGCCTTAAAAATGCTGGTGCTGCATACTAGAGGGCCATGACTGGGATCTTCAACGAACTCATTCATCATCAAGTTAAAAGCTATGTTGATAATCTTGTAGTCAAAAGCAAAAAAAAAGGAAGACCATCTCTTTGACTTGAGAGTAGTTTTTGAATGATTAAGATAATTTAACCTCAAAATGAATCCCTTGAAGTATGCATCCAGTAGCTTCAAAGAAGTTCCTTGGGTTTTTTGTTCAGCACCGGGGAATAGAGATAGTCCCAGAAAAGATCAAAGCTATCTTAGAAATGCCACCCCATAAAAGTTTAACTCAACTCAGATAAATCTAAGGGTGGTTGGCATATCTAAGGTGTTTTATCTCCAATTTATCTGGGAGATGCAAGTCATTTTCAGTACTTGTAAAAAAGGATGTTAAGTTCAAGTGGGATGACAAGTGTCGGCATGCTTTTGAAGAAATCAAGCAGTATTCGGTGAATCCACCAGTTCTTGTAGCCCCTATCTCTGGCAAGCCACTTATCCTTTACACCGCTACATTGGACGACTCCTTTGGCACATTGTTGGCCAAAAATAATGATGAAGGGAAGGAGAATGCTCTCTACTACCTCAGTCGTCATCTGATCCTTGCTGAAGCAAACTACCCACTATTGAGAAACATTGCCTAGCTCTCATCTTCGCATCCCAGAAGCAATGACACTATATGCTTTCTCATAAGGTGAACTTGATCCCTAGGATCAAACCACTATAATATCTCATGACATGGCCAATACTATCTGAACGATTGGCATGTTGGTACATGATTTTTTCATAATTTAATGTCACATTCATACCCCTCCGTGCTGTCAAAGGATAAGCACTAGCAGATTTCTTAGCAGCAAACCCACTTCATGCTGACTCTCCACTTAGTGATGATATCGCTAATGAACAAATCTTGAACTTAGGGGAGGTTGAACATCACTGTTGGGAAATGTATTTTGATGGTGTGGCTTCCTTTCAAAAAGGAGAAGAATCATGATATACTCTTTCAGAAAGGTAGGGATAGGAATCATCCTTTTAACTCCAAACAACGATGTGATGAGATTCTCATACTATCTCTCTAATCCATGCACCAACAACGAAGCCGAATATGAGGCTTGATTGTCAATCTGAAATTAGTTATTGCAGTGTGTGTCAAAAGCATCAACATTTATGGGGATTCTCAGCTGGTCATCAACCAGATTGTTGGGTCCTATAATATTCTAAAAACTAAGCTTTGTCACTACCATGATTACACCATGAAGTTGTTGGCCCAAATCCCTAAGGTCACCATCTACAAGGTTCCTCAAGGAGAGAACACAGTAGTAGATGCTTTGGCAAAACTTGCCAAGGAATTGGAATGTCCGGAAGATGATTCCATTCTAATAAGGGTCCAAAATTGATATGTATTATCCCTAATTAATGATGAACTCATCAAGAAACTCTCTCTTTGAGGGAGGTTCCCATTACCAATAAAGATGAGGAGCTAGATTGGAGGCAACCATTCATAGATTACTTGAACACAGGCAAACTACCTCAAGAGAAATCACAAGCCCATCAAATGAAGCAAAGAGCTCTCTCCTATGCTCTCGTTGATGGCACCTTGTACCGACGATCTTTTGATCAAATGTGGTTATGCTATTTAGACCAACACAAAGCCTGTAAGATCATGACTGAGGTACATTCAAGTTTATGCAAAGCATATCAATCCGGTCTAAAGATAAAAGCCAAGATCAAGAGATTAGGATACTACTGGCCTTCGATGATTACAAACTGTATCAATGTAGCTAGGAGATGCCACCAATGTCAAGTACACGGTATAGTCTTGCACCAACCACCCAACATTCTACACCCTCCTTTTGTCTCATGGCCATTCAAGTGATGGGGTACTAACATAATGGGTCCGATTGATCCTCCTTTTTCTAAGGGTCGTTAGTTCATCCTAGTTGTCACTAACTACTTTTCTAAGTGGCGGAGGCAATTCTGCTTAAAGAGGTCACAACTCAGCATGTGCTTCAGTTCTTCAGGAACCATATCGTATATAGGTTCGGGGTGCCTTGATAAATTATATCCAATAATGATACTACATTCAAAAGCACTGAGATCAATAGCTTCACCATGAGACAAGTATAGATTAGAGATACTCCACCATTTACTATCCAAGGGAAAATGGTCTAGCAGAAGCATTCAACAAAACTCTCATCCAAATACTAAAGAAGACACTTGATGATAACAAGCAACAGTGGCATGAGCAGCTAGTTGAAGCCTTGTGGGCATACCACACCACATATAGAACTCCTACTCAATCTACCCTGTTCTCCTTAGTGTATGGGTCTAAAGCCGTTCTACCCTTAGAAGTTCAGCTCCCATCACTAAGGATAGCGATGTGTAGTAAAATCACTATAGAGCAGAATGCCAAGCTGCAGTTAGAAGAGCTCGAATGTTTGGAGTAGAGATTCCTTAGGGCATGCCAGAACCTCGAGTTATATAAGGCCAAAATAATTCAAGCTCACAACAAGTTGGTCCATCCTAGAATTTTTCAAGTAGAAGAGCTTGTTTTAGTTCTAAGGAAACTAATTGTTGCCTGTCAAAAGATAGGAGGCAAGTTTGAACCCACTTAGGAAGGCCCTTTTGCCATAGAGAGGGCCTGCTAAGGAGGATATTATCAACTAATAAACTATAAGGGAGAGCACCCTATGCTTCCAATCAATGGGCTCTACCTAAAGAAATATTACCCATAAAATCTTATTTGAAAATAATTATCAATAAAACTTCTTTTCATATTAAATTCCATATCTTATGTGTTAGAAACATCCTTTGCTTGTGAATCCACCACGATGTGTTTAGGGTAGGTGTAAGAGAACCCAAGTGGCATCCTATCCCTTCACAACACAAACACAAATCACAAATGATCCTCTAGTGCTACTAGGTTAGGTGTAAGAGAACTTAAGAGGCATCATATCTCGACTAGTACAATTAAGTTAGGTGTAAGAGAACCCAAGCGGCATCCTTTCTTAGTGGAGTCATATTTTATGTTCTTAGGATAGGTATAAGAGAAATCAAGTGGCATCATGTTCTTTCTTTCATAGCACAAATAAACACATATCTTTTGTCTCGAGCTACTTTGATGTGGGAGCAAGCCCCCCATGGTACTCACTCATTAGCCGCACTAGGTCAGGTAAATATACCACCTTGCTAGTACGTCACTCAAGTGGTCACTTGTCTAGCGGATGTGACTCCCCGTGCTTTCTTCTTGACTTGGCCACTATAAACCAACGAGTGCCTTGTTAGTTTGGTAGGTCTCACCGTGCAGCCAGTAAGCTACCTAGTGTTGACTTTGTTTAAGAGGATGTAAGCCTACATGCTTTCTTCTTGAACTAGCAATCATGCACTAACTAGGTTGAGTATATTTTAAGGCTTAGGGCAAGTCCCCAGAGGCTCCTTTCTCTTAACTACTTCAAGCTTGGCTTTAGTCCTTACGTAGGACTCCCTGCTTAGTAGTCACCCTAGGTCGGATAGCCCCTATCGAACTAAAGACAGACTATCCCGATGATTAGTTCCACTTTAGAGAGATATAAGTCTACACGCCTTCTTTCTAGGTAAACTGATGGGCACCTTAGGTTGGTTGGTTATCGACATGCTGATAGTGACCCACCCAGTGGATACACCACTCTTAGCAGATGTGAGTCCCTACGCTTTCTCCTTGAGTTGGCCACCGTATGCCTATAGGCTTTCTTTTATAGGGTTTTGGATAACGCCCCTAACAGCACCTCCCCTATGGGCACTCTAATTGGATCATGTCCTTAGCAACCCCATTTATATACTACCTGGGTTACTTTTGGATTGTACAGTCCCCCTTCCCTAATAATCGCCCCTATGGTTGGAGAATTTGTCTTGTGGATATATAGATTTTCCCTTGGTCCAGTAAGTTTGAGATAGGACTAGGCTAATATGAGCTCCTTCTCAGTGTAGTCCATCATAAAACAATAAGGTCCATAATAACAAACCAAGCAAAATTATATCTTTGCTTGTGGATTAGGAATTCAAGCCCCCAGTGGCCCCTTTCCCAAGTAGGCATCCTATCTTTAGAGTAGTATCAACAAAACTCCCTATAGAAATTACCTGATTACTTTGAGTTGAGATTAGTCCCTAGGTTGGTACTCTCTCAGTAGTTGCCCTTAGGTTAAGTTCGACTTGTTGTGCCACCAACGAGTCAGCCCAGCAGTCGTCTTTGCTTTGAAAGATATAAGTCTATAACGCATTCTTCACAGCATGATCATTGCAAATCGATGGGTAGCCCTAAGTCAGATCCAATTTATTGTGCAAGCGATCACTCCAGTGGTTCCTTATTTAGGAAGATGTGAGTCTCCATGCTTTCTTCCTAATATTACCATTGCAAACTGAAAGGCAACCTTTTGGTTGGTTAGTTCTACCCCACAGCTGGTAGACTATCCCTTTGGATTTGTAAACCTAAGATAGGTCTAGGTAGATATTAGCTCCTTCTTAGTGGACCCATCGCACACCGATAGGTTCCATCCCAAATTGAATTAATTATGACTATCCTTAAGTTGATGTGAGTCCACATTGGCATTCGCTCGAATAGTCACCTTAGGTCAGGTTCGATTTATTGTGCTATCAACCGATCACCCTGATGGTTCCTTGTGTAGGAAGTTGTGAGTCCCCGCACTTTCTTCCTGACTCAACCATTACACACTGAAAGGCACCACTTAGTTTTTATAGTCTTACCTGTTGGCTGGTAGACTATCCCTTTGGATTTATAAATCTAAGATAGGTCTAGGCTAATATTAGCCCCTTCTTAGTGGATCCATTGCACACCGACAGGGTCCATCTCATCAAATCTATCATCCTCCCTTTAGTGGAGTCCAAATCAAACCAATCTTATCCCCAGTAGATCCAAGCTCACATCTCCAGGAGATGTGCCCTCAAAATCAACTCATATCCTCTCCCTAACGGAGCACCAAATCATAAATCTATAAATCAAATCAATTTCTCCCCAGTAAGACATCAATCATTCTGACTTCTCTAAAGGAGTTAATCAAACCCAATTCAACTTGCATTCCCTAGCGAGTTCACCCATAAAAGAAATCTCATCAAACCCTTATCCTTAGTGGATAACTTGAACCTTTTTTCCTAGTGGAAGGTTCACATGCTTGATCTCTGGTGGATCCCTTCTTCCTCCCTTATGCCTTTGGCATGAGTGGAGTTGCATTGCACTAAGATCATGATTCCATCTACACCTCAGGTTTAGAAGTAGATCATTTTTGTTAGTGCTTGCAATCGTTCGAACGTTGTTGATCATCTCGATCAATACCAATACGTGTGGCGTGCCTTATCAGTCACACCACATATATTGGGCACCCTTTATTTACCTCACTTTTTGAGTGAGCTTTTAACTTCCTCATCATAAGAGTTCCCTAGTCTTAAGACACTTCTAATGATTAGGTGAACACTTAACTCTAGGAACTTAGAAGAGTCAGCCATAAGAATAGGTTATGCCTTAGAGATTTAGGAAGACTTGCCTTCCCAATAGCTTAAACCTGATCCTTGCTTTCTTCTTTTAAAACAAAACCTCAAATTCAAATTTCAAAATTTCAAAATTTTAAAATCAAATCCAACTATCCAATGATTAAAATCCATCACCAAATTCAAATTCCAAAAATCTCTTCCTAAGCCCTTTTGATTTTATTTTATGGACTTAGCCTTAACCAAATCCAAATCAACCCAATTGATTTTCTCAATTATCAAATCTAGCCTCAAATCAAATTCCAAACCACAAGTCAATTTTAGATTCCTAATGATTGAAATCCATGATCAACTCCAAATTCTAAATTCCAAAAATCTCTTCCTAAGCCATATGAGCCACCTTCATGTGCTTAGCAAAAATTCCTTCAAATTAACTCAAACTTGGTTGATTGCTTTATAAATCAATCATTCCTTCATTTATATTCATAAATATAAATGAAACCCACCCTCCAATGACCAAAATTAAATCAAACCAAGTCAAAACCCAAATTAGCCCTTTTCAACCTACATCCCTAAGCTTAATCAAATTTTATTTCAAATCACTCCAAACTCAAGTGATTTTCTCATGACCCATTTATATCTTCATTTATATTCACAAATATAAATGAAATATAAATTCAAATGACCCAAACCAAACTCAAATCAAACCAAATTCCCAATTTCACCCCTTTTAGCCAAATTTTTGAACTTGGCTTAATGAAACCCAAATCAACTCAAAACTCATGGATTTCTTCATGATTCAATTATTCCAACAATCATTGATCCAAATATAAATATAAACCACCATTATCAAACCAAATCCAAGTCAACCCAAATCAAACCTAAATTGACCCTTATGACTTGAAATTATCATATGAATCAAAACCCACTTGGCTCCAAACTAATTGCAATTGGATTTATATTTCAATCCTAAGTCCATAAGCAAGTTCAATTAAACTTAAATCAAGCCTTGATCAAGCCAATTGACCCATTTAGGCTCACTTGACTCAAAGTGACCTAAAAGACCTTTTTGAGCCAAGTTCTAATCCAACCAAAATTTGATTGAACTAAGCCCATCTAAACCTCAATCATGATCAACTATCATCATGGGGTGATCAACCACATTGAATTGTATCAAACCAAGTCAAACCTAGCCTTTGACCAAGTCAACGCTTCACCTAAATGAAATCCAAACTAGTCATAATCCACTATATGCTAAATTGATTGAAACCATTAATCAGAACCCATCCATGGTCAATGATTGAACTTGGTCAAGTCATTAATTGAGCCAAACCAAGCATAATTGGCCACTTGCCTAAGTTGATTCAAATTGGGCTAAAAAGCCAAAATGGGTCAAATCATGATTCAACCCAAATTGAATGCAACCAATGGCTCAAGTTCATTCCAAATCACTTGTTGAACTTGACCAAAGTCATGATTGACCCCAAGTTGACCAATTGGTCAACTTGACCCAACTTAGCCCAACTTGACCTAAAATGTCACATTGACCAAAATTCAAATTAATTCCAAATTAAACCAAACCAAAGCCTAAAATCATTTTCAATCAACCAATTGATCTTGACTCAACACCTAACCCAACCCAATTTGGTCAAATTGCTCAAATTGGTCAATTTTACCTTTTTGAATCCAAATGAGTCAAATTCAAACCTAAGTGAAACCAATCCAAATTAATTGAACCAAAACATCTGAAATCATCATATGAACCGAACCTAAGCCTTGGTTTGACCTATTCTGACCAATTGGTTAACCCAACTCAACCTAACTCAAATGAACCCATTTGACCAAATGAGCTCATATCGCCCAAAACCAAGCCATGGAATCCTATTGGCTGGCTAAAGCATAGCCCAAACCAACCTTAGGCCACTCCCAAGTTAACCTAAAAGCTAAACAAATTCATCCCAAGTTGACTACCCAATGGACAAAGCTTCCACCTTGGATTCCTACTCTATGTGGCAAAATCCATTTTTCACTCCCCATGGTAGCCCTCCTTTTACCAAATGAGGTATCCCTAGAGCTCACTAGCCCACTCTAAGCACCTTAGGACTTACCTTAGACCCAAGGGAACTCACCAAGCCAAGGTCACTCTTCCCCATCCATGGTCGAACCTGATGGGTGCAAGGAGAACCAAATCTCCTCCCATTTGCCCATATCAAGCCTTGAGACCCCTGACATGGCTTCATCCACTCATGGCATGCCACCTCAGATTGACGGTGACCCCTCTGACAACTTGATGGCAGTGAATTGACAAAATTCATGCGAATGATTCCGTCCATCCACCTGGCTCAATTGAGGTATATACTCCCTCAATTCAGTTGATTTTGGAGAGAATTCAATCTCATTCGACCCTAGAATAATTTTAAATTCTCACAGAGCTTTCCCAAGGCCTCCCCGAGCTCCTTCGATTGGCATTTCTCCTCTGTGTGAAAAGTTAAAATAAGGCATCCTCATTCTGAGCAATACTCCCTCCTCACTTCACCAAACCCAAATTCCTTTTACCCACACCCTCATCACACCTAGCTCAATCAAACTATTTCTCAAGCTTCCAAGCTACGAGAAGTGAAACTTTCATAAAGACTGTTTGCCATTAAAGAGGAGCTTGGTCGACCGAGCAACCCACTTCAAATCAAGAATGAATTCCTTTAATAGGGCTTCGTCTCTACTAGATGAAGCTATCTCTATCATTGGAAGCGCCAGTGATAGCCTCCGGCGAGGTAATTGTTCAAAATCGTAGCTATAGGCAATTTTTAGTTGGTCTTTTTCGAAGGGAATTGTCATCCCATGCAATTTTGACCATTTGATATGCATCCCCCCTCCTTTCGAAGGTGTGGGATCATTTTGATCTCAATTCGAGCTTGGGTGAGCTCGGATTGAATGGGGAAAGATGAACAATATTCGTCGTTTATTGCTCATGAAGGACAAGGATCATGCACCGTCCATTCCGTACGATTGGAACTAATGACTATGATCAAATCATGTTAGATCCACTGTAATTCTTAGCCAAAACTATGGGTTAAATATCGATTGTCCGATCTTAGATCGACCCAGAGAAAGCATCGCCATGTCGGAGCCGATGTGACGTGGATGTGACAACTTAAATAACTAATCCGTCATGCCCAAGCGTGTCATCGGCACGTGGATGAGATTAAAATTAGTTTTTTAATAAACTTCTAAAATCTTAACTAATTGTAGAAAATCCAAAAAATGCAAACTTAGGCTCATTTTGAAGATATTTTAGAGGAGAATCTAGAAAATTTATAATTAGAGGATTTTAAACAGTGACTTTGGCTTAATTAGGGTTTTACAAAAAATTTTAATTAGTTTAATTACACTTAATCAAGCACTCAATTAATCTCAAATTTTTTTGTGAATGTTTAGGGGATGACCTATGCCTCCCCTATTTTTCTAGGATTTTATTGATTGCTTAATTAGGAAAATCATTTAGGTAAGCCCTAATCACTCTCTTAATCTAATTAGTAGTAATTAAGGGATAGATAGTAGCTTGATTAATCATTTGAACATAATTATCCCTATTAAATAGTAAAGTCACTTAGGGAATATGATTGGGGATATTTTTTTCCTAATTTATTTCCTAAGTATTCTTTACATTTAAAAATTAAATTAATAAATGGGTTAATGGAATATTTAGTTGATTAATCAAGTGATTAGAGCTTCAAAATGGGGGAATCAAAACCTAATGGAATGATTGAATGATTTAAGGATTAAGATTGAGGCCTTGCCCTTGATCCTTTCCCCTAAGTTAATTTCGTCATTCAAATTAAAGCATAATTAAAACATTTAATCAATTCATTAATAGCCTAATGAAATTAAAATTAAAAATCAATTCATCCTAACCTAAGCAACCTTTAATTGTGAGAGATAATGAAATTATGATTGGCTCACATGTGTGAGAAAATTATAAGAGTAATTAAGTGAGTTCCCTTAAGCCTAATTAACTATTAATCATAAGCTAATTGCATTAGGCCCCTTTCATTTCTTAGGAGCATTGCAATATTAGTTTTCATGTGATTGCATATCATATTGGCTTATTATTAATTAGATAATTAACTTAAGGTGATATATGTAAGGGATACCTAATTCATTTCATTTATACCTTAACCTAATCAAAATATAAAATCGACCTAAATATTCTTCATTAAACCAAACTAATTTACACATGGGGAAGTGGGTTAGGATTAGCAAACCCTTCTCATATTTCTTAAGTCAAATCAAATTAAAAGATAAAAATGCCTTTAAAAAATTTTGATTCATTTTAAATAATCTTATTTGATATCATTGTCCTTATGGATTAAGTAGGGTGAAAATCATGTGTTTACATTCCTTTGTTGTTTCTCTCATCTAAATATTATTTGTCATATGAAATCATGCATTCATTTCTCTTGAAAATTAATTAAATAAAATGTTTCCTTTTTATGTCAAATTGCATGTGTTGGCTAAAATTAAGATATGAGTGGCTATTATCACTATTAAACCAAAAACTATTTTCAAAATCTATAAATCAAAGATTATAAATGAAGTAATGCTAGTTATAAATATTTATAAGCTTGCATGATGATAGTATAATATGTATAATGTGAAGTTCTCTTTCCTACTTAACATGGATTCACATAGGATTTGAAAGTGTATAGTTCATTTGAAAAGAACATAACACTGCTTAAATCTATTCTATGCATTTCCATGTTAAGACTTAGGAAGAATTTCATATTGCACATGTAAACCATACAACCAAATCAAACATAATTTATTGCATGATTCCTTATCCATTTGGTTATTTTTGTACATTCATATGTATTTCAAAAAAGCGATATATTAGTCTGGACATCCCGGGGCTACGAGGCTTTAAGTAGCCCCAAGTTGGTCTTGTACCTTACGCCCCAAGTGTAGAAAATAATAATGCCGTACTCACTTAAAACTCTTTATACATATGCATGTGTGATATGGCTAATGAATAAAGAATCAAAAATCAAACAAATAAAACAAAACTTTTGCATGTATTTTCTTATCCTTGTAGCTATTCATACATTTACATGTATCGAAGAAAAGTGGTATATTAGTTTGGACATCCTTAGGCTGCGAAGCTTTAAGTTGCCCTAAGTAGGTCTTGTACCTTATGCCCCTAGTGTAGAAAATAATGGCAATGTACTCACTTATAACTTTTATATATGTGAATGTGTGTTTAACTAATGGATGAAAAATCCCTCTTTTCTACATAATAAAGACATGCATTCGTAATTCAATCAACAAATAAAACAACAAAACTCAAAAATATATTTCTTTGCATTCATCATCAAAGTATGCTAAGATTTGCATTGCATGTATTGGTATGCTTAGGATTATGCATATGTATGGTATACATGATGGAAAAAAAATGAATGGGTGTATGTTATGTGATAGTAATCCCCACAACTAATCCTAAGATGCCTTTCTTATTGAATAGGGCTATTTAGAATGAATCTAAACTTAGAATTAATTAAAATACATAATAAACCATTCACTAAAGGAAATTCATTAATCAATCTACCTTAGAAATTACTTAAGGTAGGGATAAAAGAGATACTCTCCCTCCCTTTCTTCTCTTTATAGCACTTAGTTGCTAAGTGTAGGTTATATGAAATAAAAAAAACACTAAGTAATATCTTCAAATCAACTAAACCACTTAAAGAGAAATCAACCCTTTATAAATTAAACCCCTTACACTTAGCAAATCATAACCCTAAAGCCTAGTTAGGACATACCACACATACTCTAACACATGCACATTAGGCTAAGTCACCACTTCTAGCTTTATGTTAAGGCGGTGTATGGTTTGTTGAATGTTCATTTTTGTGATGTATTATTTTAGACTAGATGTTAGGGTGTACATTCGTAGCCTAAATGTTAGGCCGATATTATCCTAATTATATTTTATGTAGGGGTTGTGCTAAAGGGATCATTGTAATAAAAATATAAATATTTTTCACTATGCAGATTGCTTAGCCCTTAAGCATAGCCCAAGTTAGGATAAGTAGACTTGGTTACCCATAAGTGGGATGTTAAGTCCAAATTATTCCTATAACTGCTTGAGTTGTATGGTGTGTTTTGCTAATATTTATTTTACAGGTGTAGCTAGATTTACTTTTCTTCCTTTTAATATAACTTTTGCATTAGGATTGAGATAAGTGTTATGGGGATTAAGGATAACCATTGGTTATAAGACCATTTCTTATATACCATGTGATGCCTTTGGAGCAAACTACATCCTACTCAAGCCAAAAGGAAGAAAGAATTGGAGCAAATCAAAAAAAATGAAGAAATGAAAGATGTAGAGTGAAGAATGGAGGATGAAGAACGAAGACCCCATAACACTTATCACTTCATAATTATAATTTATTCTTTCATTGTACCGGGATGTATAAGGGTAGAGCTCGGCTACCCATATTTTTTTTTTTTGGGTTATGCAGATTTTCAGCCTTGGCCTTTTATTCTTTTATGCTAATTTTATAAAATTATTTGATATTTTATTTATCTTGCACATAAAAAATAGCATGCCTTTTCATAGTTTCTTTATGATTGTTAATTATTGTGTGGCCTGGATGCGATTAGGCTCCTAGGATAAAAATAAATTTTTTATCCCATTAATAACTCATAACTAAAATCTTAAAATAATTCATAACCTCACATAAAAGCCTAAGAATTAAATCAAAATAATAAAAATTTTAGCAACCCTTTAGCTGGATGATTGAATGTATAATATCATGCATATCATATTCTTCCACTCTTGCTAAGAGAGGGTTTCCATCTGTGCCAGAGAATAAAGGCTTAACCTATAAGAGCCTTTGATAGAAAAAACATCTTTCTCTCCTGATTTAGACACAACCAATTTCTCATGCATTTAGGCATACAAAATCCTATAGCCTGTGTCAAAATAAAAGTCCAAAAATTAAATAAACTTGACAAAATTTGCATTAGATTTAAGTAATGACTCATGCCCTTCAGGATCTAGTATCTTAGGGAGTGTATTTAAGGACTTAGTTTCTTTTATAAGTAAACAATAGCCTAATCATCTTGCAAAGCATAAGACTTGCCTACATGGATTTAAAGCATAGGAGGAGTTAGCTGACTGTCACTCTAGACAATAATAAGCCTAGCAGTCGAGTAATTTATTCTCTCTCATGAGGTAAATCATATGCCCATTTTTGTCTTAGATTTAGGTTGTGCTTTGACCCTCGCCAAAGCTCCCTTGATTTGGGATCTGAGATTGATGTTTCCCTTTGCGAGCTACAAGCATAAATCCTCACCTCTTAGGCATTTCCATAATCTTGTATTGTGAAATTCTAAGTCCTATACCTCTAATAAAAATTCAACTCAAATAAATAAATCTTCTCAAATTTAAATATATAAAGCCCAACCATAGGATAGACTGGGGTGTTCACTAGGCTTCCAAGTATCATGAACACTCCCTACTCATCTCCCTTGATTTCAATAAGAACTCTTCCCTTTTGACCTCTCCCACTTGATTTTGAAAAATATAACTAATCCTTTGATAGTCCTATCTTTGAATTCTTTGGAGACAACAATCGCCTACTTTAATCAAGAGTATTCTTAAAGGATTCATTTCCTTTAGGATGTAATTAATTATGGAGGCTTGCCTCCATAGGGAACTTAATGAACACAGTTTAAATAAACTCTACTTTAATTTTTCTTAGTATTTTTTAGTTTTTAGAATTAGAAATAAAATAAAAAATAATAGAATAAGTTTTGAATCTCTGACACTGTCTGCCTATCGAGCTAAACGACCTGTCAATATTGATCTCATCATCAAGAACTTCAGTGGAACAACCTTTGAGATTAGTGTGATTTTACGAGAAAGTATGTAATGGCGAAGCTTCTGGACTGCGAATATCAGTGCTAGACAATGCTTCTCTATTAGAGAATAGCATACTTTAGCTCCTACTAAGCTTCGATTGATGTAGTATAATGCATTTTCTTTATTTTTTCATTATGTTGCACAAGTAAAGCCCCGGGGGAATCCTTTAAGGCTGCGGTGTATAAGATAAGAGGTTTCCCTATGATAGGAGCTGCTAGAATTGGTGGATTAAGTAGGTACTTTTTAACTCTCTCAAATTCTTCTTGGCATTCCTCATCCCATTTGAATGGAGCATTCTTTTTCATTAGCTTCACAAATGGTTGGCATCTTCAAGAGGTTTGATATAAAATGTCGAATGAATGCGAGTTGTCCTTGTAAAGAGCGAAGTTGGCAAAGGTTCTTTGGTGGAGGCATCTCTACAATCGCCTTGATTTTATTGGGGTCAATCTCAATTCCTCTATGTATTACAACATATCCAAAAAAATTTCTTGAGAAAACCCCAAAAGCACACTTAAGAGGATTCATCTTGAGATCATACTTCCTGATCCTTTCGAAGACAATCCTTAAATCCTCAAGGTGATCTTTTCGATCAATGCATTTAACAATGAGGTCATCAACGTAACATTCTACTTTCTGATGAATCAACTCATCAAAGATGTGTGTCATGGCCTTCTGATATGTAGCTCTGTCATTCTTTAATCTGAACAGCATGACTGTGTAAGGATAAATATCAATTGGTATTCTAAATGATGTATGTTTCTCATCTTCAAGAATCATCTTGATCTAATTATACCCTGATGATCCATCCATAAATGAGAACATGTCATAGTTGGAGGTGTTATCCACTAGCAATTATAACACACGGAGCGGAAAGTCATCTTTTGAGCATGCCTTATTAAGATCTCAAAAGTCAATGCAGACTCGAATCTGACCATTCTTCTTCTTTACAAGAACTATATATTTCAATCTGCATACTTCTCCTCATGAATGAAACCTGATTCAATTAGCTTTTTTGTTTCTATGACTACTTATTTTTCAACATCGAGCCTCATTCTTCTAGGAGCTTATTTGACTGGTATTGAATCAGAATTGATTACTAGCTTGTGAACTATCACATCAGGAGATAACTTAGGCATCTCAAAATATGTCCAAGCAAAGCAGTCCTTGAATTCACAAAGCAATGCTTTCATTTCTTCAACCTTATCATCAGGCAGAAGGGCACCAACGAAGGTTGGACAAGGTTCTTCTTTAGTCCCCCAAATCAATTTCTTTCAACTCGTCCATGGTAGACATCTGCCCACCATCTTCAAGTTCTTCATGTGCCGGTTCGATTTCTTCTTCCCCATCAATTATGAGAATGACTTCATAAAAGTCATCTTCAGTTTCAGTTTCAATCTCACTTTCAATTATTGTATAGCAAGTGTTCCTTTGATAATACTTTTGTTAAATGTATCTGAGACCCTTAGTGATATAATTATCGCTTCTTTGAGAGGTTTGTCGACTCTTTGAACTCCAAAAATTATCAAAGAAGAGAGCTTGCCATCTATTAGTTCCAACATCAATTTCAAGTTTGTGCATCATCCTTTAGATTTTTGGAGGATAATATCTCGTCATCCTGGTTGGTATCATTTCTTCAGACTCTAAGTACTGAATAAGCCATTCAAAATCATAGTGTTGACATTCCTCAAATCTATAGAATAAAGTTCCCAATCTATTGCTCCCGGGTAGTGGAGATACATAAAAGATTTTTAGTTCTTCAATGTTGTGAACATAGCGCAATGTGACTTCTTTGAAATATCGAGGAGGAACCGATGTAATTACGAATGAATCATTTGATACTAATATATTAGCAGCCCTTCTAGAAGAGACACATTGAACTTCACTTGCATATATGGACTCAAAATCATAATTAGAATCAGAGTAATTTATCTCATTCACTTTTGTGGAAGGCTCATATTTTTCTTTGAGTTCAACTGGAATATCTTATTCTCCTTCTATATCACTACCCAAATGAGGAACATGCCTCTTCAGCTTTGGTGTTGTGTCATAGGTTCTAGAGAGATTTAATACAGCTTTCTTTCTTCCTTTTCACAACATTGAAGTTGTAGATGTAGATTATTAAGGCTTACTTTCTTTTGAAAGAAAATACTTTGTATCCCCATAAATTATTGCATCATGAACTGTAAATGGTTGGATAATGCCAAGAATCTTATGTTCTGTTGCGTTTCTTATGTACTTCATACATTGATGTAGAGAAGACATAAACATACCATATTCATGGAGCCAAGGATGGCCTAATAGAGCTTTGAATGAGGTGTCAGCATCTATCACATGAAATTTAGCTTGGGTATAAAGTTCTCCAAACCTAAGTGATAGAATGAAAGATCTGAGAGTCCTCTGTCCCCATTTCATTGAAGCCATGGACTATCAATTTATCTCATCCAAGATGTTGAATGTCTAGGGACAACCCCCTAAGTGCTTGCAGACTCATAAGATTTACTGATAAACCTGGATCAATCAGAATTTGATTGATTATAATTCCATCACTTTCAGCAGCTACATATAATGGGCGATTGTGTTCTATTATCCCGAGCATAAGATCTTCTTCAGAGAAAGTGATCATTGGAAGATCTTGAGCTTGCAAAACTTTAGTCATGCATCATTTAAAAAAATAAGCTTCATATCTCTCTAGATCTTTAAGAGCTTAAATTAGTATTTCTCGAAGGTCCTTCGACATCAAGAGAGCCTCGTACACACTCAGTTGTGCAGGGATCTTTCTCAGATGTGATAGAATATTATAATCGATTCCTCTACTTGAATTTACTTTCATCTTAGGGTCTTTAAGGATGATATCTTTATTAACTTCAATATTTTTGTCTTCATTTATAATTTTGTGCTTATTAGATAACCCTTTCTTTAATGGAGGTGGTAGAATCTTACCACTCCTTAGTTGCACTTGGACTGCTTTATTTAGCTTAGACTCTTCAGAATAGGTATCTCCTTCAGAGTCACCATCTACCCCAGAGGATTGTGCGGATGCTTCAAAGTCACTATCAAGCTTCAAGCGGCCCATTTGGGATGTCTTCGAAGGCTCAGACTCATCTTCGTTAGGAAAACATAAGTCTCCTTCCAGTCTTCTATTTGTCGCATCATCAAGCATGACTTTGATGTTATAGGCTTAGGAGTTCTCTTGCTTGGTGGGACAAACTTTTTCAATTTATTTTTACATATTACATTTTTCAAGGCTGCTTGATTCCAATTATCGAGGCATGGATCACATTGGGGGTTATTCAGCACCACCAAAAGAACTCAACACGTCTCTCTAAGAAGCAAGTCATTATCATTATTATTTCCTTCTTCATTTGACTTAGTTATCTGAAGTCCTAACATGTAATCAAAAGTCGATAGTCTGTCTCATCAATTGATGATACTCTTCCAGATTATTGATGATCTTTTGAATTATAATTCTCTTATTGATCTTTATTTTCTTAGCTGACATCTTTGATTTATAAGGTCTACGTTTAGCTGACTACTCCTCATGCTGTGATGAAGTAGCCTTATCAAAATGCCACTGAGAAGCCCAGATGCTTGGTTTAGGCATTTTTTTTAAGTCCAATATAGGTTCAAGTGGTGTTTCTCACTTAACATTAAGGATGTCTTTAAGCTACTTCAACATTTTCACAGTCTTCTTAGAGTCTATTATCTCCCATTGCTCATCTTGTATTGCTTTTCTTTTTTTCTTTCTCTTCTATCAATGGTACTGAAGTAGATGTAACCACTCTTGTAGATTCTCTTTTAAGATGAATGAGGACAATATCAAATAGTGTGAATAAACCCTTTCTATATTTTCTCTCCAGCCAATCCTTGAAGACATAGTAATCTTCAATCGAGTGGGTAACTACCTAATGATATGGATAATATTTTGGATTATTAGTTTGACCTGACTCTTCAAGCCTTTCAAATTCTGGTAACTCTAATCCTGCTTTAAATGCTTGGCGGAATAACTTAGCCACACTTTCCCTCTTGAAAGAGTATTTCTTTTCATCTTATCTTTTAGATATGGGTGCACTCGCTCATCATCTCTCATTGATTGCTTTGATTGGGGGTTAACTGATTACTTTCCCCCTTCATCTACATAAGCGGGCTATTTTCCTTTATCAACATTATAAGTTGCTCATTTTCCACTGCTTGAGCTGTAGGAGGTTGTATGAGACTCATTTCTCCTTGAGTCTGAGAATTTATTCTTCTTTAGCCTTTCTAAGTGACCCTCAGGTTTTGATTGATTCAGCTTTTCAAACTTTGCCACTCAGTCTAATAACTCTTGAAATGTTGAGATAGAGGTCATACATAAATATGGTGTCATCTTATCATCGATGTTACCCATCAATAATTGGATTGCATGTTCCTCTTCTAGCTATTGTCCACATTTCATGTTCATATTTCACCAACATGAAAGATATTTAGTCACTGACTCATCTTTTCTTCTTCGTTCTAAGGTGAGGTCAATAATTGTAATCTTTTCAGTTGCATTGACAAATTCTGACGAACATCATCACTAATTCAGCAAAAGGCTTGACCAAGTCATTAGGTAATTCAGTGTACCATTCAAAAGTAGTTAGGCAAAACTACTAACAAACTGGCAGAATAGTAGTGCATCATTACCTCCTGTATTACCTCCTTAGGGTATGGCACTTGATCGTACTCTATTGGGTATATATGACCTTTGCTTACTAATTTTTCTGTCTGGTCAGTAGCAATGACAGCTTTGATCTTTTCATTTATAATTGTTTCCAATTGGGTTATTGTCACAGGCTCAGATATGTTAGGCACATCTTGAGGGATTGGTTGAGAAGCTAGTTGGTTGACTTCATTTCTCCCCTCAGGTGATTCTATGCTCTGGAAGCTTGAGGCATTGAGTCAACTAGTGGATCAGCAGGTGTAGCATTAGTTGTCGGATGGTTGACAAGTGGAATAGATGCTAACACTGGTACTACATTTCTCTGCATCATATGCAGCATCACATTCATTTATGTCATCATTTGATTCATCTTTGCAATTAATTGGATAATCTCCCTATCTTTTGCCTTCATCTCTCGTTGCATCCGTTTCTACATTTGGGCTAATGTGGTAATGTCGATAAAGAAACAGTTATCATCTTTTCTTTTTAGTTCTTCTTTCTCTTCATCACCTGAGGATGTGCTTGAAGCTCCCCCTTCTATTTTCTCAAGAGCTGGTTCTTCAATATGAATAGGAGGTGCATCTCTACGTCGTCTATCTTGGTGTTGTCATGCACCAGATGGTTCTCCAACGTGTTGTACCACAGACACTACTTCCACTTCCATACTATCCTCATCATATTCTTCATCTTCTTGTAATCTGACTTCAGAATATCTCCTCTAGTGATTTTTTAGCTCTGGATTCGAGATAAACTTCTCTTCAATTGGAAGGCTATGATCGAACTCAACATTCTTTCATGGAGATTCAATTGACCGATGATGGGATTCTCTGGAATGATCACAAGGGTGTCGACCATCCTGTAATTCATCATCAAAAGATTTCTTCTTTTGAACCCATTTTTATCTGTTCTTATCATTAGTGGATTTCTGGGAGTGCGAACCAGATGTCACCCCTTTTTCTTTATTTTCAACAGTTTCTCTTCAAGGCCTTGGCCTCCAAGCTTGCTTGCCCTACCGTCGAGACCTTTTGAAATTGGATTCCCATATATATGGTCGGTGTCATGCTTTGATGCTCACCGTACTGGATTTGCTTGAATCGGTCACAAGCTTTCACAATAGGTGGTAGCCTACTAGATGAAACATTATCAGCTTCAATCATCACAGGCCTTTAAACTCTAATTTTCATTAGGCATGTTTCCTTAGCAACTTTTAGCACTCAATGCACTCTAGCAGATAAGGTTTCAAGATTTTTCTTCTGGGGCACTGGAGCTTGACATAGTGGTGGATCCCAAAAAGATTATTTCAACTCACCAGTAGAGTTATTCCTCTTTACCCATTTTAAGTTCTCGAATTTATTCTGGGTGGGAATACTCACCTATGGTTTTGAGTCTAACTGCATAACAGGTTGTTCAGATAGCAATTATTGAACTCTTAGTTTTCCTGGTATGAAAGGTTCAATTGGCAGAGTGGTGTTTATAGGCATGACTGAGACTTTCTATCCAACAACAGTTCTCTTCATAGTCAGAGTGTCAGAATATCCTAATCTTTGAAACATAGAAGCTCTCTTTTGGGAAGCTTCAGTAGTAACTACTTCAATAAATTTTCTCTATTGCATGGGCTGATGTGCATGACGTGCTGATGTATCCTAGATTGATGTGACATGAGCTTTAGTTATAATTGCTAGAAAGTCAACACTACCAAATTGTATGGTAGCTCTAGCATCTCCAGTGTTGATGATAGCATTAACTAGACGGATGTTAGACCTGCGGCCCAGCTTCACAATGAACGGATTGTTTTGAAGATCCATCTGCACAAATGAAAGATGGCAAATAATAATCAAAAATAAATATTCTACCACATACTTTCAAAATGCAGAGATATAGCATAACAAAAATAAAATAACATATTCAAAAGAAATTTTCAAGCAATTAAAATTATACTAAATAAATTATAATATTAATTAAAGATTTTATTTTATGACTAAATTTCAATTTTTATTAGTTATACTTCAGTGCTACTATACTCCAAATTTGACTAGAAAAAGATGCAAAGGGAAACCAGTCCCAAGCGGAGTCGCCAGAAATCTGTGGGCTCCAAAAATTCACCATTGACCTCTCACGTTGAAGAGAGTATGACTTTATGTCAGTGAAATTTTCAGAAGGCAGATAGAATAGTAGATAAGACACTACCCAGAGATTTTGCCCTCATTTTGTGAGGACTTTAAATCTAGTTTCAGGTTTCCTATAGGAGAAAGCACCTATAGTTAATTACTCCTCTCAATGCTGAGAGAGAACTTTCGATTAAGGCTAGTCGTTAGATCACTAAATGTGTATCATATAGTAGCGATATATAGTTTTAGAATTTGGGATTTAGAATTTATGAAATTCATCAGTATTAGCTTAAAGCGAATGGTTGGGGAATGATGATGTTCCCGATCTACATCCCATGATTTCATCATCCCAGGCTATCGTGGTCCCTAGTATACTTAGTCAAAGAAGGTAGTCGACCCAATCTAACCAAAGGATCCTTATCAGTAACACGTGGGTTATGTTATCCTAGGTGTCCTTGTATACCTGGGGTGCAATTTGTCTAAGGAGTCATATTTAAGTCTACCTTAGCTCACAAAAGGGCTTTGTGCCTGTCAAATATACCCTATGATTCATAACTCAAAGGGCTGAGCCATTGGGGAATATATGGGCTATAGTCGTAACTGTAATATAATGGTGTCATTTAGCGATAACCACCCGATTAGAGGACTCTGGTCATAACAACATCATATGTGTAGCCTACTAGCCAAACAACGCGGACAGAGGACACGGACCACATCTTTACTGGCATGAGATTATTTGAGTTTGAATATAGTGATTTATTTAACTTGACATTAGCTCCTTTGTGAGCTAGAGTTTTCTTTAATCTGTCATCCCCAATAAATGATGTTGGAAAGGTGGATGAATTATTTGCTTTAAGTATTCAAATACTAAATTTTATTTAGTTCAGATATTTATTTAGTTGAAATTTAGTTATATGATGAATTAGTTTAGAGCTGAAGTACCTTTTGATGATAATATCCCCTCCGGTTGAGATTTTCAATCAACGTGGCCATCATCGGGGGTAAACCTTATCAACTCTACTGATTTGCTAGTAGAGGATCGAGTCTATGACTTATATGAAATTTAAATTCTTTAAAAATTTGATATCATAATAGACCTTATCAACCCTATTGCAAATATAGAGGATTGGGTCTTATGATCTAATGTAATTTAAGTTCATTTAGAAGTTGATCATTTAGTAGATCTTGTCAACTCTCTTTCAAGCATAGAGGATTAGGCTTACTGTGATCATATTCTATGGAGATAAACATTTATATCTTTCATTAACTTGGATTAGTTTGAAGAAATTTATTAGCTTGCATACATATAGTCATAAAGAATCAAATTGATTTCATGAATCTTCTTCCATAACCCGTGTAGCATCCTCAGACACTAAGTTTAAGCGCTTAGTATAAGTGTCGGGACCCATGTAGGTACTTAGTGATTTAGGTACTTTTATTTCTAAATTATGAGATTAATTTCTTATTTATTTAATCTCAACTTAGCCTGTGCAGCCTTTTTAGACATTAAAATTTGCACTTTAAGTCTCTATGTCTGAGCACATGTAGGTATTTATGACTTAGATAATTTTATCTAATTAATGAAATCATTGATTTTAAAAATTATAATTAGAATAAAATTTCTTTTATTTTTGTATTGAAGGAAGCTCCTTCATTCATGTAGCATTTAGTTTAGTGTCACCTTTTGCCGGCTTATAAAAAGAATTACAGATCCGATGGCAAGGAATGCATTTTAAATTAGTCTGATAGCCTATTAGATCTCTTGGAATAACATTTAATTGCTTTATTTTATTCAAAATTGATTAGTTTTTGAATGTTCAATAAACTCTCATTTATTTCTATTAATAATTCTCAAACTCATCATAAACTATATTCAACATCTCGTTGATCCAATTCGAGTATTTAATAAGACGAATAATATACTTTAAATATTTTCCAAGAATTCATTGATTATACTTATTAGCAATCTTTCGATCTCATTGAATCTCTTATGAATTGATTTTCTCCAATTCATTTGGAATGAATTATGATTTGAAAACTATATTCTAATTCCAAGAAAATCTTTAGTGCTCTCATCAGATATTCAATCAGATCACCTTCTAAATCAATTTAAATGAGATATTGAAGTGTTAAATTTATATTTATTGCCAAAAATATTCAGTTCACTTCAAATTCATAAATCTGTTTGAGTTCAGTCCATCTTTCTTTATTTAAAATATAATCTTTAAATTCATTTCAAATTCATTATCAGCTCTTTTATAATTCAAAATTCAATTTGATATCAATTTTATTTCAGTGAGCTTAGGCAACGCAATTTGTTTAGCTTGGATTTTGTTTACAAATATGAATTTTGGATACAATTTTGGAAGTATTTCGACAGTATTCCAGTGTCATCCATGTATAGGAGGCTGCATCAAAACTTCTTTGGCTTAGACACCCTATTGGTGTGACGATTGTCTTGTGACGATGAAGTCTTCATACCCACTAAACTATTGAGCATTAGTGGGGTCTTCGATCTCCTGCATGAAAGCAAATATATATGCAATTCCAAATCATTCAAATTTTACTTTAGATTATTTATTTTTAATGTGCTTGATTTCTTTTTTAAATGAATCTTGATTTGGAAGAGGGAGAGAAAGGGATTGTTCAATAGCAGGATTTGGGCATGATTTAAGCCAGATTTAACTTAAATCCAACCTAAATCCAATCGTTAGGTAGATTTATGAGATTTAGAGAAGCAGAGTCAAATTAAATAAGGATCGAGGAGTGGCAAAATTCTGTGACCGAGAGAGGTCGAACGGGAGAAGGAAATTGAGGGAGAGCGAGTGCGGCTTGCGGTTCATTGGTTGCTATAGCTGAACGGACGGGAAGGAAACGAAAGCATTCATTGAGTATATCTAGGTTTTTGTCATCTAATCTGATGAATTTGAGCCTCAGATTGATCATATTCAGCATGGATTTGAGCCCATTAACTGACAGCAAAGCATTGTTCATTTCCAAGTTGAGGAGGTTACAACAATGTTATGAGATAAGGCCCAATGCTGTTGACGGCCGCCAGCAAGCCTGGCACCAGTAGTCTCCAATTGAGAGTAAAGTCAGCCCTGATGCAACCGATGGCAGCCACTGAGAAATAAAATCAGCAGCAGTAAGGTTGGGATGGTTGGCCTCATCAAATCCGACATCATCCTTCTCCCCCTCAGCACCAGCAGCGTCAGGCTCCTCCATAGAGAAAGAGAGAGAGAGTGGGCGGAGGCCGCATCTCGATAGTAAGGAAAGTAAATTGAGGATGAGGGATCAGAAGGGGATAGTGAGCTCCCTCATCGCGGGATCGCGAGCTCAGAGAAAGCATTTGTGGGAGCAAACCACCGATATGAATCGGACATCACTGGAGAGAATTCACCGTGTTCGGGAAGTAAGGCGGGAGAAGTTTTCTTGCGGTGGTGGTTGGGCTCAGTTTGTGTGATTGAGAGGGGAGAGCTGTGGACTTCAGTTATGTTTTGAGTTTCCAGTCAAGAGGTTCGGCTGAGGCTCGAGAGCGGCTATGAGGGTTTTTAGATGGAGAACCCGTGAAGGAACGAGCAGATTTCTTGCGGCTTTATGGCTTGAATGAAGACACACCGAGCGAGAGAAAGAAAGAATTTAGGGAGGCTTATGGGATTAGCATTTTTTTGAGAGCTTGAGTTGAATGAATCGGGCGAGCGAGCGAAAAGAGGGATCCTCCTTCAACTCCTCCCCTGTCAAGCGAATAGAAAGAGAAAAAGAGAGCCAAAACCGATGACTCCAGAAACTTCTCTTGCTTCAAAAAAAATCCCCCGAATCGAGAGGGAAAATCCTCATATTAATGCCAATTATTGGTGATTAATCAATTTCCGTATATGATTAGCTGCAAACCGATGGGATTTGAAATACTGGGCGAGATTAAGAGTTATCTAGGAAATAAATCATACTCAATTAACTACCCAATATATATGGACTAGTTTAAAATAATTTTTGAATGAATCGGTTATCAAAACTGCACTTAATGAAATTTAAATAGATATCCAAAATTTTTATTCAAGTATGACTTGATTGCACCGAAATTTATGCAAAATCTTGCTGAAATCAAACTCATATAATATGGGTGTCATTTATAGATAAATTCTATATTCCGGATTCAACGGCATAATCCATTTCACGATCAGAGGCCATTCGATTAAAGTCGGTGCCGAATCTTTATCAATTTTGGTTCAAAATTGCGCTTCATTGTTTCCGATCGCTTCATATTCATGCAGACTCATCCGAAATGAGCCCGGACAGTCTCATTTGAATGGTTTTGATGTTTCGACACTAACAGTGTGATCAATTTTATGAATGGAAGTCATTTAGGCATTGTTGTAGTCTCTCGACTCTGATATGTGTATAGGCACGTCGATGAATCTTCTTCTTGATCGGTCGATTGTTGAATTATGCAATACATATATTCTGGGCAATTTTGACATTCTAAATGTGATGATGTAGTTCATTCATTGATCAGAGATCATTTCGACTAGTTTTGGCTACGTCGAGTATATTTCAGTTTTGATTTACGCATTATTGTATCCGAAGTCCCTCGAATTCGGCTTGTGAGCTTGACTCAACTTATGGAGTAGACATTGAGTTCAACAATACTCATAGCAAATGAGAAATAAATAGCCTCAAACCATAAAATTAAATATGCTTCAGCACATGCTAGAAGTTAGATCTAGTTTGATGAGAAAAAATTAGGATGTATTGACTCACTCCTACTAAGGAATATAATCTATCGTGAGTCTCACGACTCTTTTAGACTTATTGTTTGCCTATATGAGCTGTTAACTATCACCACATACACTTTAAAATCTTCTAGTCAATCTTATGAAGTGTAGGATAACTAGACTATTATTAATTAGAAAAGGAGCCCAAGAATCTACACTCATTCCTTAAACTCTAAAATCTTGATTGGTATGAAAATACTCTTAACTATTGCAATAAATTTTAGTTTTCATATATATTTTAGACACTGAATTTATTTAGAGATTTGGGTGAGCAAATTTTCCTCCATTCACGTATATAAAAAATAGTTATAGGTTAAATTAGAAATAAAAGATAGACTTCACAAATAAAGTGACTATTCTTATTAGATAAATGCCCCTTATCTGCAATCACTATAAAAAAACTGTAATTCTTTAATAAAAAAATCCACCAAAAATCATTCAAAATCCATCAGTAATCTCAATTTTTGATGGATTTCCAACGAATTATACACCACCGATAAAATATTTGTCGTAAATACATACCAAATTTAAGAAATTTTATAATATACTTTATGGTTCACAAACTCTAAAAGTTTCTAGTTGTTTTAATGCTTATGTCTAATGCTTTAATTAGATGAGGTTATTTGTTGTACTATTTTAGTTTAAGTTGATTAGTTTTAACTAAGTAGAAAAATTAATTTTCTCTAAAGTGCTCAGCGAAGAGTGCACGCAGACAAAAAATAAATATTATAAAAAGAAACAGTTGAACCTCGGCTTTTCTCCAAAATCGCAAGACAACCGTTCCCTCTCGTTCAGTTCATTCTCAACAGCAAAGGAGCACAACCATTCCCTCTTCCTTCCCCTTTCATTCGAAAGCCCTCAACCGAAACCCACTCCCTCATTCGTATTCGAGGAAACCATAAGGAATCAGCCTCAATCGCAAGCCTCCCTCCTCGTTCGACTCCCTCTCATTCTCGCAGCAGGATGCAAGCATACCCTTCCCTCTCTCGTCCATCTCTCCCTACCACGTGCCAGGCACGATCGAAGCCCTCCTTCTTCATTCACTCATCCAGCTCCATCAACCGCCTTCCACGCTCGTCTCTCGCTATTTCGCATTCCTCCCTTATCAGTTGGCGTGAGTGAATATCTAGGGCGTAGATCTCAGATTCTCTTTTTGTGTTTCATCAGTCGGAGAAGATGCCATTGGTTGATTTTCGGAACAATTTAAAGCAAATTTTATCATGTTAGGAGGGACAAGTGCAATTTGTAGGTTTTTGTTTATCTAGGGAGGAGACTCCGTAGGTATTGTTGCTTGATTTTTGGTAGATCTTTCGCTGGGAGGTTGGTTGGCTTTGGCTGGGCCTAGGGTGGGGGGTGCTCATGAGGTTGAACGAAGATTGCAAGAATGGAGAGGAGAAGGAGAACGACAGAGTATCATTACTGATGTCTCTACCGCAACAGAAGCTTGTTGTTGGGTATGCCTTAATGTCAAAGAAGGTGAAGAGCTTCTTGTAGCCGAAGCTCGAGGGATTGGCAAGGAGGAAGGGGATTTTGTTTGTTGTAATTGATCGCCAAAGGCCTCTTATAGAGCAAGGTCCATTTGATATTGTGCTACATAAGTTGACAAGAGAAGAATGGAGCAGGATACTTGAGGATTATCGGGAGAAGCACTTAATCCTCCTGATGCCATACAACATCTATATAATCGTTAATCCATGCCTAAGGACGTTGCTGATATAAATTTATGTGATTCCTACGGTAAAATTGGTGTTCCTAATCAACTAGTCACTAAAGACTCATCCGCAATACCTGAAGCAATTTCAAAGGCTGAACTAGCTTTGCCAATAGTAGCTAAGCCACTAGTGGTGGATGGAATTGCAAAGTCGCATGAGTTATCACTTGCTTATAATTCAATCTCCTTGTCAAAGCTTGATCCTCCAATAGTTCTTCAAGAGTTTGTCGATCATGGTGGCCTTCTCTTCAAGGTTTGTATTGTGGGGGAAACAATAAAAGTTGTTCATCAATTCTCACTTCCTAATGTTGACAAGTGCAAACTTTTGAAGAATGCTGGTGTATATCGGTTTCCAAGAGTTTCTTGTGCTGCAGCATCAGCAGATGATGCAAATTTGGGTCCTGGCGTTGCTGAGCTTCCTCCGCAACCTTTATTAGAGAGACTTGCTAGAGGGCTTCATCGTCGTTTGGGTTTATGCTTGTTCAATATAGATATAATAAGAGAGCATGGGACACAAGATCGATACTATGTTATTGATATCAACTACTTTCCTGCATTTTCTCATCTTCCCATCTTCCTCTCTATCTCTCGAGCACCACTGTAAACTGAATATGAAGTTCTCCTCATTTGGCATAAATTTCGTCACTCCTCTTCCAACTGAGCCCACAAGCTGAAGGATCAATTCCCGATCTCATCTCTACTACCGAATGGAGATTTCCCCTCTTCGCATTCGTCCCTTCTCCTGCTATCCAAATGGGCCTCCCTCATTCTCCCATAGAAATGAGCCTCCAATCCCTCTTTCTTCACCCAAATCGCAAGCCCTAAGATCCTTTCTCTTCCCTTGCTTTTCCCCATTCGGATCGTTCTTTGCCACAGCCAAAGAGGAACACCATCATCAAGCTGGTTCTTCTGTAAGTTTCTGGCATTTCCATCATTCCTTCCATTTTACTTGTTCTTGTTGATCACTATGTTATTCGTTACAAAACAAAATGAGATGAAAGGATTTTGGATGTATAGGAATGAATGTGTGGAAATGATTGTATGTATACTCATATACATTTATTTTTCTGTAAGTTTGAAGATCTCGTCATGCTCATCAGGGCGTGATGTGATGTGATGGAAATTAACTGAGGTGTTTCAAAACACCGATCATCTTATCAGGGTGTGATGGGAAGGCCTCCAAAACTGTTAGATGTGACCCCCTATGCTGGAATGCTGCTAAAATTTTGATTAAATTTTGGACTTAAACAAATGAAGGGATCAAGATTTAAATAAAAAATTATATGTATCATTCAACCAAATATATATATATATATATATATATATATATATATATATATATATATATATATATATATATATAATAACAATAATAATAAAGAAATGAGATGTAAATATACTAAGTTCTAAAATGAAGATAAACTTGAATTTCAAGATTGAAATAAATGAAAGGGAAAGGAGCTTGCAATCTTCAAAGAGGCTTGGATGCACACTTGATCTATGAGCTAGAATCCTTTCCCCCCTTCTTCCAAGGCACTCTAATCTCTCAAACAAGTGGAAAGAAATGCAAGGCCCCCTCTTAGCCTCATTTATAGAAATTGGAGGAAGCAATGAGGAACTCATTCTAAAGTCATAAAGGAGTTATAACAAACTTGAAGTCTAGTTATTCAATAAATATGAAACTTGATATGGGGTTAGGGATATTGGAGTTGATGTTTGTTTATGTGAATGGAGTCTCTTATTGAATACTCAAAGTATTAAATTCATAAACAAGTAATTATAAAACTAATTGAAAAATTAAAGAATCATATTATATGTCAAATGAAGTAAGAATCCATTGAACATCAAATTGAAGCATAAAAGAACCCCTTGGAATTAAGATATATTCTTCAAATACATCCAAATAAATTGAAGAAAATCAAAGAATCCATAGGAGATCCCTAATGAAATTAAAAGATTACAAATAGGCATGTTCAAGGAATTCTTGGAAAATATTTGAAGCATGTTATTTGTCTTATTAAATACTTGAATTAAATCAAGGAGAAATTGAATAGAGCTCTTAATGAGTTCGAGGATTACTAACAGATATAAATGAGTATCTATTGAAGGTTCAAAGATTAATCAACTTTGAATAAAAGAAAGTAATTAAAATTCCAAAGGATCTAATAACTAGTATAACAATTTAAAACACCTTCTATCATTTTTAACATTGTACAAGCTGAAGACATTAATTAAGGATTCAATTGAAACTTTGCATATATTATAAAGTACGATTAAAACTCAAATTTAATATTTTAAAATTATGCAAGCATTCTTAATACACCCACATGGGCCCCGACACTACGCTGAATGCTTAAATTTAGTGTTGGAGTATGTTGCGTGGGTTGCTTCCCAGTTTGGTCTTAGGACCGGGTTCGGGTTAATAAAATCTAAAACTCTAATTATTTTAAGAATTTTAACTTATTTAAATATCTGAGAAGATAATTCTGTCATATGATAGTATATCTAATCCTCTATTATTAAACTAATAGAGTCGATAGGATCTAAAATAATAATTAAATGATCGAATAATATATCTACCCCGATGATGGCTGTGTTGAATGAAGATTTCAACCGAAGGGTATATGTACTATCAAATTGTGTTTGCAAGCTCAAATTGAACTAATCAAAATCAAATACCAATCAAAATGTAAAATCTAATATGTCATTAAGTGTCAAATGCTTAAGTGAAATTCAATCTCTAGAAACTTTAAAGCTAAAATCCAACTCACCTTCCGCAACTGTTTGTTAAATGTGATAAATTAAGAAAATTCTAGCTCATAAAGGAGCCAATGTCAAATCAAGTATTCTACTATGTTCACTCTCAATCAATCTCATGCCAATAAAGATGTGACCCATGTCCTCGACTTGCGTGGGGCGATGCTTCACATATTATGCGATTCTGAGCTCTCTGATCGGGTGATTGCCGCCAAATGAAACTATTATATTACGATCATGATTGTAGCCTGTATGCTCCCTAATGGATTTTCCCTTTAAGTTGTTAATCATAGGGTATACTTGATAGGGCAAAAAGCCTTTTGTTAGCTAAGGTAGACTTACGCCTGTCTCCTTAGACAAACACCACCCTAGTCTACAAGAATTTCTTGGATGACATAACCCATGTGTTGCTGATAAGGATCCTTCAGTCAGGTTGGGTCGACTACCTCCTCTAACTAAGTAGACAAGGGACCACGATAGCTCGGGATGATAGAACCATGAGATCTAGATCAGGCACGTCATCATTCTCCCAATCATCCACTTTAAGTTAATATAATGAAGTTCTAAACCCCAATTTTTAAACTCCACATGTTTCTTATACGCTACGCATTAAGCGACCTAATGACTAGCCTTAATTGAAAGTTCTCTCTCAGCATTGAGAGGGGTAATTAACTATAAGTGCTTGTGCTTATAGGAAACATGAAACCAGATCTAAATTCCTCATAAAATGAGGGCAAAATCTCTAAGTAGTGTCTTATCTACTATTTCATCTGCCTTCTAAAAAATTACACCGACACCTTAAATCAAACTCTCTTCATTTATGTGAGGTCGGTGGTGAACTTTCAGAGCCCACAGATTTTTGACGACTCCACTGGGGATAACTTTATCTTTCTATAGTTGGCTAGTCGAATCTAAGCTATAATAGCAGCGAAATATAATAAAATTAAAGTTTAAAGTTACTTGGAGAACTGTTACTTTAGTTCTTTAGAATAACATAACTCTACCAATCGAACCTTTATGCGCCAACATGATGTTGAAGTCTCCTCACGAGGAAGATTGAGTAGAAGGCAAAGAATGAGAAGAAAATCTTTGAGCTCCAAGCTCAATCACTAACCATGCGCGACGGACTTGATGCCGAGGAGTGTTCCCATTCACGACAAGTTTGAAAATCTCAAGTGGGTGAAAAATAATAACTCTACTGGTTATATCAAACAATCATTCTAGGTGAGATGACACTAAGCTATAACTCCATAAAGAAGGCATCCCGAGACTCTGTCCTCTAGAGTGCACATGGTGCTGAAAGTTGTCAAGGAGAAGGGTCTTATGAAAAAAAAGTATCAATGCCTGATTATCAGAGAAAATGAGAAAGCTTCAATAAAAAGACTACTCTCAGTGTGTAATGCTCAAGATCATCCTAAGCAATTCCTACATAGTGAACATTGGGGCATGACACCTGAACCGCATGTTCAGGAATCTGCTACTGAAAGGTCCCATTAGAAAAATAAATAAATATGGAGGCTAAAACCTCGAGAAGAAGTAGCAATGCAGAAGCTTCTTCACTTAGAATCAATCTAATCTAGAGACTATAGAGAAAGAGAAATGCTGAACTCCGCGCTCAACAGCCATTGTTCAAGCAAAAAATTATACAACAAGCTATGGAACCAGAAGTGAGTATACCCATGATAGGTTTGACAGGCTAAGATGGGTAAAGCGGAGCAGCTCTACTGGTCAAATCAAATAGTCCTTCTTTACCCGATAACGTCAGGTTAGAACTTTTCCAGTGAGAAAACTCAAACTGTATATGCAAGAGTGCATCGGGTCCTCAAAGTTTCTAAAGAGAAATGACTTATGAAAAGAAAATATCAAAGTTTTGTCATCAGGGAGGCTAGAGTTGCTCCTTCAAGGAGACCTCCTCCAATAACCTCAGCAAGATACCAATCAATTCAAGTCCCGCACGGTGAGCATTAAGGCGTGACACTTGGATTACAGGTCCTAGAATCAGACGTCAAAAGGTCCTGGCAAAAAATAAGCAAATTTGGAGGCCAGAGCCTCAAAGTGAAACTACCTTAAAGAAAGATAATGATGTGACATCTGGACTATAGTCTTACAAAATTTACTCCTTATGCTAAAGTGTTTGGAGTTGAATCAGTCTTTCCACTTGAAGTTGAATTGCTTTCACTCCGAGTATTCATTCAACACAATCTCACTCAAGATGAGAATGTCCGTCTACTGACGTGCTTGATGAAATTAGGCTCAAAGCTCAAAAAAATTTAGAAGTTTACCGAGCAAGGATGTCCAAAGCATTCAATCATATGGTGCATCCTCGAGCTTATCAAGATGGAGAATTGGTCTTAATACTGAGAAGACCAATTATTCATAATTGAAAATTTGGTGGCAAATTTGAACCTAATTGGGATGGCCCTTTTGTCATTAAGAAAATGTATCAAGGAGGGGCGTACCAACTCATTGGACTAAATGGCAATAGACCAACGACACCTATTTATGGTCGATACCTAAAAAAGTATTATACATGATAAACACATTCTTGAGGTACAATAGAAATCCCCCTACAAGACAGGGGGCATTTTTTTTAGTATATCTATTTAGGTCAACATCGTGCTTTAGGCTGAAATCCCTAAATAAATATACTTGCTCAATATGAAAACAAAAAATTCCCTTGAAAATTCTTCTTACATAGGGGGCATTTTTAGATCTCTATACATAGATAAAATCAATGTTACAAGTTAAAACATTCTTAAAATCAAATATATCAACTTAAATATTGATATTTTTTAAATTATTTTAGAGCTCTTTCAAAGTGCTTTAGAATTTCCCTTGCAATACAGGGGCATTTTTATATATTTATTTGAGTTGACATCATGCTATAAGCCAAGATCCTTAGATAAATATATATGATGATCAGAATGAACTACGTTTATTTATATTAAATAAGTTCAAACTCTGAGATACATTTATGAGCTAATTTGCAATCCTCTTATTAAGCTAGGAGCCCTTTTTTATGATCAAGGGGTTGTTAAATTCTCTCCTATGAAATAGGGGGCCTTCTTGTATACATATTTAGGTTGACATCGAGCTTTATGCTGAGATCCCTAAATATATCCATAATTTTATGATCAAGTTGCAGGCTCTCGCAAGGAAAAAAAAAGAATATATTTCTATGCATGAAAAGATAACCCTAAATATCAAAATTTTGTCTCTCAGATTCATCGAATTTTGAAGATCAAGTCAGAAGAACTCTTAATTTTGGAAGCTTCAATCAACTGAGTTGGAAAAATATCAACCTCTACATCCTGAAGTCTAGGACGCAGATGGGTTCTAAAAGTTGAACTCAACAAGCTTACAAATGGTTGAGTTGCTAACGCTCTCCTCATTCAACAAGTCATAAGAAAAGGCCGCAGTGAAAGAGCCTCCATTCGTTAGTCTGATGACCAAATCACCAAACCATCACATTTTAAGTCAAAGACTCGAGTAGGTTCTAAAGGTCAACTCAACAAGCCTATAAATGGCTGAGTTTTTTATGCTTCCTCACACAACAAGCCATAAGAAAAGGTCATAGTGATAGAGCCTCTGCTCATCAATCTAATGATGATAGTTGTTTAATCTCAAACCAGATTCAGCATAGTGATTACAAGCAACCAGAATCCAAGAGATCTTTCTACTTGATCGATGGACCAAGATAATCTGAGGAAACTCTCAATTCAGAGCTGCCTCAAGTCAATCTTTATATTGCCTGCAGGGTAATATTTCAATTTATTCTCAAATGATCTGATCAAGCATAAAGCATAGATCAAAGCCAATCTCTTCATTAAGTCTATCAAAGCGAAGCAGGGAGGGAACAATTCCATAATTCATACAAAGTCAATGACTGAACTAAAAGAATTTTATAATTATTCAGTCAGTTAAAGCACACATTGGTAGGTTGATAACTTGACATTATAGACCTAATATAGGTCATCTGTATGCATCCTTCAACAAGTCCGTCAAAGCAGCAAGCATAGGGCTGAAGATATATGTACACTTCCTAACAAGTCAAAGTGGACAAATCTGGTCAATCCTTATCAAGTCTGTCAAAGCAAAAGTACATGATTGAGGGAATAATTTCATAGTTCATACAAAGTTAATGGCTAAACTAAAAGAATTTTATAGTTATTCAGTCTGTTAAAGTACACATTGTTAGGATGATAACTAGATATTATAGACTTAATATAAGCCAGAAGGCTAGGTCATCTCTACACATCCTTCAACAAGTCTGTCAAAGTAGCAAGCATATGGCTAAAGATATACATACACTTCCTGACAAATTAATGTGGACAAATTAAGTCAATCCTTCATCAAGTCTATCAAGCCCAAAGCTAGGATAGAAGGAATTCCAAATCTCAAAGCAAGCAAACTAATTCCTCCATCAAACCTGACCAAGCACAAAGCTAGGGTCGGAGGAAACTTAAATCGCAATAACATAGAAGAAAGAGATCTTTAGCAAATCCATTGAAGCAGAGAGTAGATGGTAGAAGAAGCTCTTCGTGGTAAAAAATTATTAAACTTTTCTTTAAGAATGTATACTTCCATCTTTAATCTATGTGGAATAAAATGAAAATAGAAATATACTCTTAGCATTTAGACATCACATAGATACGCAGATATTCTTATTATGGTGATCAGGTATGATATTGAGGAGGTATACTATCTCAAAAGATAGAAGTTACCACCCTATAATAGACCTAATCACCTCAATAATGACTCCTAAGGACAATGGGTTTGCATATGTACCAGAGATTCTTCCCTTACTTTACATAGAAAAGTAAAGTAGAGTTTATTTTAAACTGAATTTGTTAAGTTCCCTATGGAGGCAAGCCCCTATAGTTAATTACATCCTAAGGAATGAGATTCCTTAGGAATACTCTAATTAAGGTAAATGATCATTGTCTCCAAAGATTTCAAGAAGGTAGGACTATCAATCGATTGGTTTATTTTTAGAAAGTCAAGAAGCATCCTTCAAGAGGAAGGAGTTCTTATCAAATTCAAATGAAAACAACTAGGAGATACTTGAGATACTAGGAAACCTAGTAAGCACCCCAAACTACCCTATGGTTGGGCTTTGCATTTTTGAAGTTGAATTAATGTGTTTGAGTTGAATTTTTATTAGAATGTTAGGGCTTACAATTCTATGGTACAAGGCTATGGAAATGCCTAAAAGGTGAGGATTTATACTTATAGCCTGCAAAGGGAAGAAGCAACCTCAGAACCTAAATCTAGAGAGCTTTGGAGAGAGCCCAAAAAGTATGACCTAAATCTAAGGCGAAAATGGGTATTTAGTTTACCTCCACAAGAGAGGTTAAACCACCCGACTATTAGACTTACAACTGCCTGGGGGTGACTGCCAACTAACTCGTCCTACAGTTTTAAATTCATGTAAGCAAGTCATATGCTTATGCAAGATAGCAAGGTTATTATTTATTTAGAAAGAGACTAAGTCCTAAAAATACACTCTCTAAAGAGACTAGATCATGTAAGGACATGCTTTAAATGACTTAAATCTATTGCAAAATTTTCACATGTTTTATTTTTATTTAGGACAATCATTTGACTCAGGCTATAGGATGCATATGCCTAATACATGAGAAATAAGAAAAATCAATGAGATAAGGAGGTGTGTTTCCACCATGGCTCTCACAGGTCAAGCCAAGTTCTCTGGCAAAGGTGAAAGCCCTCCAATTCAAGAGTGAAATAATATACTTTTATGCATGATGTTAGAAAAGAAAGTACACATCTAGCTAAAGGGTTACTAACTCTTTTATCTTGATTTTAACTTAAGCTTTAAATGAGGTTATGAATTATTTATTTTTAATTTTGAGTTTATTAATTTGGTAGAAGATTTATTTTCTCCTAAGAGCCTAATTGCCATCCAGGTGATACATCAAGCAAGGAAGAAACTAGGAAAAGGATGTCATCTTAATGCATAAGCTAAACAAAAATATCAAACATTTTATAAAGCTAACTCAAAAGAATAAAAGGTCATTTGTGGTTGGGCACCACCACACAAACCCAAAAATAAATTGGGTAGCCAAGCTCTACCCTTATACAACCCGGATTATAAATGAATTAATTTACAATCAAGTAAGAAAATTCATGTTATGGGGGTCTTCATTTCTTCTTTTCTTCTTTCTTCTTTCTTCTTTCTTATTTCTTCTTTCTTCTTTTGGTTCCTTCTTTTAGATGGTTGGAATGTGATTGCTCCAAAGGCTTCACATGGTACATAAGATGAGATCTTATGACCAATGTTCATCCTAATCCACCATAATAATCATTCTAAAATCCTAATTACAAAAGTACATAAAAAGGAAAACTAAATTTAACTAACACCTATAAAATAAAGATTAGCTAAACAAACCATACAATTCCCAAGCATGTATATTGGACTTAGCACCCCACACATGGGTAACCAAGTCCACCTGGCCTATTGGATTGTGCTTAGGTATAAACACTTGCACAACAAAAATATTTATATTTTTATTACAGCACCCTTTAAGCACAATCCCCTACAGAAGATAATAATTAAACTAAATCATCTTAACATTCATTCTATGCACATTCACCCTAACATACAAAGTAGAAACAATACATCATAAAATGAAAGCAAACATAAAACCATGCGCCACCCTAACCTAAAGCTAGAAATGGTGACTTAGTCTAATGTGTGTGCTTTAAAAGGTTTGTGTGGTATGCTTAGCTATGACTTTAAGGCTTAAATTTTCTAAGTATGAAAATGCTCAACTTAGAGGATGGTTTCAATTTAAATTGTTTAGTTACTTTGGGGTTAATTTTATTTTGTATTTTGATTAGGTTTGAGTGAATCCTATAATTAATTATTAAGTTGTAAAGAGAGGGAAAAGAGAAGAGAACTTAAGTAATTTCTAAAGTAGATTCATATTTGATTTTATTTAGTGAATGTCTTATTATGTATTTTATTTAATCCTAAGTTTAGATTTTCCTAAACAAACCTATTCAAAATAATAGCATTTTAAGATAAAGTAAAGTGAACTAATATCACAAAACACACATCACTTCATTTCTTTCCCAACATGTATAACATGCATATGGATGAATCCTAAGCATATCTATATATACAAATGGAAATGTTTAGCATACCTTAATGACGAATACTAGGTAGTATTACTTAAGAAAATTTAGATGCCATATGATGCATGAGTTTCATTAAGTAGAAAAGGGGGTATTCTTTTATCCTTTATTCATATGCACATGTGTATGTATAAAAGGAATAAGTGAGTACGATACCATTGTTAGCACTAGGTGTGTAAGGTATAAGATCTACTTAGGGCTACTTAAAGCCTCGCAATCCCGGGGTTGTCCAGACTAATATACCACTTTCCTTAGATACATATGCATCTACAAAAGAGATAAATGGAGAAAGAAAGATGCAAAGTTTATGTTTATTTAATTTTTGGTTTGTTTAAGCAATTTATATGTGTAGATGTAAAGATACTTCTTAACTTATAACATGGAAGAGGATAAGGATAGATTTTAAATAAGTGTTATGGTCTTTTAAAAGAACTATGCACTTTGCAAATCTTATTCAAAACCATGTTAAGAGGAAAGAAAGGAAGCAAACATAAGACACATTTTTATATTCACATGTAAGTTTATAAATAAAATATAAGTAGCATACCTTTCTGTTTTGATATTTGACTTATAATTTTTGAAAATAATTTTGAATTTAATAGTGATAATAGTCATTCATATTTCTACTTTAGCCAAAAAATGCAATTTGACATAAAGAAAATGTTTCAATTTTAATTTTGCTTTTTAAAAGATATGAATGCATGAATTTCATATGACATACACATTTAGCATGTTAGGAAAGAAATAAAGTGATGAAAGCAATATAAATTCATTCACCCTAATTAATTCATAAAGATCTTATGAAATAAGAAAGTTTAAAGTGAATCAAAGTTTATTTAATGTAATTTTTGTTTTGAATTTGTTTTATGTTTGATTTAGGAAATGTGAAAGAATGTTTGCTAGTCCTAACCCATTTCACCCATGTGTACGCCATTTTAGTTTAATCTTTAGATGATTAGATGATTTTTTATATTTTGATTAGGTTAAGGTATGTATTAAGTGTGTTAATTACCCCTTACCTATACCACCTTAGCATGTTTGACCAAATAATTATGAGCCAATGATATGACATAAAACCATACAAGAAATTTAAATCAGCAATGCACCTAAGAAGAAAAGGGCCTAATGCATTTGGCTCATGATTAATGATTAATTAAGCTAAGGAGTTTAAGTTAAGTAATTTCATAATCCTTCTCACACATGTGAGTTGGATTTTAATTCCTTAATGTACTTAGGTTATTGAACACCTAAGCATCTACCCAAAGTGAATTAGTTAAGTTCTATAAGGTTTTAGAATTTTATCAAATTAATTAAGTAGGTAGTTAGCGGATTAATCCTTAATTGAATATGGATTAAGGAAGAAAGAGGGGGTTTAATGAATAGCTTAAGGAAAATATCCCAAAATTATCCCTTAAACCTCTTATTCACTTAAACAAACCTTAATTAACTTAATCAAGGATTGAAACCACTAATTACATACTTAATTAGGCTTAACTACATTAGGAGAGTAATTATGAATGAATCCAGTAATTACCCTAATTAAAAATTAATAAATCCCAAGAAAATTAGGGGAGGCAGAAGTCAACCCATGAAATACACACAAGAAGTTTGATATTAATTAATGGAATAATCAGAGAGTAATTAGCCTAATTATATTCCTAATTAAACCTAAATTCAGAAAATAACACTATTAAAAATCCATCAAAATCAATTTTATAATATTCTAAATTCAATTATCTTTCATATGCAATTTATTTCATATTTTTTTATTTATTTACACTTAGATATGAATATTTGAAGTTTCCATGATTAATTAAGTAATTTAATCTCCTAATTATATAGCTAATCGTTGACATGGAGGGCGACGCTTTCCACGGCATAATGGGTGGCTATTTAAGTAGTCACATTGTAGCACCCGGCGTAGGCTATCGCTTTCTCTCCGTCAGATCAAGGATGGGATTGAAGATTAAACCCGTAATACTAAAGGATTAAAATGACGGATTTATGTGGATTAATCATGGTCGTCCATCCAAAATGCATGGATGGATGGCCCATGATTCATCCCTGAGTTCTCCTATGGGAAGGGGGAGCCGTCCACCTTCCATGGCAAGATCCGAGCTTGGATTGAACCCAAAACATACCCACACCATCATCATGCAAGGGAGATCACATCCAACAGCTAGTTTCTCATGGGATGAAACTTTACTTCACAAAGGAACACACTAAAGCTAAATTAAGCTCAGTTTCATGATTACCTCAGAAGGCTATCAATACTTGATTCCTTGGAAGCTTGCAGTGGAGAGCTTTGTTGAAGTTTGAGGCCTTGAGGTGGATGGATCTTCCTATGCCAACTTCACCTTCTCTTGAGCTTGGTCTTGGTTGAAGTAGCACCTCTTGCCTTTGGAGCTTGGAAGAATGTTGGGGTTAGTTCAATTTGATCCTCTGAGGGTGCTTGAAGGAGGAAATAGCTTGGTGTTGAGTATTGAGTGAGATGGATTTCAAGTGGAGCTCCCCTATTTTCAGTCTATGAAAATTGAGAAAATGGAAAATGGATTTCACTCTGGAAGCTTTGGATCACTTGGAAATTGCTCCTCTAGCTTCCCTTTGCTCAATCGAATTGGAGACTAATGAAATGAATTGGAATTAGGGGGAGTATATCTCCCCCTAGAGCAATCAGACAGCCGAGAAGGATCTTGCCATTTTGATCCAATTGACCTCATTCCTTGGGTTTATTGGCTAGGGTGTCTTTGCATTTGGTTTGGGGAGTGGAGTAGTGGAGCTCCCATGTGCTTAATTCAAGTGGAGGAGGAATGTGTTTAATTTCATGCAAGTGACCAATTTTAGCCTTTGGGCTTACCCAAACCCATTGGGTTAGATACACCACACTCACTAGTGTCCACTTGGTCCACTAAGAGGGTGCCAAGTGGTCATGAAGAGGATTTGACCAAATTCTAAGTGAATTTGGCCAAAATTTACCCTATGGCCTAGGGATAAAATGATCATTTGGCTTGGGTTTCAATTTGAATATGTTTGGTATGATTGAAAAATGGATTGGGCCAAGTTTCAATGAATTTGGAGTTAGTTTGATATGATTTGGCTCATGTTGACCCATTTAGGTCAAAATGGGTCAAGTTGGGTCAAGTTGGGTCAAGTTGACCAATTGGTCAAATTGGGTCAAACTAAGGGTTGGGTCAAGTTCATATAACCAATTGAAATGTGTTGGTGGTTTTGGTTTGGTTCAATTTGATTTATATTTAGTTTTGGTTCAATTGAGTTTATTTAGGTCAAATGGGTCAAGTTGACCAATTTGACCCATTTGACCTATTTGGGTTAGGTCATGGGTTGGCTTAGGTTTCATTGGTCATATAAAATGGATTGGTATCTTTGTTTCCAATCAATTTTAGTTTAATTTGATTTTGGCTCAATATGACCCTTTAGGTCAAGTTCGGTTCAAGGTTAATTGGGCTAGGTTAGGTCTAATTGGCCAATTGGAGCTTTGGTTAAGTTCAGCAATCATTTTGGAATGAACTTTACTCATTGGTTTCAATCAATTTGGCCTAGATCAAGTTTTGACATATTTTGACTTTTTTAAGTCAAGTTGGGTCAACTTGGGTCAAGTGGCCAATTGGGCTAGGTTAGGCTCAAATGTTGACTTGGTCAAGTTCAAACATTGGTCATGAATGAGATTTGATTAAAGGATTCAATCAATTTGGCCTATGGTGGATTTTGGTTATGTTAGGTTTCATTTTGGCTAAGTGTTGACTTGGTCAACCCTTACGTTTGACTTGGTTTGACCCAATTTGAGTGATTGATCATCTTATGATGATTTTTGATCATGATGGGAGGTTTAGGTGGGCTTAGTTCAATCCAATTTGGTTAGAATTAGAATTTGGCTCATAAAGGTACTTTTGGTCACTTTGGGTCAAGTGAGCCTAAATAGGTCAAATGGCTTGGTTAAAGCTTAATTTGAATTTGATTGAACTAACATATGGACTTATGATTGAAATATAAATCCATTTGCAAGTGATTTGAAGTCAAATGGGTTTTCATTCATTTGATAATTTCAAGTTCAAAAGGGCGAACATGAGTTTGACTTGAATTTGATTTTTGAATTTAGTTTTGGTTTGGTGGTTGAAGTTTGTACTTATATTTGGATTCATGATTGTAGGGTTGATTGAATCATAAAAAAAATCAAGGGTTTAGCTTGATTTGATTTGGATTTGGCTAAGTTCAAGATTTTGACTTGAAAGGCTTAGGTTAGATTTTGATTGAATTTGAGTTTGATTTTTTGGAGTTGGTTTTGGTTGTTTGAATTTATATTTCATTTATATATGTTAATATAAATGAGAATATAAATGGGTTATGAAAAAAATTCATGAATTTGAAGTGATTTGAACTTGATTTAGGCTAAGTCCTTAAGAGGAAATCAAAGTGACTTAGGAAAGATTTCTTTTTTATTTGGATTTGAATTTGGAATTTAGTTTGATTGATTTGAATTTATATATATATATGAGAATATAAATGGGTTGTGTGAAAATTTCTTAAATTTGAATTGATTTAGATTGGATTTAGGCTAAGTCTATGAGAGAGAATCGAAGGACTTAGGAAATGTTTTGAGCTTGGAATTTTAATTTTAGATTTAGTTTGATTGATTTAAATTTATATTTTATTTATATATGTGAATATAAATGAGAATATAAATGGATTGTGACAAAATCTCTTGAATTTGAATTGATTTAGATTTGATTTAGGCTAAGTCCATGAGAGAGAATCAAAGGACTTAGAAAATATTTTGAACTTAGAATTTCAATATTTCAATCATTTATTTCAATCATGGATTTCAATCATCTGGGATTGATTTGAGTTTGGAGAAAATCAATTAAGTTAGAATTTATTTAAGTTTGACTTGAAGAAAGGAAGTGAGGAATTTGGTTCAAGCTATAGGGTAGGCAAATTTTTCTAACACCCCTAAGGCATGACCTAGTCCTAGGATTAACTCTTCTAAGTCTCTAGGTCTAGGTTGAGTGACCACCTAATCATTAGATGTGTCTTAAGACTAAGAATCTCTTAAATTCTAAGAGGAGTCCTAAGTCTAAGATGGAGGGATTGAGAACTCATCCTAAAAATGAGATCAACACTTTTAATCTAACAAGTCAATTGAGATAAATTGAGCAATCTCATTGTTTAGCTCATCTAAATATAAGACATCACATTGATGATGAATTCTATCAAAACTCCATAAGCTATTGAAATTGAAGCTACAATAATTCAAGATCTTTTGTCAACTCAAAAGCTCAACCAATTTTCAACAAACATGACCCGCTTTATGTGCGAATCACATTTGTTAGGAGGCATTTGTTGACCCTCGGCTCTTCTCCAAAACCACATGACAACCATTCCCTCTCATTTGGTTCATTCAACTGTAAAAGAGCATAATCGTTCCCTTCTCCTTCCTCTATCATTTGAATGCCCTCAATTGAAACCCACTCCCTCATTCATATTTGAGGAAACCACAAGGAATCGGCCTTAATCGCAAGCCTCCCTCCTCATTCGACTCCCTCTCATTCTCATAGCAGGATGCAAACATACCCTTCCCTCTCTCATTTTTCTCTCCCTACCACAAGTCAGGCATGATCGAAGCCCTCCCTCTTCATTCGCTTGTCCGACTCCATCAACCTCCTTCCACCCTCGTCTCTCACCATTTCGCATTCCTCCCTTATCAATTGGCATGATGAAATATCTAGGGTACAGATATCAGATTTTCTTTTCATTTTTATCAGTCGGAGAAGACACCATTAGTTGATTTCCAGAACAATTTAAAGCAAATTTTATTATGTTAAAAGGGGCAAGTGCAATTTGTAGGTTTTCGTTTATCTAGGGAGGAGACTCAGTAGGTATTATTGCTTGATTTTTGGTAGATCTTTCATTGGAAGGTTGGTTGGTTTTGGCTAGGCCTAGGGTGGGGGTGCTCATGAGGTTGAACAAAGATTACAGAATGGAGAGGAGAAGGAGAACGAGAGAGTATCATTACCAATGTCTCTGCCATAACGGAAGCTTATTGTTGGGTATGCCTTAACGTCAATGAAGGTGAAGAGCTTCTTGCAGCCGAAGCTCGAGGGATTGGTGAGGAGGAAGGGGATTTTGTTTATTGTAATTGATCACTAAAGGCCGCTTATAGAGCATGGTCCATTTGATATTGTGCTACATAAGTTGACAAGAAAAGAATGGAGCAGGATACTTGAGGATTATCAGGAGAAGAGTCCATAAGTAACTGTCCTTAATCCTCCTGATGCCATACAACATCTAGATAATCATCAATACATGCTTAAAGATGTTGCTGATATAAATTTATGTGATTCCTATGGTAAAATTGGTGTTCTAAACAACTAGTTATCACTAAAGACTGTCTAAAATTGTTTCAAAGGCGAACTAGCTTGCCAATAGTAAGCCACTAGTGGTGGATGGAACAAAGTCGAGTTATCACTTGCTTATGATTCAATCTCCTTATCAAAGCTTGATCCTCTGATTGCTCTTCGATAGTTTGTCAATCATGGCAGCCTTCTCTTCAAGGTTTATATTGTGGGGGAAATAATAAAAGTTGTTCATTGATTCTCACTTCCTGATGTTGATAAGTGCAAACTTGTGAAGAATACTGGTGTCTATCAGTTTCCAAGAGTTTCTTGTGTTGCAGCATCAACAGATGATGCAAATTTGGATCCAGGCATTGTTGAGCTTCCTCCACGACCTTTATTAGAGAGACTTGCTAGAGAGCTTCATCATCGTTTGGGTTTAACCTTGTTCAATATAGATATAATAAGAGAGCATGGGACACAGGATTGATACTATGTTATTGATATCAACTAGTTTTCTACATTTTCTCTTCTTCCCATCTTCCTCTCTATCTCTTGAACACCACTGTAAATCGTATATGCAGTTCTCCTCATTCGGTCTAAATTTTGTCACTCCTCTTCCAACCGAGCCCATAAGCCGAAGGATCGATTCCCGATCTCATCTCTACTACATAATAGAGATTTCCCCTCCTCCCATTCGTCCCTTGTCCCTGCTATCCGAATGGGCCTCCCTCATTCTCCCATAGAAACGAGTCTCCAATGCCTCTTCCTTCACCCAAACCAAAACAAGATCCTTCCTCTTCCCTTGCTTTTCCCCATTCAGATCATTCTTTACCACAGCCGAAGAGGAACACCGTCATCAAGCGGGTTCTTCTCTAAGTTTCTGGCATTTCCATCATTCCTTCCACTTTACCTATGCTTATTAATTGCTACATTATTCATTACCAAAAAAAATGAGATGAAAGGAGTTTGAATGTATATGAATGAATGTGTGGAAATGAGTGTGTATATGCATATGCATTTATCTTTTTGCAGGTTTGAAGACCTCATCACACTCATCAGGGCATGACGAGATGGAAATTGGTCGAGGTGTTTTTGTCCATCCATCATCGAGGTGTGGCGGAAGACCTCAAAAGCTAGATGTGCAATCGAATGTTGAAATTTTGATTAATTTTGGACTTAAAAAAAAGGAAGGAATCAAGATTTAAATAAAAAATTATATGTATCATTCAACATATATATATATATATATATATATATATATATATATATATATATATATATATATATATATATATATATATATATATATATATAAAACAATAATAATAAGTAAACAAGATTTAAATATACTAAGTTGTAAAACAAAGATAAACTTGAATTTCAAAATTGAAATAAATGAAAGGGAAAGGAGCTTACAATCTTCAAAGAGGCTTGGATGCACACTTGACTTGTGAGCTAGAATCTTTTCCCCCCTTCTTCCAAGGCACTCTAATCTCTCAAACAAGTGGAATGAAATGCAAGGCCCCTTCTAAGCCTCTTTTATAGGAAATGGAGAAAGCAAGGAGGAACCCATTCTTATTAAAAATTAACTTCTCAATAGAGTGAGTCTGTGTTCTCAAAAATTCCTCAAAAAAAAGAACTAAATATATTTTAAAATGAGGAATGAGGGCAATATTAAACTCATCAAGGAGTTATAGCAAACTTGAAGTCTAATTATTCAATAAATATGAAACTTGATATGGGGTTAGGGATATTAGAGTTGATGTTTGTTTATGTGAATGGAGTCTCTTATTAAATACTCAAAGTATTAAATTCACAAACAAGTAATTAAAAAACTAACTGAACAATTGAAGAATCATATGATATGTTAAATGAAGTAAGAATCCATTGAACGTCAAATTGAAGCATATGAGAACCCCTTGGAATTAAGATATATTCTTCAAATACATCCAAATAAATTGAAAAAAAAAAAAAAATCCATAGGAGATCCCTAATGAAATTGAAAGGTCACAAATAAGAATTTTCAAGGAATTCTTGAAAAATATTTGAAGCATCTTATTTGTTTTATTAAATATTTGAATTGAATCAAGGAGAAATTGAACAGAGCTCTTAATGAGTTCGAGGATTACTATTAGATATAAATGAGAATCTATTGAAGGTTCAAAGATTAATCAACTTTGAATATAAGAAAGTAATTAAAATTCCAAGAGATCTAGTAAACTACTGGAACAATTTAAAATACCTTTTATGCTACTGGATTCGCAACACATCGTATAAGAGAACATAAGGTATTAATTAATGTTTCAATTGAATCCTTGCATATATTATGAAGTAGAATTAAAACTCAAATTCAATATTTTAAAATTATGCAAGCATTCTTAAATATACCTGCATGGGCCTCGACACTATGTTGAATGCTTAAATTTAGTGTCTGAGGATGCTACGTGGGTTGCTTCCCAGTTTGGTCTTAGGACCGGGTCCGGGTTAACAAAATCTAAAAATCTAATTATTTTAAAATTTTTAATTTATTAAAATATCTGAGAAGCTAATTCTGTCAAATAACAGTAGATCTGATCTTGTATTATTAAACTAATAGAGTCGACAAGATCTAAAATAATTATTAAATAATCAAACAATATATCTACCCGATGATGGCTAGTGTTGAATGAAGAATTCAACTCGAGGGAATAATTTTATCATCAAAATTTGTTTCCAAGCTTAAATTGAATTAAACAAAATCAAATGACAATCTAAGTGCAAAATTTAATATGTCATTAAGTGTCAAAAACTTAAATGAAATTCAATCTCTAAAAACTTAAAGCTAAAATCCAACCCACCTTCCGTAACTTTTGTTAAAAGTGACAAATTTAGAAAACTCTAGCTCACAAAGGAGCCAATGTCAAATCAAGTATTCTACTATGTTCACTCTCAACTAATCTCATGCCAATAAGGATGTGGCCCATGTCCTCTGACTGCGTGGCTTGGCCATCTCACATATTGCGATTAACAGTCCTTTGATGTGGTTGCCAAATGGAACCATTATATTACGATCATGATTGTAACCTGTATTCTCCCCAATGGCTCTGTCCTTTGAGTTGTGAATCATAGGTTATACTTGATAGGGCAAAAAGCCTTTTGTCAGGTAAGGTAGACTTAAGCCAGTCACCTTAGATAAATACCATCCCAAGTCTATAAAAATTTCTTAAACGACGTAACCCATGTGTTACTGATAAGGATCCTTCGGTCAGGTTGAGTTGACTACCTCCTCTGACTAAGTAGACTTGGGACCGTGACAGCCCGGGATGATGAAACCATGGGATCTATATCGGGCACGTCATCATTCCCTCAACCATTCGCTTTAAGTTAATATAATGAAGTTCTAAATCCCAAATTTTAAACTCCATATGTTGCTGCTATATGTTACACATTAAGAGACCTAATGACTAGCCTTAATCGAAAGCTCTCTCTCAGTATTGAGAGGGGTAATTAACTATCGGTGCTTGTGCCTATAAAAAACCTGGAACCAGATCAAAATGAGGGCAAAATCTTTGGGTGGTGTCTTAGCTACTATTCCATCTGGCTTCTGAAAATTACATGGACACCATAAATCATACTCTCTTCATTTGTGAGAGGTCAATGGCAAATTTTTGGAGCTCATGGAAACATAAAAATAGCTTTCAATTTAGTGAGCAATATAGTATAAATAAATATCAAACAATCAAAATAATATACTAAATACAGTTTGTCTTCAAACCGGTGTTTATATTAGACCACATGACTCTAACTCATTTTTAGTAATAAATTAAATATAAATTTTCAAAAATAAAATTGAAACTAAACCTAAAAAATAGATAATATATAAAATAAATATACACATAGTTAATCAATTATAGTTCATATAATTGGGTTTAACAGTAACAGATACTAAGCCTACTTATCCTAATAGGTTATGCTTAGGTGCTTAAGTAAATAATACTTATAAGGAAACTTATTAAAAAAAATTATTACAGCAACTCCTTTTATTAAGCATAACCCCTACAGAAGACAAAAATAAAATATCATGAAATAAGAAAATCAATTCATCACATAAATCAAGACAACATCCTAATCTAAAATTAAGATCGGTAACTTAGCAATCTGATGTGTGTGTGCAAAGGTTAGTGTGGTGAGTCAAAGCTCAGCTTTAATGTTTAAGTTTTAGTTTTGGAAAGAGGTTTAAGTTATTACTATTGGGTGATTTCATTTTAAGTGATTAGTAACTTAAAAGTAAATTTTAAGCTATAATTTAATTTAGGTTGAGTTGAATTTAGTATTTTAAAATAGTGGGCACTTGAGGTAAAGCTCACTCCTCACTCCTTTATCTTGAGATGTCATTTGGGATAGTTTTTTTAACATGGCTTTTTGAAAGTAACTTTTCAAACACAGCTAAATGCCATTTGGGTAACCAAGATCTGGTTGTGTTTTGAAAAGTCTCGTTTAGAATGTTTTCACCAACCAAAAAATAGAGTGCGTGGTTGGCAAAGATTATTGTCTAATTTTCTTAAAATAAAAAATTATATGACATCTAATGTAGATATTTTTAAATAGTAGCTTTTCTGTAACAACTTCATAGCTGTGTTTTCAAACAGTTATAGCTGACTCAAATGAAACCTAATAGAGTAAACACTTCATCAAAGAATGAAGGTTTACTACAACGATCAAACCAAAATAATTTGTTTATGTGTTTTAATTAATTTAATTAATAACATTGCAATTTAATTAATATATAAGTTATGAGTTTTAGTTCTTTTTAAAATTTTTTATTTTGATTTGAATGACTTCAAAATTTGTATGGAATTATTTCTTAAGGTTGGCAAAGGGCTTAAAGACATTTTAAAATTTTTGGATTGATTATTGCTTATTATTACTTTGTTTTGATTATTTAACCATATTTTTAAAAGAAAAATTTATAATTAATATTAAAATAATTCTATATTTTTAAAAATAATGTCCTCTAACTTGGAAGAGATAGAGGGTATTTCAAAATATTATCTTTTTTTTTCAATCATTTTAATATAATTTAATGTTTTTTCTTTGTTTTAGCATCATTTAATATTTTTTTTGTTTTATTTGTTGTTTATTTATGTATTTTGATTTTTTTTAAAGCAAATATCAAATTATTTCAAAGCTTGGAGTTACTTTGACTTATAAAAAATGTTATATGATATATATAGATAATTTATTAAATTTAATGATAATTAAAGAATTAATGATTTAGTTTTTATTCCTTTAATCTTTAACCTTAAGTTTCATTTAGATTTTATAATAATTTAGTTTTCATTATTTTAAAATTTTATTTGATTATAGATTATTTACTTTGGAGTTTTAAGGATTGATTAACTCCTTTTTTATTCAACTTAATTTAACTAATAAGAAAATACTTGATTATTCTTGAATGATCAATCAAGGATGAAACGAATAATCAAATATGGCCAAATCGTAGGTTAATTGGCAAAATTAGTCTGTTATGCTTAAATCTCCCTAATACGAGAGAATGAAGCATAAAATTGATAATATATCTCAATAAAAAAATAATCTCAAAGTAAAGTATGATGGATCTAAAGGTTAGATCTTAATGATGCTCACATTCATTTCATAAATCACATGATCCTTAAGGTTTTTAAAGTATTTGAAAATTTTATCTCACTAGAATTAATGTATAGAAGATTTTAATTGAGTTATTCCTTTTGAGATGCTTGTTGACTGACTCCAGACCAAATGCTCCAAAGATAGAACCACCATTGTGGCTCTACATATTTTGAGACTAATTTTTTAAAATAAGTATTAAATAAATACTAATTATAATTTTAAGAACATATAAAAAAAATTTTAGTTTAGGTACAGTTGCCCCATAAGTGGGCGACGACCACCTCATCGAGATACTGGTCACCACTTAAGGGGAGTTTACAATAAGATGTCGATTCAATCGCTTAAGGTAAATCGATAGATTATCAGTGACTATACCTAAATAAATCGTGTGTGGTTGTGGTAGATCCCGCACACTTATTTTTCTTTCCCACCCAAAGGCCCCATGACATTGAGACTGCTCCATCCTTGAGTCCCACGCTTAAAATTCACGTAGGACTCTCAATTCCAACTCATTAAGCTCTACTCTAGCTCGCACGACCCATCCCGCAAGGTATATTTTCGGTTTCCCTAATATTCTATTTTTTTGGGTGGTGTAGAAGGAGGAAGTTTTTGCAAGTGATATTCTATTTACCTAGTATTCCATTTCTTGAAGTTGTAGGATTGTTTTTAATGAGTTTGGTTTCTCTAGTATTCCATTTCCCTAGTACTTCAAATTGATATTTTTGGTGATTGTGTATGTGCTTCGAATCTAGGGAACGAGTAAGGTAGAAGTTCTTCTTTCTCTGTTACGATTTTTGTGGTGATTTTGATGAGTGATGAGTTAATTTTTAGGATGCATTCGAAATTGAGTTAATTTTTGTGATGCAATAAATTTGATGAGTGATGAGTTTGAAAAATATTTTAGGATGCGTTAGAAATTGAGTAGATAATTTTTGAAATTAATGAAATATCAGTTTTGCATTTTGTTTATTTAACACTATAGATTGGTGGCTGAGCATATATTAGGATGAGTCAGGAGCTCATTTTCTTGATTCTCTTTTATGATGGACAACTGATCGTTGGTGATCAATTTATTCCAAGTTATGTCGGTGGAAAAAATCATCCAATGTGAGTCTCGCATCATGCAAGCTTAGAAGACTTAAAACAGAAAGTGCTAGATTTCTACGTTATGACGTAGATAACTTCATAGTGGAGCTAATGTGTCATTTCCCTGTCAGCGTGGGATACATAGGATCTACGATTTCTGACGATGAAGTCTGCAGTACTGTACTGAATGAAGCTTCCCGTCAAACATTAGTTCTTTATGTGGAAATCAAGCCACAATATACTACTTCAGTTGCAACTGATACTGATCTCATGCAGCATAATGTTCCATCTGATTATGCACATGATTTCACTTTGTTAATAGCTACTGTACCGCAACACTACTATGATCACTCAGAAGTAAGGTTAGCAATTACCTCAATAGCAGTGTTAGTGTTTTCATTTTATGGTTCATCCTATCTTTTATATTTTTTAAGAATTTTAACTTTGTTGACACAGAACTAAGCTGTCTGTTGATGCATGATTGCATGAGTAACCTAGTGCATCTAGATTAATGTCTGATGATGAGTATGACACAAAGAATAGAAAATCAAGCAATTCATCTGATGAGAGCGATGCTGAAGAGGATTCTTTCCTTAGTAATACCAACTTATGTGACACCAATGTTGGTCACGAGCTTATTCAGAGTCATTAAATCTGAAATTCTTCAAACGATGATGCTATGATCTACAATAACAACTATATCCGCACATGCCAAACCATTAAATATTGGGATGCATACATTGTGTTTTATGGTACATCTGATACTTAAAGTTTTTCAGATGATATCGAAGTTCCAGTTGAGCTATATGAAGGTATGTGTTTCTAAAATAAGAAGGAGCTTCAGTTTGTAGTGACTTGTTGATCAATACTCAGTAATATTCTATTTCTTATCATCACTTCAAATCAAAAGAATTTTACTATTATATGTGCATAATATAACAATCCTAGCAAATCTTGCCAATGACACATGCACTGTAGCAGCAGCAAAAGGTTGGGAGGTGCTTGGAGGATATCAATGTTAAGTGCACCGCACACATGCATTAGCACTATCATTGGTTCTGGACATCGTTAATGCACTTCTAAGTTTATTAGTTATTTCATAATACCAGTTAAGCGATCTTAGATAGACTTGAAACCAAGAGAGATCATTGGAAGAATGGAATCAAAATTTAATATTAAAGTGTCTATTATGAAGGCTTGGGATGCACGGCGTAAAAGTATCAAAGTAATATTTGGCAGTTGGGAGGACTCATACCGCTCTCTTGGCCTATTCATGGATTCATTATGCTCTATTTTTTCAGGAACTATTTATGGAATTTTATCATCAAATATATACAGGTTTCAGAGATTGTTTTGGGCATTTGTACCATCAATATTAGGTTGGAAATTTTGTCATCCTATTCTGAGCATGGATGGAACATTCCTACTAGGAAAGTACTATGTACGTTACTCACTGTTATTGGTATTGATGCGAACAATGGATTATTTTCATTTGCTTTCGCTGTAGTTGAATCTGAAAATAATGAGTCATGGCTCTAGTTCATTATGTGCATACAACAGCTGTTGCTTATTATTTCAGCTAGGAGCGATTTATATATTATCTCAGATAAGCATGCAGGTTTGGTACGTGGTTGCCGAGATGTATTCCCATGGGTTGCACATCATCATTTCTTAATACATCTACAAGAAAACTTCAAAAAAGTAGTGCGGAGAATGGGTATTGTGGATGTTGAGTTTCTATGTAAGAAAATATACATGTCTAGCAACATGGATGACATCAACATATTCAACCATCATATGACAGACATAAAAAAAATCAAACCTGAAGCATACCAATAGTTAGTAGAACGTGAGGTGTGCAAGTGGTCATTAGTTCATGATGGCAATATGTGTTACGGTACTATGATGACAAATGCATCTCCATGTTTCAATTGAGTTCTCAAACGGGCACGGGAACTACCAATTCAAGCACTGATCACTATTGTTTACTATAATATTATGGGTTTATTTTATAAGAGAGCCAGTATCATGGATTCGGGGGAAGCAACTGATGATTTCACATTCTCTCCTAGAGCACAGGCAGTGCTCAGCAGATTCGAGCGTGAGGCCAGGTACTATCCACAACCAGTCAATATTAATGCCAATGAAGTGCAAGTATTCGACATGGGTTGTCGATCCTTCATAGTTGACTTCACGGTGGAGCAGTTCAGTTCATGTAGCTATTCTCGAACACTAATTTATCACATGTCATGTGGTCATTCCATAGAAACTTTAGTCCATCAGAGATTGAATCATTTGGCTTATGTGTCATGGTATTACACCATGGCAATGTATATGCGTACATACTCTGCGAACTTTTATGTTCTGCTAGATCGAAATAACTAGTCAGACTTCGATGGGAGCGGGGACTTTATCCATTGCTGCCACCAACTATTAAAGTAAGATCAGGTAGGCCACGATCAAGTAGATATAAGAACACAATGGACAAGAGCGTAGTACAGAGCACTCATATGTGTAGTTTTTGCAAATCAGCTGGTCATTATCGGACATCGTGCCCACACAACCCTACTAGTAGAAGGTTAGTATGGATAGTATGTAGCAAAATATAATGTACATAAACTTTACAGATTTGCATGTTTCTTCTATATTTTTGCACAATTTTAATATTATTGTCTTCTAACATTTTCCCATTTTATTTTTTTGTCATAGGTACTATGGCCAATGAGCCTTCCAGGCTGACTAGACGTCGGCAGAGGAGGTGTCCTGAGATGGCCGATGATGCACCAAATCCTGTACCTTGAGAGGTCCATCCCAACATAGCCTTACTGTATGGCAAACATAGGCCCGCACATCTAGATTCAGTATGAATTTACTTTCAAGCTCATTTTATCAAAATATTTTAGTTGATCACCTGGCTTGACAACAACTTCTTTCTATTATAGGGTATTATTTTGGAGGCAACTTCACATCTTCTTATACTTAGGGAGTGGCCCGTTACTTACCCATGATTCATAGCTGTCCTCCACGCACTAGGGCTTCATTGTGTTAGCCAGATGTGATACATTAGACTTAACCATCACCTACTAACAGCATTAGTTGAGTGTTGGTATCCCCAGACCAACACTTTCCATTTTGCTATAGGCGAGATGACTGTGACATTGCAAGACTTGCAATGATCTTGGGATTGCGCATAGATGGACCACCGATCATTAGGTCGATCGTAGTTGGAGAGGGGAAGCGGTGGCCGAGTTGGCCTGACTACTATGATGAGCTACTGGGTGGGCACCCCATTGCAGGCACTATATATCATGACCCAATCAACTCAGTAGTCCATTCTACATTCTGGATGGGGAAAGCACAGCAGCTATGCAGGTGTGGTCGGATATTTTTAGAGTCATACACAGACCTCCTAGATATGGACTTCAGCAGACATTTACGAGCGTATGTGTTATTCCTTTTGAGGAGTTTCTTACTTCCAGATACTTCAGGGTCAGAGGTGCATTTGAAGTACCTACCTTTATCAGAAGATCTAGATACATTCAGCACATTCTTGGTAGGCGGTGCAGTGTTGGCACACCTATACAGGGAGCTGCATGAGTCTATCAGACCAAGGAGGGCCAACATGGTTGGTTGTCTTCAGTTGCTCCAAATCTAATCTTGGGAGTGACTTCATGTAGGGAGACCAATATTACATGTCCCCTACCCTAAGGATCTTGATGGCCTAAGCATCAGTTTTAGGTCAAAAAACTAAACTATTTTTCATTTGTTTAAATATACTAAGTTGCAAGTAACTGATTTGCATATAAAAACTAGTTTACTTAGGTGGAACGAACAATATGTGTGGCAGATATTCTGCATAACAACCACTCAAACATGCAGGTGACTTGGGAGCCATACATATTCTGATTAGGGCTCGTCTGTCTAGATATTTGCCTTGCTGGTGATGCTGTATGGCTAGCACGTGTTCCCTTGATCAGCTGGAATAGAGTGGAGTGGCGCCTTCCTGGCAGAATTCTTCGTCAATTTGGTCACTTACCACGCATTAATGTCGCTCCAATGGATCCCAGCTTCAAAAGAGTTGATGGCAGAGGGATTGGGTTCAGTACCATCACCAAAACATCGCTACCTGGGAGGCTCACAGAGATCACATTGCCGTGGTGGATGACACTTATGCTGACGTACAGCAAGCCCTCCAACAGTACATGTTATGGTTCAGATCATGGGTTTCATTGTACTTGCTTAAGGCGCCTATTGATCCATCGATGACATACTACCCCAGAGCACCTGCCAAGCAAGCATATGTTAAGATAATACTACAATCTATAAATTTTTTACTCATCTACGATTTTCATAGTAATATTTTAAACTTGTTTCATAATAGCATATATCTTAAGATGGACATTTTTCAACCTTTCTTTGGACGTCCAGGTGACTGGGACTTCCAGTTGGCTATAAATAAGTATGAGAAGATATGCCATGATCTGAGATTGAGAACTCACATTAGTGATTGTAGGCTCCAGCATGTCACAACAGAGCATATGTCACATGGCTACGATTCAGCTCTGACTACATAAGCGGCATGGTGCGGGATCTAATTATCGCGGCCTTCCACTTTTCGAGAGCTCTCTCACCATATGGTGCACCTTCACAAGATTGGGTGCCTTTAAGAGACTCACAGCCAGAGATGGATTTAGAAGTTGCAGGCCAGGATCAGGGACCACATGATGTCTCCCATCAGCTACGTGATCATCCATTGCAACCACCTACACACTATACTCCAGGTAGTGCTGCGATAGCATACAGACATCATTGTAGGCGATAATATACAGAGATGTATTTGTATTGTATATTTGTGACTGGCTATTTCTATAATTTTGTATTTTCTGTATTTGTAACTAGGTTTACTTAAGATATGAATGAAATTTTTTTTGTATAAATTATTTAGTAGTACAACAACTTCATGTAAAGTAGTTTAAATTTGATGCTAGCAGATATCTGATTGAGTTTATATGCAAGCTACAGGAAAATATAACTCATATAAAAAACACATCTCTTTTCTCAAAAAAAAAATTAATAGCAGCAAATTCGCCCTCTTATTGGGCGACTGGCCTGCTCCAGCCAAGCTAGTTGATCGATTATCAGGCGACTGGCTTGGCCGTAGCCAGTCGCCCTATAAGTGGACGATTGGCTCTAAGCCATCTCAGCGATGAGGTGACTGTACCTAAACTGTAATTTTTTTTAAGTATACTTAAAATTATAATTAATAATTATTTAATACTTATTTCAAAAATTTCTTCCATATTTTGACTCATTTAAGGCTCTGACAGGTTGGACTTCTAAGAATACTCTTCAGAAAAACTGGCAAATACATAACATTCAGGCACTAGCACAAGATTCATTTCATATTTCAGTGGCTCTAAGATGAAATCTTCCTCTTGAATAACACCATTCACCGTAAACTTCCCATCAAGAGTTTCAACAACTTCTCCACCCTTCGCTACAACTCTTTTTAACAGAGACATCACGAGGACTGTAACCAAGTTTGAAAAGAATTGGCAGAGTCCTGAAGATAACTTCTAGCTTCTTGAAAATATAAGAAACCTTGTTCACCAGATCTATAACTTCAATGGCTAGATACATGGAGACATTGAAGGAATTTATCTTAACTCAACCAAACGAGAGCCATACACCAATGGAAGTCAAAGCAAGCAAAAAGCGATCAAGTCATCAAAGGACGAGCTCATCAACCGTAACAACGCCCATTCTCATTAGATGCTTCTTTACAACAATCTCGGCCAAATCCTTTGTTTTAGGAATTCCAACTACATTCTTCACACGTCCCATAGAGCCACAAGTAAGTTTCTTGACATAACCAGATCAGATTTCAGATCTCTTACCACACTCTTTCTTGCACTTCCAATGGAATCAAACACACAACCAAGACGCTTCATCAATAGTTGTAGTTCCTCCTTTATCAAGCTAATCAGTTCTCGCTGAGACCGGCAAGTACTCACTATAAGGGAGACACTTACTGATATGAGTCTAGTTGGGTTAAGTGAGCCAATCTGAGTGGAATGAACCCGATTTGAATAGGGGATAAGGATCGGGTTCAGCGGCTGTCTCCTGAGCCATCGGATCGTGCTGTTTTCCTTTTAATCGTTGGATCTAACACTTGGATTTACCTTCTTAGCTTCTAATTTGCGTCGTCTGATCCCTTCTGCCAATAATGGAATCCACGCATCTCCTTCCTGAGGGATTGATCGGGTCGTCTGCATAAATACTCCCTTGGAATGGGTTGAGTCGTTGATGGCGATTACAGTGGCTGGTTTCTGGCCGTCTGATGAATCTTCCTTGATACGCTTGGTTTAAACTTATCTGTGTTTTCTCTTTTCGACAGTTCGAGTCGTCGAACACTCCAGAGAGAGGGGAGAAAGCGAGAGGAGAGCGGCTAGGGTTCTTCTTGTTGGAGGAAGAAGTTGCCAGCGAGTTAACCGGAAGAATTTGCAAGAGGAAGAAGAGGAAGATGAAGATGTAGAGAGAAAGAAGTGTTTCTTGCAGAATATATCATATCCCTCCTGTTTGGTTTCTTTACCCTATTTATACTTTCTATTTTTCTTCTATAGCCTAGATCTATGCTTTCCTTTACAAGGTTGGAAGTTCTGTACACTTTTGTAACTATTTTCTGTTACAGTTGGCTGAGTTTCTGGCTGTCTTTTATCTTGCTCGTTCTTTGGACTATTGGGTGGTTATTCTGTTAGCTTAGCTGTCCAGATCCCTTCTCGGTTTCTTGATTACTTCTTTATTTATTCTTTTGTCATCTGAAGTTCTCTATTTTGGGTGTTGATGCAGGGTTCTTTCTGGAAGTTATTTGGCTTCTCTTCTGTTATACTCTCTGTTGCTCATATTTGGTTTCTAATGCGTATTAATTCTCTGTAAGGGTCTTATATTGAGTTGTATTATGCTGGATTTATATTGATTTGTAGTTTGTAATACCCTTCTTGTATTCTAGCCCTTCTGTTGTAATTTATGGATGTATGTGGCCCATTTTTTTACTCTTCTAATTCTTTTTAGCAGTAGAATGGTCTATACTGATTCTTATTTTATCATTTTCTATATTATTGAATGAAGTCTTTCATCCAATATGGAGTTTTTTTATTCCTTCTGCTTCTGTTGTCTTTTGGAGAATATGGAATCATATCATTACTCCCCCCCCACCCCTACCTTGACCTTGTCCTCAAGGTGAAAGTCTGAAATGCTCTCGATTTCTTCACTTGACACCCAAGAAGCATCGTGGCTAGAAGTCCTTCCCATTATATTAAGATTTCTTTAATTTGTTGATCTCTATAGTCTTGATCGTGATCTAAAACTTTAATAGGCTTGACTAATATCTGCCCGTCTATGAAATGAGTTGGTAATTCTACTGGGTGTAGTGTAGAATCATGTCTGTATTGCTTAAGTCTGGATACATGAAGCACATTATGTATCCTTGCTGTTTCTGGGTAATTCTATTCTATATGCTATTGTCCCTATTTTCTATAAAATTTTGAAAAGACCATAGTATTTTTTCTAGTTTTATTATGATTCCCGACCAAGTTTGTCTATAGAGCTGTAGTTTAACTAATACTAAATCATTTATCTTGAATTGAAGCTCTCTTCTATGATTATCAGCCATTTGCTTCATTCTATTTTGAGCTTCCTGTAAGTTTATTTTAAGTAGCTGTAGAATTTTGTCCCTTTGTTGTAAAACTATTTCCACCTCTGTGTTGGTAGTTGTATTCCCATTATATGGTATTACTGAAGGAGGAAGTCTGCCATATACTATTTGAAAAGGAGTCATTTTTGTGAAAGTGTTGATGGATGTATTATAGGAGAATTCTGCCCATGGAATGAATTGTACCCACATCCTTGGTGTCTCTAATACAAAACTCCTTAAATATTGCTCTAGGATTCTGTTGGTTACCTCTGTTTGGTCATCAGTCTAAGGATGGTATGCACTGCTATGCTTTAATGTGGTTCCACTTAACCTGAACAATTCCTGCCAAAAATTGCTCATAAGATTGGGTCTCTGTCTGAAATTATTTCTTGTGGTATGCCATGTAGTTTGGCTATGTCTGAAATAAAAATTTGGGCTATATATGGGGCTGTAAAACTGGTTGGAAGGGTTGAGAAGTGTGCATATTTTGATAGTCTGTCTACCACCACTAATATAGTAGTTTTATTGTGAGACTTGGGTAGTCCTGTAATAAAATCCATTGATACTTCCTACCAAATGGCTTCTGGTATAGGTAGTGGTTGTAGTAGCCAAGCTGGTTTCTGAGTATCATATTTGACTTGTTGATAAATAGGACAGGTTAAGACAAAGTATTTAATATCTTGTTTCATATGCTTCCAATAGAATTGTTAATTAATTCTGGCCAATGTCTTCTGAATTCCTCCATGGCCTCCTATTGGTGTTGAATGTAACTCTCTTATAATAGTGTTTCTGATTGCTGAGTCTTGAGCTATGACAATCCTATCTTTATAGTGTATCAATCCATTAGCAAGTCTATATTTAGGAAATAAACCTAGATTGTCTAATATTTTCTTATGTAGGTCTTGTAGTTCAGTGCTAGCCTGTGTGTCCTCTTTGATTTGTTGCATTATAGTATTGATTTGTTGAGTATAAGCATATAATCAATGACATAAGTGATTAGTTGTCATTTGTAGGACTATCTTACGTGTCAGTTTTACGGACAAGGCATCGCTTTGTTTGTAATCCCGATTTATATTCAATAGTGTAAATCCAAGGAGTTTGATTAAAAATCTCTTGTTGTGTTTGAATTGTTTGTTGCATTAGCTCCCTTATGCTCTTTTGATCTGTCCTGATGGTAAACTTGTTACCTAGCAGATATTGTCTCCATCTTGCTACTATTTCTATTATAGCATATAATTCTCTTACATATATTGATGCTTTTTGTACTGATGGAGAGAGATTCTTACTAAAATAAGCTATAGGATGGCTGTTTTATATTAAAATAGCTACAATTGCTGTCCCAGATGCATCTTTCTCTATGATAAAAGGCTGAGAAAAATTGGGATAGGCTAATACTGGGAGAGATGTCATTGTTTATTTTAATTGTAAAAATACTATTTTTGATTCTTATCCATTGAAAATGTTGCTTGGCTAACATAAAAGTTAGTGGAGAGGCAATGGTTGCATAGTGTTTAACAAATTTTTGATAATAGCCTGTTAAACCCAAAAAACCTCTTAAGCTGTTTGATTGAATTGGGTACCCATGCTTGCTTGAATCTTTTGGGATCCACTTCCCGTCAGATAAAATATGTCTCAAATACTCAATTTTGTCCTGTATAAATGAGGATAAATAGTGAATGTTGCTTGAGTTGTTCCAATACAGCTTGGAGATGATTTTGATGTAACTCCAAGGTCTGGCTATATATAAGTATATCATCAAAAAATACTAAGACAAATTTTCTTAAGAATGGCTTAAGCACTGAATTCATTAATGCTTGAAATATTGATGGTGCATTTGTTAGTCCAAATGGCATTACAATAAACTCATAGTGTCCCTCATGAGTTCTAAAAGCTATTTTGTAGATGTCTTCTTCACCATTTTGATTTGATGATATCATCTTAAGTCTTAAACTTTGAAAGATTGTGGCTCCATATAATTCATCCATAAGCTCCTGAGTGGAATTAGAAATCGTGTATTGTTACTTTATTTAGAGCTCTGTAATCCACACAGAATCTCCAAGTTCCATCCTTCTTCTTGATTAAAAGAGCTACAGCAGAGAAAGTGTTGGTGCTTTCTCTAATTATGCCACTGTCCAACATTTCTTTAATTAATTTTTTGATTTCTGTTTTCTGAAAGTGTAGATATCTATAATTTTTTACTTTCACTGGTTGAGTTCCAGGTGGCAGATGAAGCTGGTGGTCTATGTCCCTCCTTGGAGGTAAGCTTGCTGGAATTTGAAATAGTTCTTGATATTGGGATAATACTTGTTGTATTTCTCAGGTAAGTTACTGAATTCTTTTATAGATGAATATGTTTCCTCTGTTATTTCTCTAATCTGGAAATATGATATTATTTTCTTCTTTTGCTGTAATTTGGTGAACTGATGGAAGGTAATGCTGTCCACCTTGGAGGATGTATCTCCTTGTAATTGTACTAATCTGTCATTAGAGTAGAATTTCATAGTGAGCTTTTTATAATCAATTGTACACTCACCCAATTGTTCTAGCCATTGAACACCAAAAACAACATCTGCTCCTTGCATGGGTAGCAGATAACAATCAGTGATAAAAGTGTTTTCTTATAGTTGGATAGAAATATTAGAGCATATTCCTAAACATTTTAAAGTTTCTCCATTGCCTACTAACACTTGAAAAACTGATGCAAGTGTTACTTTATAGTCAATAAATTTGGCTAGTTTGGATTGAATAAAATTATGGGTTGAACCACTATCAATCAATACTTGTACTTTTTTACTTCCAATCAGTCCTTGTAATCTTAATGTCCTAGGATTAGATTGATCTGTAAAGGCATTGAGGCTGATTTTTGGAAATTCCTCTTGTAATATTTGCATTTTTGGCTCAGGTTCTTGCTGCAAGTATTACTCTTGGTCATCATTGACCATCATTAAAGCAAATAATTTGGATTTGCAAATATGACCTCTGTGATATTTTTCATCAAGTTAAAATATAGTCCTTTCTTTCTTCTTTCTTCCAACTGTATTGGTGTTAATTTCTGGATTGAAATGTTTTATTTGTTGGTCATATTATTGCTATGGTTGGGTATTGATGGGGTAGGCAGTAAAGGTGGTTGGTATATCTATGGTTGTTTAACTGGTGGATATTGGTTGACTCTGTAATTTCTGGCCATGAAAATTTCATCAGCTAGTCTATCTTTCATTAACTTAGCTAATTGAAAAGCTTGCTGAAGGGAATTGGGTTGTAAGGCTCTTACTTCCCTCTTAATATCATGTCTAAGTCCTGATTCAAAACAACATTGTAGAAATTCAGGTGGAATATCTGAAATTTGATTAGCTATTTCTTCAAATTCATTGTAGAAATTCTGAACTGTTATTTTTTGTTGTAGCTTAGCTAATTCTCCTCTCAAATCTCTGTATAGAGATGAACCAAATCTTTGAATGACCTGTTCTTTGAACTGTATCCATGAATGCAATTGTTTATTTAAGTGCATCCATTGATACCAGCTTATTGCAGGTCTATCCATGTATACTGAGGAAATTAGGAATTTTTGGTCCTCTGATAAGCTATAATATTGAAAGAATTGGTTCCTTTGAGCAACCTCGATTTTATCCATTAAACCTTGGCATATCTACCTTGTCTAATGTTTTGTTGTTAGTGTGTTGTCTATTTGGAATAGAAATTTCGTATGGCGTACATACCTATGATTGTTATTTTTGATAATTGTTATCCAATTTTTCTTCTATGACAGATAATCTTCTTGAAACCTCATTTAATATCATCGTGATTGAAGACATTTGCTCATCTGTTTTGTTGAGTTGAGTCTTTCTACACATTCTTCTATTGTCTTGGTTTTGTGTCTTGTTCCTTCTGCCATTGCTGGTTATGGTAATCAACGAGAGCACCAATGATATGAGTCTAGTTGGGTTAAGTGAGCCAATCTGAGTGAACCCCGGTTTGAATAGGGATAAGGATGTTCGGCAGCTACCTCACAGCCGGCAAACTTCTATTCCTTCAATTCTTGGATCCTTGATTTACCTTCTCTTCCAATTTGCATTCATCTTCATAATGGAATCCATGCGTCACCTTCACGAATCTTCTTGATACTTAGTTTAAACTTATCGTGTTTTCTCTTCACGTGAGTCATCGAACACTCCAGAGAGAGGGGCTGAGGGAGAAAGCGGAGAGGAGAGTGGCTAGGGTTCTTCTTGCCGGAGGAAGAAGTTATCGGCGAGTTAACCGGAAGAATTTGCAAGAGGAAGAAAAAGAAGAGGAAGATGCAGAGAGAAAGACGTGTTTCTTGCAGAATATATCATATCCCTCCTGTTTGGTTTCTTTACCCTATTTATACTTTCTGTTTTTCTTCTATAGCCTAGATCTATGCTTTCTTTTACAAGGTTGGAAGTTCTGTACACTTTTGTAACTGTTTTCTATTACAGTTGGCTGAGTTTCTTGCTATCTTTTATCTTGCTCGTTCTCTGAACTATTGGGTGGTTATTCTGTTAGCTTAGCTGTCCAGATCCCTTCTTGGTTTCTTGATTGCTTCTTTATTTATTCTTTTGTCATCTGAAGTTCTCTGTTTTGGGTGTTGATGCAGGGTTCTTTATGGAAGTTATTTAGCTTCTCTTACATATACTCTCATGCACATATTTGATTTTTGATGTGTATTACTTCTCTGTAAGGGTCTTGTATTAAGTTGTATTCTGTTGGATTTATATTGATTTCTAGTCTGTAATACTCTTCTTGTATTCTAGCCCTTCTGTTGTAATTTTTGGATGTATGTGGTCAATTTCTTTACTCTTCTAATTCTTTTTAGCAGTACAATGGTCTATACTGATTCTTATTTTATCATTTTCTATATTATTGAATGAAGTCTTTTATCTAATATGGAGTTTTTTTATTACTTCTGCTTCTATTGTCTTTTGGAGAATATGAAATCATATCACTTACTCCCCGAAAACATAGAAGCTGCAGCAGCCACTAGAGGCTTCAACGACTCCTTGGCAACGAAAACTGAAGATGTCGGACGAACACTATTGGGGAAGGACGAAAACTTCGAGGCGGTCGGCAGCTGCATGACTCTTGTTGGGAAGAGAATCATGCGAGGGATCGGCTATCTACCTCAGGCATATGACAGAAGTGGCCGCAATGAAGGCAGGCGGAGGAGATAAAGCTCTGGGCGAGATGTGCCTCAAGCATAAATGGATTCCATCACAGTTGAAGCGAGATTTCCTCCAGCAAAGGAAGAAGGAATTGGAAGAGCTGTTGGAGAGGTGGGTTCTACGAGGGGTCCAGAGGCTGTTATAGGCAGCGGGAAGTGATGCTCTGTATGCGACAGAGAGAGGGTGAAAGATGTGCTTGTCGGAAAGAGGGCTGGGGTTCGCGCGTGATGTCTAGAGCGGAGAGGGAGAGCGGCCGGGCTTGAGGCACAGGCCGGGTTGCAATGTCTGCCCGAGCCCAGGAAGAGGGATGCATGAAAGATGGCGTGAAAGAGGAGATGCTCGGTGATTTAGCAGCTCGTGTAGGGAAGGGCCGCATGCATTTTCATGAAAGTAGAAGAAAAATGTCCTCACCACGTGATTGCTTCTCACCGTTTTGGGAAGATTCTTTGGAACACAAGAAAGGTTTATAGCAGAAGTTCATTTAATGATTTATTTGATTGTATTATTTATTAATGCTTGAACTTAGCTTTCTGATTTGCTTTGTCATTCCCTTACGTGTTTGCTTCATTCAAATGGAAATAAGATTCATATAACTACCCGTATCTTTAACACTCGTATATAAATCTCATTGGCTAATTTTGTTTAATTTGCACGTATTAACACTTCAAGTTGAAATTGAGTTCATTTGATTTGCTTTAAGCCCAACTTAGTCTCTCTTTTTTTTTAAAAAAAGAAACTTTAATGATTTCAATAAATTTTAATTAAAATGTTATTCTATCCCAAATAATTGATTCAGTGTTACTAATGATATCTAAATCATTTTAATTGTGGGTTAAATAAGTTTATTTTTAGTTAAAATTTAATGAATCATGGGTTTATTGAAACTTAATTAAAGCGAGTTAAATTTAATTTGGATTAGGTTTACTTTCTTTATTAAGATTTTTGATGACATGAATTTCTTTTTAATTCAAATTTGAATTTCAATAGATATGATTTAAGAAAATTTTAGCTTAGCATGATCACAAATAGTTCAAAATTGGCCCAATAATGATATTGAGATAACAATAATAATTGATCAATTCTAGTTTAGTTTATTTTGAGTTCACTTAATTTGGTTTTGAGGCAATTTGATTATAAAGGATGATTTGGTAATTATGAGTGAATTTAATTTAACTTATTTATATTGATCTTCATAAGTCTAGTGATTAACTAAATAGAAAATTATGGTTTTATTTAGCTTATATTCACCTCATTCTAAAAATGAGATCAATATTACATAATTATGCCACCACTACATAACTTAATTCAAATTCTGACATGAATAAACATAATTCTCCCTAAACTCTCATTCAAAGTGGCCAGACCTAAATCTCCACATCGTCCCCAATCTCTCACCACCAGCTATCATAGATATGCCAAAACTCCATTCGTTAGAACAAGTGTTATCGATTTTCACTATTCCCCATCACAAATTACTAATATGACTATTGTTATCTCTATCTAACCCATATTCACTTCGCTACATTATCCAATCTCTACCTCCAATGACTCAGATGTCTATTAATTTGTTTAATCTTTTAATATTTTTTAACCTTGAGAGCAAAGTTAGTCTTAAAGAGTGAGTAATAATATGAATAAAGGGATTATTTTTAAAATAGGCTTAGTGCTAATGATAATTAGTTGTTTAGGCATGAAAAAAATATAATTAATAAAAAGTTGTATCAACACGACATGCCTATTTTTTCCAAAAAAGAGAGAGAGAGAGAGAGACAAAGAGAGAGAGAGAGAGACCGAGAGAGAGAAAGAGAGAGAGAGATTTTATTTTTATTAATTTTTTAAATAATATAATTATTTAAAGTATATAATTAAAATATTTTTAAAAAATATTTAATAACTAAATATTTATATATTTTGGTTATTTATTTTTTATATAATTAAATATATAATTTAAAATATTTTAATTATATATATAAATTTATAAATTAATTTAATATTTTTATTAATTAATATAATTATGTATAATATATAATTTTTTAATTTTTTGTTAATATATAATATAAAAAATATTTAAAATAAATAAATAAATAAAGAAAAGAATAAATTATATAAATATTTTATAAACTATATAAAATAAAGTAATTATATATATATATATATATATATATATATATATATATGTTATATATATATTTATTTATAATTTATTTAGTTATTTATATGTTTTAAATTATATATAAATATTTTTAAGTTATATAAATAATTTATATATAATTAAAAATATTCTATAAATTATTTTTAAATTATTTATATAACTTAAAATATTTATATAATTTAAATATATAAATAACTAAATAAATTTATATATATATATATATATATATATATATATATATATGTATTATTATATATATGTATATATATATATATATATTATATATATGTTATATATTAATTCTTTTTATATTATATTTATATAATTTATTCTTTCTTTTATTTATTTTTATATTTTAAATATATATTATATATTAATAAAATTAATAAAATTATATATTATACATATTATATTAATTAATAAAAATATTAAATTAATTTATAAATTTATATATATAATTAAAAATATTTTTTTAAATTATATATTTAATTATATATATAATAAATAATTAATAACTAAAAATATAAATATTTAGTTATTAAATATTTTTTAAAAATATTTTAAATTATATACTTTAAATAATTATATTATTTAAAAAAAATAAAATAAAATCTCCTCTCTCTCTCTCTCTCTCTCTCTCTCTCTCTCTCTCTCTCTCTCTCCCCAGATTACAAACCACAAAAAAAAGGTGGATGGAAAATGTGTCGTTTGACGGACATATTTATTGTAATTATATTTTTTTCGTGCCTAAATAACTAATTATCATTAGTATTAAGCCTATTTTAAAAATAATCCCTATGAATAAATATAGTCAGTAGATTAGAATGAGGATATTTCATTATAGGTCTTAGGCTTATTAGGTATTTTTAATAAGTTATTAAGTGTCACTAGGGTCTTTAAATACTTATATTATATTAAGTATTAGAGCATCAAACAAAGGTGTGAAAACCCCATTAAACTTTTGCTTAGCACTCCCTCTCCACTAAAAACTAATAGTTGTAAGTATTATAATTTTAACTAATACTTTCAATTACTTGGAATTTTAGGCAAAGTTAAAGCTAGTATTAATATATTTAGTTTAATTATTATTTTTTTGCATAAATTTTTGTTCTAATTTGTAAAAATTGGTATATAAAAATCTAACACCTATATTCGAGGGCGAAGGAGAACTTAGGCATAGTTGAGTTGGGGGGGGGACGGGCGGCAATTTTTTCCTCTAAATTTAATAATTTCTCTTACTTGAGGTATCAAATTAATCATTTGTCCATCATAATAAATTTTTTTTGCCATATATTTTTATCCTAAAATATAAATTTATTCCTTCTAAAATTTAAGGTTAGTTCTGCCCCTATCTATATCGACTCTAATTCATTCTAAAGAAGTTAAATATGAGAAGACATACTTAATGTTGATCAATGGATTGTATATAAAAACGTCAAATTATATATATATATATATATATATAAGTTGAGTTTTGTGTATTTTGAGGATCTATGATGAACATTAAGTATACCTTCTATTGTTATATTTATTTTTTAATTTGATTTGTTATGTGATGGTTAAAAAGTTATGATTTTACTTTCAAAAAATAAAAAAGTTTGTATACCTTCTATTGTAGCATCTATGCTATTACTTTTTCAAATAAATCTTAGTTTTTTATTTAAAATTTTGATTTAAAAAGTTATAGCAGAAGACTAAAAAAGACGTGAAATACGAGGGAAAAAAAAATCCAATTACTTGAAAGTTGAGTTTGATTTTAATTTTTTTACTTGGCAGAAGAAACGACGAAGTTACGCATGCGCAACTCAGAAGCAGGAATCTTCGTTGAATTTTTAAAATTTTTATTCTATAGAAAATATCTGTTCCTAATTCTTTTACGAAGAGAGCATTTACACATAATATCCCTCCCATTTTCTGAGTACCCTTTTTGTTTTACAAATTTACTTATTACCTTTGCATATGGTGTCTGTTTTTCTGTCTTAACACAGTCGATTAAGCTGTACTCCCCTTAGGCCCCTTTACTCCTGCTGTATAACTCAGTCCTGTAATATTTTTAGCTTTTTTTACATGTAACCTTTTTCTTATTTGGAATTTAAATTGTGCAATACCCTCAATTCTTCAAAAAAAAATAAATAATAAAATAATCCCTCCCATTTGTCTCTCCCGTTCATACTAAACATGATATCCATGACATGGATATCATGTTTAGCAAGCTAGTTGAAAGCATCATTATTTAAGTAAAAAGGCATTTATGCGTATAATATTATATATATATATATATATATGAATAATTAAGAGTGTTCGTTAATCAATTTAAAATAAAAAATTAAATTAATGAAAAGAAAATGATAATATCATTTTTTTTATTTTTTTTAATATTGATGAACAAATATCTTCATTTATTGTGTATAAAAATTTTAATTCATCTAATTTGTTGGATAAATTTTAATTAATTAGTTCATAAATAAAACTAGAAAATCTTAATTTACTTTTAAAATTTCATCATCATATTATGTTCGTAGATTATCCACTTTAATTAATATTGAATCAAATAAATTAACTTATAGTTTGAATCGATTTTATATTTTATTTGAACAGCTTGATTATATAAGTTTTTGGCTTAACAAATATGTCAACTAATTTCATCGTAGCACCCAAATTTTAAATATTACATCAAAAAATAATATTATTATTAATTTCTTAAATTAAAATACACCTTTCTAAAAAATGATTTTTGTAAATATCAAATTTTTGATGCTAGATATGTAAATGCATAAGAATTGTGTGCTATTTTCTAAAAAGAATTCAAGATATTTAAATTAAATTGTAATTAAAATAATATTTAAGAATTATTAAATTTATTTTAAGATGAAAAAAATAAATTTTAATTGATGTTCCTTATATTATACAAATTTTTTTAAAAAAAAAATCAATAATTTTATCTTCATCTTATTTTGATTACACATAGAATTTTTTATTTCACAAATCCACAACTCATTAAAGTCATGATCCTCCCAGCAAGGAAACACTTTTCTTCTTCATAATTTTATGGCACCATTAAATTGTTATACATTTATATCTCTAATATCTAAACTTTTATAATTTAGTATATATTATTATATATAATAAATAGCATTAAAATATGTACACGAAAGTATGTATTTTATTTTAGGCAAATTAATATTTGTGATACTAACTTTAAATTAAATCGATTTTAACGTATAAAAATAAACAAGAAATTATATAAATTTATTTTTTTAAGTGGAAGTACTCTTATAAAAAAATTATTATGCGAGGAGTCTTAACGTAACTCTATGTTAAAATTCTAATAATATTATACTATCATATTAGATAATATTATTTATACAATATATGTACATAATATATAGTATATTTATACAACTAGGATCATATACATAATGTACTTATCATATTAGATAATATTATTAAAATTTGAATGTAGAGTTATATCTTTATTTCTCATATAATTTTTCTTGAGATAAAGTGAGAAGGAAGACAGTTCTATCCTCCAGTGCAGCTATTGCCTTGCCGGAAAGAAGCTCGCGAGCTACAAAACGAAGATCTTTGGTCTCCAAATTGCTTTGAGAAGGTAGTTCTATAACTTCGAGAAAAAAGCTACGTAAGTTCTGAAAAACGTATGAGGATATCTACAGATTTTTTTTTAAATTCGTCAAATAGATGGCTACGTTAAAGCAAAGGCAGTTTCGAGTGAGACACCTCCGGCTGCAAGCTTCCGGCCGGCAGAAGGAGGCGGGAGATGTTTACCTATAAATAATTTTTATATGTTTACTTAAATAAATATATTAAAATTAACAAGAATTACATATAGCATCCTGAAAATGAGAGCTAAAATTATATGAATCGTGATCGAAATTGATCGAGATATTCAAGGGCGAAACCAACCACTTATTTCAGGATAGGCAAGCTAATTATTAAAATTTCAAATAAAAATTTTTATTATCATTTATTAATTTTTAAAATTAATATTAAATTTATTATCTTTTTCATAATTTAAATATTGAAATATTTAAATATAAATCATATTTTATATAAGATTTATAATAATTTTATTTTATTTTATAAAATATAAATAATATGTAAAAAAATAATTATTAATTCTAATTTTCACAAAATTTTAATCAATTAAAGCTTGAGATGTCAGTTGTTAACTTTAAATATTGATCAAAATATTTAATAAAATATATATTTTTTATTATTAAGATTTAAATGAGTAAATTATTAGTAATAAAAATAATTAAATCTATAATAAATAATTATTTAAATAATTTTAAATAAAGATAAAATTTAATTAATAAAATGAAAAAAATTTGTCTTCATTGGGCAAGACTTTTTATTAGGATGAGCCAAATTATTTTTTAAAAAAAGAAATAATAATAAAAAAAATTTTGAGGGTGGGCAATTGCCCACCCTGGTGGATCTTCACATGGAGGTATCCTCTGATCATGAAATCAACTACACCAACCCGTTTAGAATATCAAAATTGATCATAATACGTATCGCACAATTCGGCGGTGGACCGATCAAGAAGGAAATCCACCGATATGCCTACATGCATATTGGAGTCGGGAGGCTGTGACGATGCTCGAACGACATCCGTTTGAAAGCGATTGTAAGCTAGCGCGAAATAAGGGCCATGATCTGGACGGTCTGCGATTTGAGCGCGAGCGGCGGCGTGCATTTTGAACTAAAATTAACTTCGTCCTTTAATTAGTCTTCAATGGTGAACAATTATACCTTGAATTGAATTGAATTTACCTAGAAATGATACCCATATTATGTGAGTTTAATTTCGGCAAAATTAACAAGAATTTTGACATGATATTACGAAAATCAAACATCTAATTTAATTAAATACAATTCGATTTAATTTTAATAATTAAATCAAGATTTTCATATGAATAGGAATTACTCATCAGATTATACTCTTTTCATAAATACTCTTTAATGATATTCAAATTTACGCTCCAATTTTAAAAATTCTAAGGAAACTAATTAATCAATAATTAGAGCTCCTAATCCCCTATTTTCCCTCCCAAGATAAAAAGGCAGCGAGAAAATTTTTTTCCAGCAGACACCAAAACCTCTGTCGAAGGCTCTTCCGTTCAACCCCGCAACTTCCTCCCTGTTCGCTCCCACCCCCTCTGTCACAGGATTATCTCTCTCTCTCTCTCTCTCTCCCGTCGTCCCATTAGTCAAGCCGCCAGTTAACTGAGCAGCTCGACCGCCTCTCTGGCCGAACTCCCGATCGTTTCCTCTTGGAAAATTCTAATTCCTCCGGTCACTGAAGCCTTCTTCAAATTTCCCATCACGTAAAACCCCGCTACCATCAGCCTCAAGTCCTGACCTAAGCCACCCTTCATCCCGTCGCCCTACGTGAAGCTAGAGCTGGACATCTCTCCCGTTCTTTCTCTCTCTCTCTCTCTCTCTCTCTCTCTCTCTCTCTCTCGCGCGCGCCAATCCCTCTTTCTTACGACTGGCATCAGTCCGATCTCCACGTCTGCATATCTCTGCCTCAAACAATCTATCACTGCCTCTCTCCCCTATACATGTCGAAGCCTTCTGCCGCTTACCGAGACCCCTCCCTATTATCCGCCAATGCAGACACGTTGTGCCAGAGTTCCATCTTTTTCAATCCGAATCCGGCTTATCATGAGTACTCATCTGTGAGATGTACTAATGAGAGAGGTGCGAATGAGTCCAAGTATGGATTTTTGGGTGTTCTGGCTAGAAAAGTTGAATAAATCCTTGAAGATGATAGTGTTCCACAACAATTTAATGATCATAGAAAAAATGAGTTTTAAATGCTGCAAACATCGACGGGTAGTCAGTTCAATCAACCTAATCAGTCTCTTAAGAGCACCCGAAAGTCTGAAAATCTTGCTTCTTCCCACTATACCTAACTTCTTGTGTGTTGCTGAATCACCTAGCTGAATGACTTGGTTGTCCCTTTTCATAAATGAGTGCTACGAGAAGTCAACTCCATCATCAGGCTGGTTCCTCTCGATTTTCGATGCTTCCTCCATCTTCCTCCTCATTTCCCTTCCGCTCAGCATACCTTTCTCAATTTCCTACACCGATTATCCACTTTGCCGCAACCAAGAGGCAACACCATTATCAAGCAGGTTCCTCTTCTAAGTTTCTAGCATTTCCATTATTCTTGTAGCCAAACAACCCCTCTTTCCTTCCTTGCAAGCGACGAGGACCGTGAAAGAACACATCATCAGGCGGGTTCTTCTCTAGGTTTCCGGCATTTCTTCACCTATTCAATCCAAATAATCAACACTCCAATATCTCCTATTCAATCCCTGCTAGCCGAACTCATGCAAAATCATTAGTGTTGTTGATTGTGGATGTATGGAAATATGTGAACAATATATGCATATATATGTGTTTCTTTATGCAGGTTTGAAGGCCTCGTCATGCTTATCATGTGAGGTGAAATTCAACCGTGTCAAACGCTTCCTTCGCTCTTGAGGCATACCGAGTAAGCCAAAACCGTTAGATGTTGCTCCTCCTATACAAGAATATTGTCAAAATGATGCCAAAATTTTGACTAAAGTTGAGACTTAAAAAAAAGGGAAAAAAATATTTGCATATATATTTACTTTTATGTAGGCGATTGAAGGCCTCGTTATGTACATCAGGGCATAACGGGATTGAAATTCGGCCGAGGTATTTTAAAACACCAACCGTTACACTCATGAGGGTATGCTGAGTAAGCCAAAATAGTTTCGATGTAGCCCCCTATACGGGGATGACGCCAAAATACTTTCAAAATGCTACCAAAAATTCATCCAAAATTTTTACTTACAAATAAAATTCAAGCTAAACAAATAGCTTTGCCTAAGCTTGTTAAAATAAAATTGATATCAAATTGAATTTTGAATTATAAGTGAGAATGAATTTGAAATGAATTTAAATATTATATTTCAAATAAAGAAAGATGGATTAAACTCAAATAAATTTATAAACTTGAAGTGAATTAAATATTTTGGCAGTAAATATAAATTTGGTGCTTCAATATATGTTATTCCAAGGGATATAATAAGATATTAGAATAATTTAAGATGCCTTTAACGCCACCGGATTCGCAACACATCGTACAAGCGAACAGAATGTATTAGTTAAAGCTTCAATTGAACCCTTGCATATATTATGAAATATGATTAAAACTCAAATTCAATGTTAAAATTATGCAAGTATTCTTAAATACAACCGCATAGGCCTCGACACTTATACCAAGCACCTAAACTTTATGTCTGAGGATGCTGTGTGGGTTTTTTTAAAAAAGGAGAAAATGATGAAATCGATTCAATCCTTTATGCCTATATGCATGCAAGCTGATGAATGTCTTCATATGCTAAATCAAGTCAATGAAAGATATAAGTATTCAGGTCCATATAATATGATCATAGTATGCCTAATCCTCTACATTTGAAATAGAGTTGACAGGGTCTACTAAATAATCAACTTCTAAATAAATTTAAATTACAATATATCATATGACCTAATCCTCTATATTTATAATGGAGTTGGCAAGATCTGTTATGATATCAATTTCTTAAAGAATTTAAATTACATATAAGTCATAGGTCCGATCCTCTACTAGCAAATAAGTAGAGTTGATTAGGTCTGCCCCAATGATGGCTGCGTTGAATGAAAATCTCAACCTGAGGGAATTACTATTATTTAGATTTTTAAATTATTGTATCTCAAATTCAAATTTATAAATTCAAGTTGTAGACCCGATCCTCTGCTAACAAAATAGCAAAGTTGACAAGGACTACCCCAATGATAGCCACATTGAATGAAAATCTCAACCGGAGGGGATTACTGCTGTGGTGAAAAATTCTTATAAGGGGGGAGTCGCCTTTCAAAATCTATTAGTGAGAAATGAAAGAGAACAAGACCCTTATAGAAATTCATCTTTTTAGGATGCTATGTAAATTCATAGATGTACTTATTCAGGTGATCGAGTACTTCATCAAGAAATAGTGTACTATCTCGAAAGACAGAAGTTACTACCCTTTCATTGACCTAATCACCTCAATAACGACTCCTAAGGACAATGGGTCAGCATATGTACCAGAGATTCTTCCCTTACTTTACACAAAAAAGTAAAGCATTGTTTATTTTAAACCAGGTTCGTTAAATTCCCTACGAGGGCAAGCCCCCGTAGTTAATTACATCTTAAAGGATGAGATCCCTTAGAAAACTCTCGATTAAGGTAAATGATCATTGTCTTTGAAGATTTTAATAGGAAGGACTATCAATCGATTGGTTTATGTTTGAAGATCAAATGAGATTGATCAAAAGAGAGAGTTATTATCGAAGCCAAAGTGAGAAATAACTAGGAGATGCTCACGATGCTAGGAAACCTAGCGAGCATCTCAAACTATCCTATAGTTGAGCATTACATTTTAGAAATTGATTTAGTTTATTTGAGTTATATTTTTCATTAGAAATTTAGGACTTAAGATTCCTTAACACAAGATTAAGGAAATGCCTAAGAGGTGAGAAATTATGCTTATGGCCCACAAAGGGGAGAACCTTAAAACCTAAATCTAGGAAGCTTCGGTGAGGGCCGAAAGCACAACCTAAATCTAAGACAAAATGGGTAATTGGTTTGCTTCCAGAGAGGACAAATCACCCGACAACTTGGACTTACAACCGCTTTGGTGGTAGCCACAACTCCTCTTATGATTTTAAATACATAGGCAAGTCTGTGCTTATGCAAGATAGCTAGGTTGTTATTATTTAGAAAGAGACTAAGTCCTTAAACTCACTCCCTAAAGAGACTAGATCATGTAAAGGGACATGCTTCAAATGGCCTAAATCTAATGCAATTCAAATTTCACTTTATTTTTTTGGACAATTATTTTGACAGGATTTTATGACTAATGCATGAGAAATAAAATTATTGGCCAAATTAGCGAAGGGAGGATGTGAGTTTTCCACCTCTTAAAAAAGCAAAGTCCTCCAATCAAGAGTGAAATAAGATACATTGTGTATGATATTATAAAGAAATCCTAAGGGTTGTTAATTCTTTTATCTTGATTTTAAACCTAGCTTTAGGTGAGGTTATGAGTTGTTTAATTATAATTTGAATTATTAAGTTGGGTAAAAAATTTATTTTTCTCTAAAGTGCCTAATCCACATCTAGGACATACATAAAGTCAAGGAAGAAACTCGAAAAAAGCATGCCACTCTGCAAAAGCCAAATAAATCAACAATCAATTTATAAAAGCAAAAGAATAAAAGGCCATTGGTGGCATTAGACAAAAATATTAAATGTTTGTAGGAAGCTCTACCATACAATCCAGTTACAAATGAATTAAATTACAATTAAGCAAGGAATTCATTGTTATGGGGGTTTTCAAGCTTCATTTCTTCTTTCTTCTTTCTTCTTTCTTCTTTCTTCTTTCTTCTTTTCTTTTCTCCTTTCTTCTTTTGGTTCCTCCTTTGAAAGGTTGGAAGGTGGATGCTCCAAGACTTCACATGGTGCATAAGATGGGATCTTATGACCAATGTTCACCCTAATCCCCATAAAAAATCATTTTAAAATCCTAATTATACAAATTTTTACATGAAAAGGAAAAGTGGAAATCTAACTAATACCTGCAAAATAAAAGCTAGCTAAATCACACCACACAAATCCCAAGCATATATATTGGACTTATCACCCCACATATGGGTTACTAAGTCCACCTGGCCTATGGATTATGCTTAGGGGTATAAAGCACCTGGAAGCAAAAGCATTTATATTTTTATTTATGATAGCGTCCCTTAAGCACAATCTCCTATAGAAAAGAATAGTTAGACTAAGAACATCCTACCATTCATTCTATGAGCAAACACCCTAACATCTAGTCTAAAATATATATATCACAAAATAAAACAAACATCAAACCATGCATTGACCTACCCTAAGGCTAGAAGTGATGACTTAGGCTAATGTGTGTGCTTTGAAGACTTATGTGGTATGCTTAGTTATAGCTTTAGGTTTAAATTTTCTAAGTGTGAAGAACATGTTCAACAGAGGAGGATTTCATTTAAGTTATTTAAGTATTTTGGGTTGATTTTATTTCATATTTTAATTTTGTTTAAGTGAAACCTATAATTAATTACTAAGTTATGAAGAGAGGGAAAGAGAGGAGAACTTCTCTTTCCTTCCCTAACCTTAAGTAATTTTTCTAAAGTAGGTTCATGTTTTAGTTTCATTTAGGTGAACATTTTGATTATATCTTTTAATCAATCCTAAGTTTAGATAAACTCTAAACAAACCTATTCAAAAAGAAAGGTATTTTAAGATGAAATAAAATGAACCAAAATTCACATAACACACATTACTTCATTTCTTTCCCCAACATATATAACATGCATATGGATGGACCCTAAGCATATCTATACATGCAAATGAGAGTATTTAGCACACTTTATGATGCATGCTAAGTAATTCATTTAAGGAAATTTAGAAGTTGAATATGCATGATTTTTTAAGTAGAAAGAGTGTTCCTTATCTAAATTTTCACATACATACATGAAAGTAAGAAAGGCATAAGTGAGTATAGCGCCATTGTTAATCAGAGGTATAAGGTACAAGACCTACTTAGGGCTACTTAAAGCCTTGCAACCTCGGGGTTATCCAGACTAATACACCACTTTCCTTAAATACAAACATATATATAAAAGAAATAAAATAGAAAAGGAATATGCAAAAGTTGTTTAAGGGATTCATTTTATCTTATGCAATTTATACATGCAAACATAGGCAACCCTTTAGGTGATAGCATAGGGATGAATAGGGTATGGAATTAAGTGTGTTGGGTTCTTTTCAAATGAATACATCTTACCAACTCTATTCAAAACTATGCCAATATAAGAAAGAAAGGAAACCTATACTAAACATGACTTTATAATCAATCACATGCAAGCTTATAATTAAGGTAAAGTAGCATACTTTCAGATTTGGTATTTGATTTATATATTTGAAAATAATTTAGATTTAGTGGTGATAATAGCCACTCATATTTCTACTTTAGCCAATACATGCAAATTTGACATAAAGTAAATAATTTCATTTTAAAATTTGAATTCAAAAATTATGAATGCATGAAATTACATGGCATGCAACTTAACATGTTGAGGAAAGATCCAAAGCAATGAAAGCATGTAAACAAACTCACTTTACTTAAATCCTAAAGACATTCTTATATAATAAGAAAATTTAGAATAAATCAAAGTGAATTTCAAAATAATTTTTGTTTAGTTTGAAGTTTGATGAGATGAGTTTACTATTCCTAACCCATTCCCATATGTGTTTGATATTTTTTTAAATTTTCAGATAATAAAATCTATTTTTAAACATTGATTATGTTTATGTATGAATTAAGTAACTTAATCAATCCTTACCTACACCACCTTAGAAGAATTAACTAAATAATTATGAGCCAATGAGATGACATAAAACTCACAAGAAATTTAAATTTGCAATACACCTAATAATGAAAAGGCCTAATGCAATTTGGCTCACAATTAAAAGTTAATTAAGCTAAGGGGTTTAACTTAAGTAATTTCAAAACACCCTTTCACACATGTGAATTAGTTTTTGATTTTCTTAACTAAACTTAGGCTATTGACAACCAAGCATCTACCCAAGGTAGATTAATTAAGTTCTAGAACTTTTTTGGGATTTTTTAGAAATTGATTAAGGGGATAATTAATGAATTAACCCTTAATTAAGAGGAGATTAAAGAGAGAAGTGGGGGTTTAGCAAATAACTTAGGGTAAATGCCCTAAAATTATTTCATAAATCTCTTACTTACTGGATCTGACCTTAATCAACCCTAATCATAGGGTAAAACCACTAATCATTCCCTAATCATGCTTAATTACATGAGAAGGGTAATTAAAGAAATCATATGCAATTACTCTAATCAAGCATTCAATAAATCCCAAGAAAATTAGAAGAGGTGAAGGTCATCCCCTAAAACTTACTCAAGAAATTTGGGATTAATTAGAAGCCTAATTAAAGAGTAATTAATAAAATATACTTTTTAATAAAACTCAAATTCAGAAAAATTCATAATTTAAAACTAATCCAAATTAATTTTAAAATGTTTTAGGTTTAATTATCTATCCATAGGTTTTTATTTCATATTTTTCTAAAATTTCTATGAAGAGTTATGCATTTTTGAAAATCCATGGATTAATCTAAAATTAATTAAGCATTTTAAATAATCCCAAACTAATCCCTGGCTCACAGAGCGACACGTGGAGGCTGCGGTCAGCGCGCTTTACATGTGTCGCATCGTGAGGGGACAACTTATGTTGTCACCTCACAAACGGCGGCGGCGGCGCACTTGCTTATATACTCTTTCATCCGATCAAAGATAGGATGGCTAATGATCCCCCCACATTTTTAAAAGGGTAATTAGATTTTAAACATGCTAAATAATCTCAGTCGTCCATCTAAAATGTGCGGATGGACGGTTGAGATGAGCCAAGTTCTTTCCTTTGATCAATAGAGACCGCCCATGATCAAGGGAAAGATCCTAGCTTGATCTAGCATGAATTCATATCAAATTCAACCCACACCATCTAGAGACAGAAAGTGGCAAATCCAATAGTCAAAATTCGATGAGGTGAACATTTCTTTTACAAAGCTCCACACCACATTGAGTTTAATGATCGAAAAATTCCATACCTCGTTGGAGGTGATCACCGACACTCGAGATCGATGAGGTAGCTTCGTTTGATGGAGATGAAACCCTATTGAAATTCTTAGGCCTTGGGATTGAGTGGCTTGCTCTATGGACCAACACTAATTGAAGATCCTTGCATCTTTGATCCAATTTCTACTCTCCTTGCTATGGGAACTCCAATGGAAGCTAGAGTGAGCTCGGATTGGTCCTTAGAAGAAGTGTGTAGGAGGAATTGAGATGGTTTTCAATGTGGAGGAAATTCAAGATTAAATTGAGCTCCCCTATTTTTACATTGTGCAAAATCAAGAAATGGAGAATTCTAATCCTCTCTAAGAAGCTTGGGAGTACTCTTTGATGATTGCTCTGGTTCCTTAGCTTCAATCGATAGAGGGTAAGTAAAAACATTAGAGAATTAGGGGGAGTATATCCCCCCTTGAAGAATCAGACGATCGACAATGTCCATGACGTTTTGATCCAATTGATCAGATCAGGAGGGCTATTTGATCTATTTTGAGTATGCACATGGTCGGTTTGATCCAAGGAGTGGATTGCCAACCTCGCATGTGCCTTAATTTGAGCTTAAGAGGGAGTTTGAAAATTCAATTTTAAGCTAGGGGTCGGGTTTAGTCTAGGGACCCAATCGACTGACCCAAACCCATTGGGTTGGGTGCACCACTCATCACTAAGTCCCCTTTAGCTATTAGGAAAGCCTCAAGTGATTGTGAAGAGGGTATGACCAAATTACCCATGGGTTAGGCCAAAATTTTCTATGGCCTAGAGGTAGGATGGTCATTTTGCTATTTTTTTCACTTTGGATATGTTGGGTATGTGGAGAAACTAGGTTTGGCCAAGTTTCATTAGATTTGGAATCCATTTGATAGGGTTTGGCACATGTTGACCCATTTAGGTCTAAATGGGTCAACTTGGGTCAAGTTGACCAATTGGTCAAATTGGGTAAACCAAGGGTTGGGTCAAGTTCATACGACCATTTGAAATATTTTGGTGGCTTTGGTTTGGTTCAATTTGGATTAGTTTTGAATATGGCTCTTATGACTTCACTTAGGTCAAATGGGTCAAGTTTACCTATTTGACTTATTTGACCTATTTGAGATAGGTCAAGGGTAGGTTTAGGTTAGGTTAATCATATGGAGTGGATTAGTATCTTTGTTTCCAATCAATTTAGGTTAAGTTTAATTTTGGCTCAACATGACCCCTTTAGGTCATGTTGGGTCTAAAGTCAATTGGGCTAGGTTAGGTCTAGTTGGCCAATTGAGACTTTGGTCAAGTTTCACAGGTGATTTGGAATGGATTAGACCCATTGGTTTCAATCAATTTTGCTTAGATCAAGTTTTGACACATTTTGACCATTTAGGTCAAAATGGTCAACTTGGGTCAAGTGGGCCAATTGGGCTAGGTTAGGCTCAAATGTTGGCTTGGTCAAGTTCAAACATATGTCATGAGTGAACTTAGATCAATGGTTTCAATCAATTTATCATGAAATTTGACTATGTAAGGTTTCATTTTAGGTTAAGTGTTGGGTCAAACCTTAGGTTTGACTTGATTTGACCCAATTTGATTGATTGATCATCCCAAGAGTTTGATTGTTGATCATGTTGAGAGGGATATATGAGTTTGGTTCAATCCATTTTGGTTAGGATCAAAATTTGGCTTATAAGGGTACTTTAGGTCACTTTGGGTCAAGTGAGCCTAAGTGGGTCAAATGGCTTGGTCAAAGCTTGATTTGAAGTTGGTTGATCTTGTGTATGGACTCATGATTGAAATATGAATCCATTTACAAGTGGTTTGAGTCAAATGGATTTTGATTCATTTGAAAATTTCATATTCAAAGGAAGAATATGAAGAGGTCTTGGGTTTGATTTTTAATTTGGGTTTTGATTGTCTGATTGGAGTTTCGATTTATATATGAGCTCACGATTATAGGGTTGATTGAATCATGAGAGAAAATCAAGGGTTTGGCTTGATTTGAAAGTGATTTGGCTAAGTTCAAGGTTTTGACTTGAAAGGCTTATATTGATTTTAATTTGATTTGAGTTTGATTTTTGAAATTGGTTTTGATTGTTTGAATTTATAATTCATTTATATATATGAATATAAATGAGAATATAAATGGATCATGAGAAAATTTCAAGGATTTGAAGTGGTTTAATCATGATTTAGGTTAAATCCATTAAAGGGAATTTAAAGGATTTAAAGAAATATTTAAATTGAAATTTAATTTTTGAATTGGATTTGATTGATTTATATTTATACTTCATTTATATATGTGAATATAAATGAGAATATAGATAAGTTTTGAGAAAATCCCATGAGTTTGAATAGGTTTAATCATGATTTGGGTAAAACCCATTAAAGGGAATTTAAAAGATTTAAGGGAATTTTAAATTGGAATTTAATTTTTGAATTGGATTTGATTGATTTATATTTATATTTCATTTATATATGAGAATATAAATGAGAATATAAATAAGTTTTGAGAAAATCCCATGACTTTGAAATGGTTTGATCAAAGTTATAATTGATTTTGGCTAAGTCCTTTAATGGAAAATTAAAGCAACTTAAGAAAATTTTCATGAATTGATTTGGAATTTTGAGTTTAATTTGATGGGTTTGAATTTATATTTTATTTATATATGTGAATATAAATGAGAATATAAATGGATTATGAGAAAATCTCAAAGGTTTGAATAGGTTTGAATCATGATTTTGGTTAAGTCCTTAAAGGGAGCTTAAGGACTTAGTCAAAATTTGGACTTATGAATTTTTGATGGATTTTGCTCATGGGTTTCAATCATAGATTTTAAACATGGATTTCAATCATGGAATTTAATCATGAAATTGATTTGAGTTTGGAAAATTAAATAAAATTGATTTGGAGTTTGACTTGAAAGAAGAAATGTGAGGAATGGTCTAAAAAAGGTGGGAGGTTTTCCTACGACCATAAGGCTTAACCTATTCCTATGGCTAACTCTTCTAAGTATTCTGATGGGTTGGAGTGTCCACCTAATCACTAGATGTGTCTTAAGACTAAGGAACTCTTAAAGTCTAAGAGGAGTCCTATATCTAAGATGGAGGGTTGAGAGCTCATTCTAAAAATGAGGTCAACTACTATTTAGATTTTAAATTGTATCTCGAATTCAAATTTATAAATTCATGTTGTAGACACGATCCTCTACTAGCAAAATAGCAGAGTTGATAAGGTCTACCCTGATGGCTGCGTTGACTAAAATTCTCATCCGGAGGGGATATTATCATCAAAAGATATTTGAGCTCTAAATTAATTCATCTTAAAACTAAACTTCAACTAAGAAAACATCTGAACTAAATGAAATTTATCATTTAACTACTTAAAGAAAATATTTTACCCTCTCATCCACCATCGTTTGTTGGAGATGATAGATTAAGAAAACTCTAGCTCACGAAAGAGCTAATGTCAAGTAAAATAAATCACTATATTCATACTCAAATAATCTCATGCCAGGTAAGGGCATGACCCGGTCCTCTGTCCGCGTGGTTTGGCTAATAGGCTCCACATATGATGCGGTTATGACCAGAGTCCTTTGATCAGGTGGTTGTCGCCAAATGACACCATTATATTATGGTCAAGACAATAGCCTGTATGTTCTCCAACGGCTCTGCCCTTTGAGTTATGAATCATAGGATATATTTGATAGGCACAAAGCCTTTTTATCAACTAATGTAGACTTAAGCATGTCTCCTTAAATAAACACCACCCCAGGTCTACAAGGATTTCTTGGATGACGTAACCCATGTATTATTGATAAGGATCATTCAGTCAAGTTGGGTGGACTTCCTCCTCTGATTAAGTAGACTAGGGACCATGACAGTCCGAGATGATGGAACCATGGGACTAGATCAGGCATGTCATCATTCCGCCAACCATATGCTTTTAGTTAAATAATGATGAATTTCATAAATTCTAAACCTCAAATTTTAAACTCAGCATGCTGCTACTATACACTACGCATTAAGCGATCTAACGACTAGCATTAATCAAAATTTCTCTCGCAGCATTGAGAGAGATAATTAACTATATGGGCTTGCACCTGTAGGAAACCTAGAACCAGATCTAAAGTCCTCACAAAATGAGGGCAAAATCATTTGTCTTATCTACTATTCCATCTGCCTTATGAAAATTACACCAACTCTTTAAATCAAACTCTCTTCATTCGTCGAGAGGTAAGTGGTGAACTTTCGAAGCCCACAAATTTCTGGTGACTCTGCTGGGGACTAGCTTCTCTTTCTATCTTTGGTTAGTCAAATTTGAAGTATAGTAGCAATAGAGAATAAGTAATCAAAAATGAAATTTATTCATAAAATAAAATCTTTAATGAACATTATAGTTTGTTCAGTATGATTTTATTTGCTTAAAATTGTGTTTTGAATATGTTATTTTATTTTTGTTCTGATGTACCTTTGCATTTTGAAAGTATGGGGTAGAATATTTATTTCTGATTATTGATCCCCATCTTTCATTTGTGCAGATGGACCTTCAGAACACTCTGTTCATTGTGAACCTGAACCACGGGTCTAACATCCGTCTAGCTAATGTTATCATCAACACTAGAGATGCTGGAACTACCATTCAATTTGGTAGTGTTGACTTTCCAGCAATTACAGCTAAAGCTAATGCCATGTCAATTCAGGATACATCTGCACGTCATGCACATCAGCCCGTGCAACAGAGAAAATTTACTAAAGTAGTTACTGTTGAAGCTCCTCAAAAGAGAGCTTTTGTGTTTCAAAGATTGAGATATTTTGATACTCTGATTATGAAGAGAATTATTGTTGGGCAGAAAGTCTCAGTCATGCCTGTAAACACCACTCTGCCAATTGAACCTTTTGCACCAGGAAAGCATGATCATGGAGCTTCCTCGTATGGAGGAAAACTAACAAGAAGGCAGAGAAGAAGGGTGAATAATGAACTATGAGCTCAACAACTATTGTCTGAACGATAAGCTATACAATTAGCATCAAAAGCAGTGATGAGGATACTATTGAATTGGAAGTAGTGTATGTGGTGCAATATGTTGGAGAACCATCGGTGCACGATAGCACCAACATAGATGGTGTGGAGCGCACCCTATTCATATTGAAGAACCAGCTCTTGAGCAAACAAAAGGAGGAGCTTCAAGCACTTCTCGTGATGAAGAGGACGAAGAATTGGAAAGAGAAGAAGATAACTCTTTCTTTGCCGACCACATTAGCTCAAATACATAAAGCATGCAATGATAGATGAAGGCAAAGGATAGGGAGATCATCTAGTTAAATGCAAAGATGAACCAAATGATGGCATAATGAATATGATGCTACAAATGATGCAGAGAAATGTGGCAGCAGTGCCAGCATCTACTCCACCTGCCAACCATCTGACAGCTAATGCTACATCTGCTGATCCACCAGTTGACTCAATGCCTCAAGCTTCTAGAGCACATAATGCATTCGAGGGGAGAAATGAAGTCAATCAACTAGCTTCTCAACCCATCCCTCAAGATGTACCTAACATATCTGAGCTCGTGATAATAGTTCAATTGGAAATAATTATAAATGAAAAGATTAATGTTGTCATTCGTTGTGCATAAAATTGGTAAGCAAAGGTCGTCCATACCCGCTAGAGTATGATCAAGTGACATACCCTAAGGGTTATTCGGTGCATAAATTTAATATATTCAATGGCACTGGGAACCCTAGACAACATATGACTCAATTCAAAGCAACATGTGTCAATATAGGAGGCAATGATGCACTACTATTCTGCCAGTTCATCAGTAGTTTAACTTCAACTACTTTTGAATGGTACACTAAATTGCCTAATGACTTAGTCAAGACTTTTGCTAAATTAGAGATGATGTTCGTCAAGAGATTTGTTAGTGCAACTGAAAAGATTACAATCGCTGATCTTGCCTTAGAATGAAGAAGAAAAAATGAGTTAGTGACTAAATATATTTCACATTGGAAAAATATGAGCATGAAATGTGAACAATAGCTAGAAGAAGAACAAGCAGTCCAATTATTGATGGGTGACATCAGCAATAAGATGGCACCATATTTATGTATGGCCTCTATCTTAATATTTCAAGAGTTATTAGACCAAGTGGCAAAGTTTGAAAAGTTGAATAGGTTAAAACCTGAGGGTCACTCAGAAAAGTTAAAGAAGAATAAATTCTCAGACTCGAGGAGGAATAGTCTCATACAACCTCCTATAGCTCGAGCAGTGGAAAGAAAACAACTTATAATGTTGATAAATGGAAACAACCCGCTTATGTAGATGAAGGGGGAAAGCAATAAGTTAACCCCCAATCAAAGAAATCAATGAGAGATGATGAGCGAGTGCCCTCATCTGTAAAAGATAATAAGGATAAGGAATACTCTTTAAAGAGGCAAAGTGTGGCTAAGTTATTCCACCAAGTGCTTAAAGCAGGATTAGAATTGCTGAAATCCAAAAGACCCAAAAAGTCAGGTCAAACTGATAATCTAAAATATTTTCCATATCATCGAGTGATTAGCCACTCGATTGAAGATTGCTATGTCTTTAAGGATTGGCTGGAGAGAAAATATAGAAAGGGTGAATTCACACTATCTGATATTGTCCTCGTTCATCCTAAAAGAGAATTTGTCATAGTGGTTACGTCCACTTCAGTACCATTGATGAAAGAGAAAGCAAAAATAAAAGTAACACTAGAAGAGCAATGAGAGACAGTAGTCTTTAAGAAGAACGTAAAAATGCTAAAGCAGCTAAAATATGTCCCTAGTGTTAAGTGGAAGTCACCACTTGAACCTATGTTGGACTTAAAAGAAATGCCTAAACTAAGTATTTTAGCTTCTCGATGATATTTTGATAAGGCTACTTCATCACAGCATGAAGAGTAGTTAGCTAAGCGTAGACCTCATAAATCAAAGAAGTTGGCTAAGAAAAAGAAGATTAAGAAGAGAACTATAACTCAAAAGCTCATCAATAATCTAGAGGAGTATCATCAACTGATGAGACAGACTATCAAACTTGTTGATTACATGTTAAGACTTCAAATCACTGAGTCAAATGAAGAAGGAGATAGTAATGAAGACTTGCTTCCTAGAGAAATGTGTCAAGTTATTTATGTGGTGTCAAACTATCCCAATGTGATCCATGGCTGGATAATTGGAATCAAGCAGCTTTGAAAAATGTAATATAGAAAAACAAATTCAAGAAGGTTGTCCCGCCAAGCAGGAGAACTCCTAAGCCCATAACATCAAAGTTATGCTTGATGGTGCAACAAATAGAAGACAGCTCAAAAGAAGACTTAATATTTTCTTAATGAGGATGAGTTTGAGCCTTCAAAGACATCCCAAATAGGCGCTTGAAGTTTGGCGGACTCAAGCATTGTATAATCCTTTGAGGTAGATGGTGACTCCAAAGGAGCTATCTCATCTGAAGAGTCTGAGCCAAATAAAGTAGTCCAAGTGCAACTAAGGAGTGGTAAGATACTATAGCCTCCATTAAGGAAAGGGTCATCCAATAAGCACAAAATCATAAATGAAGACAAAAATATTAAAGTTAACAAAGATATCATCCCTAAAGACCCTAAGAAGAAAGCAAATTATAGTGGAGGAATCGATTATAATATCCTATCGCATCTGAGAAAGATATCTGTACAATTGAGTTTGTATGAAGCCCTCTTGATGTCGACGGACCTTCGAGAAATGCTAATTCAAGATCTTAATGATCCTGAGAGATATGAAGTTTATTTTACTAAACGACGCATGACTGAATTTTTGCAAGCTCAGGACCTCCCGATGATCACTTTCTCTGAAGAAGATCTTATGCTCGGGACAACGGAACACAATCACCCATTATATGTAGCTGTAGAAAGTGATGTAATTATGATCGATTGAATTCTAATTAACCCAGGTTCATTAGTAAATCTTATGAGTCTGCGAGGACTTAGGGGGTTGTCCCTAGACATTCAACACCTTGGACGAGATAAATTGATGGCCCATAACTTCAATGAAATGGAGCAAAGGACTCTCAGATCTTTCATTCTATCGCTTAGGTTTGGAGAACTCTATACCTAAGCTAAATTTCATGTGATAGATGTCGACACCTCATTCAAAGCTCTATTAGGCCATCTTTGGCTCCATGAATATGGTATGGTTCCGCCTACTCTACGTCAATGTATGAAGTATATAAGAAATGGAGCAGAACACAAGATTCTCGATACTATTTGGCCATTTACAGTTCATGAGGAAAAAATTTATGAGGATGCAATGTATTTTCTTTCAAAAGAAAGTAAGCCTCGGTAATTTACAGCTCCAAGTTCAAAAACTACAAAGCAACCCAAAGAAGAGAAGGAGCGAAAATGAGGAAAGAATGATGCATTAAATCTCTCTAAAATATATGACATATCACCAAAGTTGAAGAGGCATGTTCCTCATTTGGGTAGTGATATAGAAGGAGAAGAAGATATTCTAGTTCAACTCAAGGAGAAATGTGAGCCTTCAAGAAAAGCAAATGAGATAAATTACTCTGATTCAGATTATGATTTTGAGTCCATCTATGCAAGTGAAGTTCAATGTGTCTCTTCTAAAATAACTGATAATATATTAGTGTCAAATGATTCATTCGTAGTTACACCAATTCCTCCCTGACATTTCAAAAAAGTCACATCACATGATGTTCACTACATTGAGGAACTAAAAATCTTTTATATACCTCCATTACCTGGGAGCAATAGATTGGGAACTTCATTCTATAGATCTAAGGAATGTCAACACTATAATTTTGATTGGCTTATTCAGTAGTCAGAGTTTGAAGAGATGGTACGCACCAGAATACCAAGATACTATCCTCCAAAAATCTGAAGGATGATGCACAAACTTGGAATCAATGTTGGAACTGATAGATGGCGAGCTCACTTCTTTGATAACTTATGGAGTTTCAAGAGTCCACAGATCTCTGAAGAAGTGATAATTATACCTCTAAGGGTCTTGGATACACCCAACAAAACCATCATCAAAGGAACACTTGTTATACAGTAATCAAAAATAAGATTGAAACCAAAATTGAACATGTAGATGACTTTTATGAAGTCGTTCTCACAATTGATGGGGAAGTAAAAGTCAAACGGATACCTGAAGAACTTGAAGATGGTGGGCAGACATCTACCATGGATGAGTTGAAAGAAATTAATTTAGAGACTGAAGAAGAACCCTATCCAATATTCGTTAGTGCCCTTCTGCCTGACGGTAAGGTTGAAGGAATAAAAGCATTGCTTTGTGAATTCAGGGACTGCTTTGCTTGGACATATTCTAAAATGCCTAGCTTATCCCCTATTATGGTAGCTCACAAGCTAGCTATCAATTCTGATTCAATACCAGTCAAATAAGCTCTTAGAAGAATGAGGCTGGATGTTGAAGAATAAGTGGTCATAGAAACAAAAAAGCTAATTGAAGAAGGCTTCATTCGTGAGGAGAAGTATGCAGATTGGATAGCCAATATCATTCCTATAAAGGAGAATAATGGTCAAATTCGAGTCTGCATCGACTTTCGAGATCTAAATAAGGCATGCCCAAAAGATGATTTTTTGGTCCCTATGTCAGAATTGCTAGTGGATAATACCTCCAACTATCACATGTTCTCATTTATGGATAGATCATCGGCTATAATCATATCAAGATGGCTCTTGAAGATGAGAAACATACATCACTTACAACACTAATTGGTATTTATTATTACACAGTCATGCCATTCAGATTGAAAAATGCTAGAGCTATATATCAGAGGGTCATGACACACATCTTCGATGAGTTGATTCATCAGAAGGTAAAATGTTATATTAATGACATTATCGTTAAAAGCATTGATAAAAAAGATCACCTTGAAGATTTAAGGATTATTTTTGAAAGGATAAGAAAGTATGATCTCAAGACGAGTCCTCTCAAGTGTGCTTTTGGGGTTTCCTCATGAAAATTTCTTGAAAATGTTGTAAGACATAGAGAAATTGAGATTGGCCCCAACAAAATCAAGGTGATCATAGAGATGCCTCCACCAAAGAACCTTCACCAGCTTCACTCTTTAAAAGGATAACTTGCATTCATTCGACATTTTATATCAAACGTGTCAGGAAGATGTTAACCGTTTGTGAAGCTAATGAAAAAGAATGCTCCATTCAAATAGGGTGAGGAATGCCAAGAAGTATTTGAGAGAATTAAAAAGTATCTAATCAATCCACCAATTCTAGTAGCTCTTATCCCAGGGAAACCTCTTATCTTATACACCCTTGAAGAAGTCACTGAGCTTTACTTGCACAACATAATGAAGAAAATAAATAAAATGCATTATACTCATCACCAAGATTAGTAGTGAGTACGCTACTCTCCAATAGAGAGGCATTATCTGGCACTGATATTTGCAGTTTAGAAGCTTTGCCATTACATGCTTTCTTATAAAGTCACACTAATCTCAAACATTGATCTGCTTAAGTTCTTGATGATGAGACCAACATTGACAGGTCATTTAGCTCGATGGACAGTACTCTTATTACAATTTGATATTACGTACGTACCCCAGAAAGCAATAAAGGGATAGATCTTGGCAGACTTCCTTACTGCACATCCTATCCCAACTGACACATCACTTAATGATGACTTACCTGATGAGCAAATTCTATTTATTAATGAAAGAGAAAAGTTGTAGATCTGGGAGATGTATTTTGATGGAGCATCATCGATCAAGCCAGCGCAACCTCCGAACCTACCCAAAGTGCGAGCCGGTATTGACCTCATATTCATAACACCAGAATGAGGAATCATAAGACATTCATATAGCTTTTTTTTAGGAAACCCCATATAGGGGGAATTTTATTGCCATAAAAAAGAAGGTTACAAGGTCCTTAAAAGGGGATAAACTCTAAAACTACTGCTCGAAGAGCTACAACTAGCCTAGAGAGAAAATCCCTATCTAATTACATCCAAAAAGCAAGTAAAAGCAAAAGAAAAAAAAGATAGAGATCAGCAATGGAAGATCGCAGCGGGGTATCAATCAACAAGAAATGAACCCAATGCACCTGCAAAAATAAAGGAAAGCTGCATCTGTAAATATAAAAAGGGATGAATTAGTACAGATGCAATAAGAGGGTAGCAGAATAATGATTGAAGTGAAAGTTTGAGGGAGAGGGCTAAAGATATTCACACCAAATTAAGGCAGATGCAAATGTGTGCATCGAAGCAACCATTGTATGGATACAACACAAGAGTTACTACCAAACCAATAAGGGGTGAAGCCATCATAGCCCATAAACCTGTGCCAGGATAGCAGCCAAAGGATGAAGGATTTGTGTTCCTTAGTACCTGCAAATCTAAATAAAGCCAAATACAATGTATATGAAAAATGCAAGCCATTATCCCAAATAGGTTAACTATCAGCCATTATATGCACCATAGCATCAGAATCCCTACCCAACACATGATAGAAAAAATGAGCAGCCCGTGGGGCGTGAATCCATCTTGAATCGAAACACAAGCACTTGATCTAGCCATGATCATAACGAAATTATACCAAGAAGCCAATTGCAAGACAAAACCTAATGAAAAAAACACCACACCAATCAGCCCCACCTCTACACGGCCAAACAATGAAAAACCACATGCGAAAGAAGGAACCATGACAGCCAAGTATTGATGGGAGCAAAAAACACAAAGTGTCCAGCAATTCCAAAAAATAGCACATTCCAGCAGGCTGGAGGAACAGAAAAAACATTCCCAACCTATTGGAGAAAACTAGTAACACCAAATGCAAGAGTTAGCTAGCTGATGGAAATAAACTAGCATACAAATCAGCCCAAAGCTACACAGCAGGCCAAACAGCAGACCCAACAGTAGGCCAAAAAAAGGGCCCATGTCAGCAAATATTGATTTGAGCAACAAACACAAAGAAACCAGCAATTGGACAAACAACATATTCCAGTAGTTTGGAGAAACCAGAAAAACCACTTGTTCCAGTATAACAGAAAATAAATCAGCACATGCCAGCCTATTTGAGAAATAGAAAAACACTCCCATAAAATGAGGGAACAACAAACTAAATATACCAATAAAATCTTTAACTTCAATGAACACATATGTATTCCTATAGTTCAAAGCCATGAAGCAACACTTGCCCGTAAGGAGAGGAGATTTATTCATCCCGATGGACGAATTTACAAAAGGCCCCAACATATCCAACAGGCGAATAAAAACTCCAGAAAGAAGCAAAATGTTGGCATATATTGTGATAAAAACAAGAAGAAATAAGATTTGGAAAGAAACAACATTCATTTCCTATCACCCTTAACCAGATCACCACTAGAAATATATATAAAAAATAAACCCAAAACCAAAGTAAAAAATAGGCCCAAATGAAATAAAAAGACATAAGTGAAAATTTTGTCAATACAGATAGAGAGATAAGCATTTCCTAGTAGCTTAATGAAACAGAAACATCATACCCTTCAAAAGAGACACAACATTATCAAAACAAACCCCAAAGAGGTGAGCAAGGCTCAAAAGCACATGAGAAAAAAAAATTGTAGAATGTATCGAGAATAAGAAACAAGAAATAGTAAGAAAAAAGAGGGGATAAATTCTAAGGTATGGTAGGCCAAGATTATCCAAATTAACTATGCCACTAGGTGTCTAGGTAGATTAGATTGATCAAAGAAAATTTGATCATCTAATCTAAGCACCATTAGCAAGATAATCGACATTTCCTTTCCTTCGCCAAACATGAGTGATAAAAACTTGAGATAGAAGCGTAGTTTGATTGAGAAGATAATACAATTCAATGTTACCAATTTTATTAGAGGTTAATAGATCAATTAGAAGAAGAGCATCTACTTCAATCCAAATGTTAATCCAATTTTCTGCAAACTGATCTCAACAGCTTTATTAACGGCCATTAATTCAGCAAAAATAACAGCATGCAGGTAAAGGATAGGCAAAAGCACAAGTTACCATGCCTTTAAAGTTTCTGAAAATGCCACCACATCCAAAATTATTTTTAGAAATAGAACCATCAGTGTTAATCTTGATAATATTATCATGGGGCTTAATCCAATAGACAATCTTATCATCTTTATAATTCAAATGCTTAGGCAAGGTAAGACTCAATTTATTAGCTACAAATTTGCAACTTTTAAATTGATTGTTAGTAATTAAATTGGCATTGAATAAGGCACAATTTTATCTTTGATTCTCGATAATTCTTTTTATGATTCATAGGATTCCCACGATGTTTAGCATCACATCTATCCATCCATATAAACCATATGAGAGTGATGGCAATTATCACTTTAATATGACCTTTAATAGTTCTTTGAAAATAAGCCTCCAAAGTTGGTATAAAGATAGAGTTCCATTAAAAAGATTAACATTGAAAAGATCATCATACCAAACCCACAATTTAGAGGCAATAGCTCCATTAACAAAGACATGATTCACATCCTCAATGTGATAAAGAATAGCATTTAGAGGGTAAGTAAAATCCTTTTCCCCACATAAGAGAGTCCACAGGGATGAATAATTTTAGAATTCTCCAAGTAAGGATAGAATACGAGATATGTATAGTGTTATTCCAAAGTTTAAAAAATACATTAGAGAAGTCATGAGTTCCTTTAATATGAAACCAAACATCTTTAAGATTAAAATCTCCATTGTGAGAGAGCTTAAAGAGGATTTGAGCTTGTTAGAATTGATATATATGTTGGTGAGATTATGTATAAAAGGAGTAAGAATGTAATCAATAAGCATGATATCATTCCAATTGTTATAAGGAGCTTACTTTAATATCAAGAAGTGGAATGAGTATTTAATAAATTATCAATGGAACCATTGCCTGTTTCTTGCCAAAAGAAGGAAGAGTTGAAGAAATAAGGGATTCAACTTCCCATTTGATGTTACAAAGTCTTTTCCATACATGTGAGTTACCCACTTTGTAAGAACAGTGAAAGGATGCTTACCATGGTAGTATTTGGCATATAATTTAGCCCAAAGACTATTCTTGCTTCTAAAGTTCCACCAAAGTTTATGAGAAAATGCAATAATAGTTTCACGGATCATCTTACAACCCAGGCCACCTTTAGCAAGGGTGCCATAGCTTTATACCAAGAAGTCCAATGCATCCTTAGAAGAGTTGCTTAGATCCCCAAAAAATTCTATTAGAGGCGTTGATTCTATTAAGGGTAGAATTAGGGACAATGGTTTGAATAAGATATAAAGGCATGGAGTTTAGGGTACTCTTAAGCTAAGTAAGTCTACCACCAAAAGAGAGTAAATGAAATTCCCAAACATAAATTTTATTTGAGATTTTTTGGATAAGTTCATCAAAGAGATGTGATATTTTTCGACCTTTATAAAGAGGAGCACCAAGATATTTAATGGGAATGTGATGTTGTTGAAAATTGGTGATTCTCAAAATTTGGTCAATTCTATTACTAGGAATTTTAGATGAAGGAATGAAACAACTTTTGCCTTCATTAATAGAAAGACCACTTTCCTTCCCAAATTTAATAAATAATTTCATTATTTTTTTTGATGTGATGAATGGGAGCATTAGAAAAAATGATGAAGTCATCAGCAAAGCTCAAATGAGAGATAGGGATGCCAGCCAGGGTTCTAAAGTACATGCTAGGATTATTGTTGAATAGGTCATTAAGACTCCTAGAAAGATATTCCACTCCAATGATAAAAAGAGAAGGAGACAATGGGTCTCCTTGTCTCAATCCATGGGATGAGGGGAAGAAACCTAAGGCCTCTCCATTTAAAATGATATAAAACCAAGCATTAGTAATACAATTTTTAATAAGAGATATGAATTTATCAGAAAACCAAAACAATTGAAGAATATGAAAGAAAAATTTCCAAGAAATATTATCAAAGGCTTCAGAAAGGTCTAATTTAAAAAGGATATTGCCACCTCTGATAGGGGCATCCAAGTCATGAATTAACTCTTGGGCTAGAAGAATATTATCAGATATAGCTCTGCCTCTGACGAAGCTAGTTTGATTAGGAGAGATAATTTTTTGAAGCAAAGGAGTAAGTCTATTGGCAAGTAATTTAGCAATAAGTTTTTGAAAGAAGGTGCAAAGATTGATAGGTCCAAGTCACCCCAATATTAGATTGTCAATTTTGGTATTAGGACAATGGAGGTGTAAGAGAAATATCTAGGTATAGAGTTACCATTAAAGAAGTCAATGACCTTCAACTAAGTCTTGTTTAATAATAGTCCAACAATGTTGAAAGAAGTGAGTAGTATATCCTTCAAGGCCAGCAGCTGAATCAGTGTTCATGTTATTAACAATTTTGCTAATCTCATCTTCTGTAGGAATCATAGTTAGTAAATGGTTTTCTTCACTGGAAATAAATGAGGGAATCAAATGAGTGTTGGAGATACATCTAAAGTATGGCTCTTATTCAGCAAATTTTTGAAATGATTAATAACAGATTATTTAATTTCATTATTTTCAGTGATCCAGTTGCCATTGGCACTTTTACTTTTTTGGATATAATTTAAAGCTCTCTTTTTCTGAGAAAAGAGCATGAAAGTATCTGGTATTTCTATTCCCATCGGTAATGAGTTTACTAGCCGCCTTTTCCCGCCAGTAAGTTTCTTTCATATTTTGATAGGTAATAAGGTTATCTTTGGCTTCATTTAAATCCTTCAATTTAGAAGAATCAGTTAAAATAACATTTTCAAGATTGCAAACCAATTGTTCCATGTTTTTGATGTTAGCAAAAAGGTTTTTAAAGCGATGTTTGTTCCACCAAACAAGGTTTTGCTTGAGTCTTTTAAGTTTAAACTAGAGGCGAATCATACCCTTGACCGAATTATTAGGGTGGAGGGGGGAAGTCTAGTTAGTGGTGACAACATTTAAAAAATCAATATGTTGAATCCACATATTCTGAAATCTGAAAGATGTAGAGTGGGAGAGCCGATTTAATGAATTTTTAACAGAAATCAAGAGGGGAGCATGATCTGACAAGGTTCTACTTAAATGTTCAACAGAAGTATGGGGCCATTGATTTATCCATATGGAGTTAAAGAGAGTTTTGTCCAGCCGTTGCCAGAGTCTAGAGTTGTGTCGAGTGTAATCCGATCCCGAGTAGCCAATGTCAATAAGGTTACAATCAAGAATCATATTAGAAAAATCTTCCATAGAATGCATATTGGGAAAGCATACCCCTCTTTAGAGAAGAGGATGGTGCTAAAATCACCCCCAACCAAGGTTTGTTGGTGGCGAGAAAGGATCTTAAATTATCCCAAAGGATGTTCCTACCTATTGCAAGATGCATACACAAATGAGCCTAGAGCATAGAAATCACCCAAAGAAATGTTAACATTGACCACACGAAGATCATCAAGGATAGAAATAGAGACCAGGTTATTCCAAAAATACCAGATCTTATTACTAATATTGTAAAAGAAGTTATTAAATCCAAGCATTCTAGCCACAAGATTGATCTTAGAAGAGTGAACTAAAGGTTCGATAATAACAAGTAAGGTGATATTAACACAATAGAAAATTTCTAACAGTTATGAACGGTGAGGGTCCCAATCCTAATATTCCAAATAAGAGAATTAAACATAAAGGCTATCAAATTTGAAATAAAAGCAAAGTAAAGTAGTTGTCTAAAGCAAATAGATAAAAGGAAGAGCAGCTATTTATGAGATGAGGATCCAGATCTAACAGATCTAGTAGAGTTATTAGCTTGACTAAACCTTGAACCAATAATGAGGCCGGGTATGAGGCTTTGATAGCGATTCTTGAAGAAGCTATTATCATAGGTATCCAAAATTTGCAAATTTTTAGAGACTCTCAGCTGATCAATCAAGTTTTGAGAATATAAAAGATCACTAAGCTTGAGTTAGCTTATTATCATAAGCAAGTTCTCGAGCTAATGACAAAAAATTTCTAATATTACATTGATCGAGTCTCTCGATTCAAAATAGCAAAGCAAACTACTTATCTAAACTAGCCAAAGAGATGGCAAGCATGAACGATGAGCATGTGTTGATAGAAGTCTTCACCCGTCAAGTTCTACAGCCAGTAAATCCATATTCCCCACAAGTAGAGGGGACATCAAACACAAGCCAACAGGAAGTAATTCAAATTGCTCCTCATTCTCCCCAAGAATAAGTACAAGAGATAGAAAAGCTCAAAAGTATTACAAAGAAATCATATGAAGCTTTTATAGTGGAAGAGCCTGATGATTGGAGACAACCCTTCATCGATTATTTCAAGGAAAGCAAATTACAGAGCAATAAATCACTAGCCATGCAAATTACAAAAAATATCCTCAATATGCCTATGTTAATAATACATTGTACCATAGATCCTTTGAACAAATGTGGTTGCGATGCTTAGGAATGGATGAAGCCAATAAAGTTATGCACGAAATTCATGAAGGACTTTGTGGAGTGCTCGATCGGTCCTAAAATGGCGGCAAATTAAGAGAATGGGATATTGTGGCCATCGATCATGAAAGATTGTGATCATGCCAAAAGGTGCCATGAATGCCAAGTCCACAGGAATCTCATTCATCAACCTCTGAATCCACTGTATCTAACGGTCGCATCTTGGCCATTTGAGTGTTGGGGAACATATATAATTAGACTTATTGATCCACCATCGTCAGCAAGTCATCATTTTATCTTAGCAACAACTGACTATTTTTCCAAGTGGGCAAGCCCATTTAAAGTGGTTACCGCTGATCGATTCATTGACTTCTTCACTCATAATATTATTTATAGATTTGGTATACCACTACGAGTTATCTCAGATAATGGCCCAGCATTCAAGAGTGAAAAGATTTATAAATTTGCTGATCGATATAAAATCGATTGGCGATATTCATCAATTTATAATCCAAGAGCAAATGGCTTGATAGAAGCTTTTAATAAAACACTGATCAAGCTACTCAAAAAGATCCTCATAAGGAATAAAAGAGAGTGGCACATCAAAATGCTCAAGGCATTATGGGCATATAGAACTACTTACAAGATATCAACTAAAGCCACTCCTTATGCTTTAACTTTTGGAGTCAAAGTAGTTTTGCCAATAGAAGTCGAACTACCATCACTTCAAGTAGCCATCCAGTATAATATCATTCAAGAGGATAACACACGCTATGGTGGAAGAGCTTGACATGCTCAACTAAATTAGACTTCAAGCCCAACAAAGCTTAGAAATCTATCGAGCAAGAATGTCTAAATCCTTCGATGGAATAGTGCATCCTCGAAATTTTCAAAGAGGAGAGTTGCTCTTACTGCTAAGAAGATTTATAATCACACATAAAAGAATCTGTGGTAAATTTGAAGCTAGTTGGGAAGGCCCTTACATCATAGAGAAGGAATACGAAGGAGAAGCCTACTAGCTTGTTGATGAAAATGACCACCCATGCCACCCATCAATGGTCATTATTCAAGAAGTATCATGTATAAGTACACATGATTGCATATATATATATATATATATATATATATATATATATATATATATATATATATATATATATGAAATACCACTCAAAATTTCTCTTGCATTGCGAGAATGCATTTTCGAGTTGCGATGAAATTCCCCTACAATACAAGGGACATTTTTATATATTTATTTAGGTTGATATTTTGTCTTATGCCGATATCCTAAGATGAAAGTATACATACATGATGATTGACAATAAGTCTCATCTACTCTTATAATTGATATAAAAAGATATATAAGTACCTCTTCATCTTAGCTCAGAAATCCCCCTATCAGATAGAGGGCACTTTTTTTTAAAATTTTTATATTAGAAAGGCACTTATGTCTATTTTGAGTTGACATCACATCTTGTGCTGAGATCCCTAAATAATATTTAAAGATATATTTGTTTAAGTTATAGGTGACTATGCGATTAATAGGTAAGATTATGTCCACTCAAGACATGCAGAAGATAACTTCAAAGGCTAGAAGTTTGCCTCCCAAACTCATCAGAGTTTCAAAGATCAAGAGAAAGAGCTTCCAGGTTTCGTCAGATTCAATAAGCTCAAATATGGCCGAGTCACTCAACAAGGGGCAAAAGAAGGCCATAGTGAAGAAGTCTGTGCCTATATGTGTGATGGGTATAGCTATCCATTCTTTAAAGCTAATCCAACTAAACAAATTTTAGCTATCCAGATCTGGAGAATCTTTCCAGTTGATCGATGAACCAAGAGAGGATCTGAGGAGAGGTCTAAGTAACCACAAAGCATAAACCTATATAACTTCTTCAACAAGTCTGACAAAGCAACAAGCACAAGGCCGAAGAAGCTATCTTAGAGTTCGTGAAAAGCTCACAGCTGAACTAAGAAAACTTTATAGTCAACCAGTCCACTAAAACACCAAGTGTTGGACTGACAACTTCTTGCCATAGACCTAATGCTGCCTTGAAGACTAGGTCGCCAACTCACATCCTTAAACAAGTCCGCCAAAAACAAAAGTTTACACATTCTTCTGATAAGTCAATTTTGACAAATTAGGTTAATCCTTCAACAAGTCCAACAAAGCAATAA